>ML796425.1:267677-309266 GCA_009831015.1 Picea engelmannii
TGTAAATATTATTCATACCATGAGTTGAGAATACTAGGTCATAGATTCAAAGACTTCTAGGACATGTGAAATCTCCTGGGAAGATTCCCTTGTTTCAATGACAGAGGAGGAAGCCAGTCAAAAGGACTAGGATATGGATTTTTCCTTGAGACTAGAAGGGAAGTCGGTGGTGACTTCCAAGATTGATCTAATAGATCAATCATGTTGCAGATAACAATATAGAGATGTATAAAGCTTGTTTTTTGTCCAGAGGATTCTCCTAGCAAGAGGGAGAAGACTATGCTGAGACACTTTCTCCAATAATCAAAGAAATAGTTCCAGTGTTCATGAAAACAATCAAAACAACCATGATTCTGATACAATATGAGATTCAGATGGAGCAGTCCATGTATTTGATATTGAGTTACCTCCATGAAAGAAGAAAAGCTACCTTCAGTATCATCCACTCTCAGTTTCAGATGAAGATGTTTCCATGATAGAATAGAGGAGAAACTCTCACAGTTCAACAACTACAGTGAGAATAGAGCAGTCATTCTCAGCTTTATAAATAGTAGCTACAGGTGTAGAGTCTTGATTCCAGAAGGAACAGTTGCAGAAAAAGTAGAGGACATACTCTCAGGTAGTGAGACATATAGTGTTTTGCAGAAAGCACATAGAACCAACACATGATTATGCATATTGAGTTGCAGTTGAGAAAGTGTACCAGGTTGGTACAATGTGATGTGAAAATTTGGGTTTGAAGTACATGACATGAAGACTCATGTCTGCAAGTTGAAGCAAGCTCCAAGAGCTTGGTATGGTAGGATTGATAGTTTTCTGACGAGCTTGGGCTTTACCAAGAGTAAAGTTGATTCTATATTTACTTCAAGGTTATGAATGATGAGACAAATGTATTTATATTATATGTGGATGACTTAACAGGAGAAGAAAAGTTCATCATAGATTGCAAAAGGAAGCTCGCTGCAGAATTTGAGATGAAAGACCTGGGCCTGATGCATTATTTTTAGGCCTTGAAGTTTGGTAGAGCCCAGATAAGATCTTCGTTAACCAAGGGAAGTATGCAGTTGAAATACTGAATAAGTTTGACATGTTGGAATGTAAATCCATGGCCACACCCATGGAGGTGAATTTGAAGCTCTTTGTTGATTCTTTGTCAGAGTTAGTCGATGCTACTTTATAGAGATAGATTATTGGTTCGTTGATGTATATGAAGAATAACAGGCTAGATATATTCTTTGTTGTGAACAACTTGAGTTAGTATTTGGTGGAGCCCAGACATGTTCACCTTGTAGTTGCAAAGCATCTGATGAGATACCTTAAGGGTATGTTGGACTATGGCCTCTGTTATACTATAGATTATGACATCAAAATTTATGGTTATACTGATTCAGATTGGGCTGGAAGTGATTTAGACAGAAATAGCACTTCAGGATGTTGTTTCAGTTTGGGGTTATCCATGACTTCATGGAAAATCATGAAGCAGTCTAGTAGTGCTCTCAACACGGAAGAAGAAAAGTACATTGCAACATGTTCTACTAGTTGTGAAGCCATATGGCTTCAGAAGTTGTTGACAGGTATGTTCGATTTGGAGATGTAAGCTACCATGATTCTATGTGATAACCATAGTTTCATAAAGATGACAAAGAACCCATTTTTCCATGATAAGATGAAGAACATAGAGATTCGTTATTACTACATTCATGACATGGTGCAGAAGGGAGTTGCAAAGCTCCAATATGTTGGCACATATGAGAAGGTTGCAGATGTGTTGACTAATCCTATGTCTTGTGTGAAGTTTGAGTACTTCTGAGACAAGATTGGTGTAGTTCTAAAGGACCCCCCTTGAAAGGGGGAGTGATTTTGATGATACTATGGTATCCTGACCAACAATGGGTAGCTCAGTGAGGATTTTATATCCTAGGGGATTGATCATCCCTGGAAATATCCTAAAGGTTTGGTAACGATGGTTTGTCAGAGTACCTATGCATGTATATGCCAGTTGTGGTTAGTATTGGTAGCTCGGTTAGGATTTTATATCCCAGGGAATCTTATGATTCATGGGAAGATCCCGAAGGTCCGGTAAGGATGGTCTGTTAGAGTACCACGTGGTAGCGTGTTAGGATTTTATATCCTAGGGAATATTATGATTCATGGGAAGATCCCGAAGGTCCAGTAAGCACAGTCTGTCAGAGTACCATAGATATTACTTTTGATGCACCCGCCTCATTCTGTTGCCACATATAGATGTTGATGTTCCAGCTTCGTGTAGTTGATGATGTTATTCCAGCTTCATGTTGTTGATGATGTTGTTGTTCCATCTTTGTGTTGTTGATGTTGATGTTCCAGCTTCGTGTTGTTGATGATGTTGTTGGCGCAAAATGTTCAAACCAAGGTCCTTCTTAGGTTACCAAAAAAAGGTATTGAATTAGTCTAGATCATTTGCATTTTCATCTTCCTAGGAGGGAAGAATTCTCACCTGAAGTGTAACTGAGACATGAGAGAGAGGGAAGGGTAAGGAGAATACTTAGACAGACCTCTAAGGTATCAAGGCTCACTTTAGTCTTGCACATAATAGACTAAACCTGTAACAATCCTGAGGAATTCCTAGCTGAGAAATAAAGAAATAGAGTTGTGTTTCCATTCATAAAGAAGCATTTAAGTATATCAGACATAAAGATAATAAAGAAAAACATTCCACTCATGCATTAAGACTAAATACACAAGATGTAGATTCAAAATGTAGGCCTCTTATTATATTGACAATACCAAACTCTGATACATTGTTTGTCTGGTTCTCACCCAAATATCCATATTCATCTATGCTATAGTATTGGCCCATTACATCAGTGATTCTCATCACAACATCAATATTAAAAACAATAATTGTAATAGCTCTAGACTAACATGCTAGAAAACAATGACACTACAACCCTTTCATTAAGCTTTCATTCATTCATTCATTCATCCATCCATTCATTCATTCATTCATTCATTCATCCATTCATTCATTAACCTATTACAATCACATCTGTCTTCTATATATAATCTAATCTTGTTGGTTAATAACTCGAGAGTTCTTTCTATTCTTGATCTTGTTGCAACTTCTTTCCTCAAAGATGATGTTGTGTTGTCCGTTTAACCGCTTTATGTTTCTTTCTTTTGTCCGTTGTCCAGCTTCTCAACATCTTGCGCAAATTCCATTCTCCAAAATGAAGCTTCAATGTGTTGTGCGCAACTTCTATTCAACAAAATGAAGGGCCCAACAGGCTCTGACCACAATCCTTGAATCACCCTGAGTCAAGTCTTCATCTTTTCCGTGGTCTCTGGGTTGTCTTGTTATTCTTTTTGTCCTTCTGGTTCTGAGTTTCTTTCACTTCCGGCTTGGGTTGTTTCTTCTTTCTCTTATTCAAAAAAAGGGCCCAACTTAGGAATGGGTTTGAGGTCTCTCTTATTGACCTCTTGGAAGTTATCCACTTTATCCTGCCACTTCCTGGAAAGCAGCGAAGCTTCAACAACAAATTGTCGAGTGGCGTTTGTGATGCACTCTTTTAGATTTGACCCAACTAAGGAGTTCCATTCTGATTGAGCAATGGCATCGAATTGATGCATCTGTAGGTATTTTGTCTGAACTACAGGTCGAAACTCTCGTATCTCTTTCTTATCAATGATTTGGGATTCATATAATGCATTCAAATCATTGTCCGATTGCTGGATTTTGTCGAATTTTTCCTGTTGTTCCAGTGGATCCAGGGTGTTGGATGCTTCTACATTGAGCGATTGGATCTTCACACTCAATTCCTCTAATGTGTGGTTGCACCTTGAAATGATTCCCATCCAATCACTTACCTCTCTAAATATCTTTGTGCATTCGACAATCCATTTGTGCAAGGTTGCTCTTGCATTGTTCCCTTTTAAGAAAATTTTCTCCATTTTCTCTCGGAGCCTCTTGGGTTGCAGTTCAACTTCTTTCTTTTTGTCTCATAGTTTTGCCTCGAGGATTTATGCTATTTATACCAATTTTGACCAAGTGACATGAATTAACTTGATCTTCTCCACAGGATTTCTTGTTGTGGTGGACTCTGGAAGCTGAGGCACTATCTTCCTGACCATCATTCAGGCCTCTCAGAGTTTTTCTTTGAATTTTCCACCTTCAGTTCTGCCTGAACCTTGGAGTGTTTCTGTTGCGTTCATTGTGCTTGGGCAAGGAGTCCTTCCTATTTCTAGAATTCTACTTCTCTTTCATCATGTTGGATCCTCTACTCCAGTTGTTCAGTTGAGGCTCTAATTATGCCTACCAGCTGCGTTGTTGGTAATTGTGTGAGCTCGCCTGATGAAGGAGAGGCATCCATGGGTACTCGAATTTGAAATGGAATTCCATTGGACATTGATTGTGCAGAGGGTTTCTCCACCTCTTCTTCTCTTGGGGATGGCCCTTGCAGTTGATGTGAAATTATAGCCTTCAATTCTGTTGGGAATTGAGGAAAATCTTATGTCTTGGCCAGGAAGAGCTATAACAGTTTCGCGCATAGATGTGGGTTCTGGAAGACTGGTTCCAGTTGTTCTTGCAAAGATGATGTGCTTTGCCCTGATGTAGTTTTGGGTTCCTTATGAACCGTCTGTGCTTCTTCCTCTTTCTGTAACAAAGTTTCTGGGGTTCCGCTTCTATGGATGGAAACCTCAACATTGACTGTTGAGAGAGGATGTTGAGTGCTTGGAACTTGCAGTAGTGGAAAAATTTGACTCTCCATTGAAGGTGGAGTGTCCCGAATGAGTAAGAATGGAACGATTGACTAGCTCAAGACTTCATGGGTTAGAGTAATGTGTTCTGGTACATTCTTAGGTAGTTCAGGGAGATCCAGCTGCATGGGTTCGGGTGAAGTGGTTTGGGGTTGAATGGTGGTGTCTCGCGGTGGCAATGGGGGTTGTGGGGGTGAAGGGGGTTTCTCTGTAATTATGGTTCTAGATGCAGTGTTATCTATTTCGGGATCGTCTTGGATGTCGATCATTATCTGAGCATCTCGAGCAGTTGCTCGAGTATGAGATATGGTTGAGGAAATTAGATGGGGGTTCAAAATCTTCACATGGGAGATCCATGTCCCGAGTTTCTTAACTAATAGATATCCTATGAAAGCAATGTCGAGGATGTCATTTACATCTTTACTTGATAGCATGGATTGGTCAAGAAGCTATGGAAACATAGGAAACATCTTCTTCTTGCGTTCTAGAGGTTTTTTCTTATGAGTCCGTCGACATCTGGACCTTTTGTTTCTTCTTTGCTGGACCAGAAATCAGACCTACTCCTTCTTCTTGCCCCTTTTTCTTCGGGATCTCTGCAGGAAAGAGGTAGTGCATGCCATATTTTCGTGGATTGTGCTTGACTCCAGTCCATGACATGAATTCTTTGTCAATTGTTTCCTCATCCAGGTAGAAGGGGAGCAACCTCAAGTGGAAGTCTTTTGGATTCGTATGCCTTGACCAGACAAGAGTGTTGTGGCGGTTCAAGACAAAGGAAATATTTCGGGTGTTTAGGTTCAACAACTCTTGTGGTATGTGCCATCATTGATTTGCCTCAATCAATAGATTGTACCACTTTGAGAAAGCGACATTGTTGAATTCCTGGTTCTCCTTATCCATCCTTGAGTGCCACGGTTTGAACATTTTGTCATGGCGACCTTTGTCTGCTAGTGCCAACTGTCTCCCCATGGGTGGCTTCCATTTCCACATGGAAAATGCTATTATTAGGTATCCATATGTAAAGGTTTTTCCTTTATCCTGAGCTTCCTCACAAGCTACGAGGAGTTCCTCTAGCAGGTAGTTGCACCAATTGAATATAGCTCCGTTTGTGCAGAAATCAACTACAGAAAGTGCATCTAAGGTGCATTTGCCCTTGTAATAGGAATGCATGACCTTACTTTCATAATATATAGCAGGTCATCTGAACTATTTCTAGAATAATTGGATCGATCCTTGTTGTTTGACCACCTATCTGTGTGTGGAACTTCTCATATAGGATAACCTCGCCTTTCTTTTCCCTGTTCTTGATTGGGCCTTAGAATCTTTTGGCGACATCCTCTCCCTCAAGAGATAAGCCGATGAGTTGGTGGATGTCATTCGCATGAATCAAATAAATCTAGTTGATCCATAGGATTCTGTCATGTAATCGACTGATTAGGAATTTCATGTAGCGTGCAACCTCGCTAGTGGTCTCGAAGACTGGTAACTCTTTGAGGTTCATGATTGTGGAATTGAACAGATTGATAAATTCAGGCTCGGGGACAAATTGCATGCCTTCGATGTCATACAGACCCAAGTCCTAGAACACATTAATGTTCATCTATGGGAACAACACTGGGTCTACCAAATCAAGGTCCAAAAGCTTTACTTGCTCTCTCTTCCCCTTGACATCCCCAAAGATCTCGATCCAAGGATCATGAGGTTCATCTGGGATTTATTCTTTGGGAGTTGAAATCCGGCCTCATGTTTCTCTCAGCATGGTAGCTTTGAAGTGTTGATATGCTGGGTAAATCGGGGTCGGCTTTGTAACAAGAGAACGAAAATCTCTCAAGGTATGCACAATTGTAGAAAATTCAAAATCTAGCTAATAGAAAACAATGATGCTTGCACGTGCATCGACGGGGTATTATAACTGGATAACTGGAAATATTTTGTAAGCACACTTAAATAAACTCATGATTAGGCCATAAACGTGTTTTTAGATTTAGGTGTTTGACGGGATGAATAACGGGGTAGGATCTATCAACTGATCTTGGATTTTAATGAACGGACTGACAGGGACATGGTCAAGATGAGGGGATTATCCTTTTAATGAGTGAGAAGCATGGTGGGGCTATCGATGCCATCTACGTGTATCATTCCTTTATGGCTTAACGAAAAGTTATGACAGGTTACAGTGGCTATCATTAAGTGTATGACTGTACTGGGTACGTGTGGCAGAGGGGTTGTGATTGAGCTCAGATTTTCCCTCCCTCTAACCACAATGAGGGTCCCCGTAATATTAAATGAATTCATTTAATGTAATTGTGGTTCTTATGATCCTGTGTGGCTGAGTAAGAAGTTCTACGCAAAAGAAATTTTTAGACTGAAAAAAGAATATATGTTGTGGCACATTAAATGCACACTCTGACGTTTATTAACTGAATTAAAGAAATTGCAGGAAATGAAAATCTAACTATTGTACATGCTCCTTTGGACTTGAGAAACCTTGCTTTGGCTCAAACATGAGAAATGTAGGGTTTCATGTGGGCGCCATTCACCCATCCTGGTCAAAGGATACCATCTAGTTGCGCGAGCCTGACTGCACCAGAGTGCCAGATTTCCACAACTATGAAATGACCCAACCAATGCATGTGCAAATTTCTTGGATGTTTATGATATTAGTTGTCATATAGGAGTACTTTATCCCCTTGTGCAATTATTTTTGGCTTAATATGCCTATCATGCCAATATTTTTGTTTGGCCTTCTCAACTGTCTGATGAAAATCCGCTAAAAATCTTGCTTCCTCAAGTTCTTGCAAGTCTACAATTATCTGGACAATTGATTCATCATATGTCATGTCTATAGCCTGTGCTATATAAAGACTAGGGATGATAAATTATGTGAGTACAACAACTTCTTTCCCATAGACCAACTGAAATGGGGTATATCTATGTAAATTCTTCGTGGTAGTTCTGTAAGCCCACAAGACTGTTGGAACTCTATCATACCAGTCTTCCCGGTTTGCACAACATACTTTTGTTAGTCCTCTTTCCATAATTTTATTAAATGATTCTACTATACCATTAGCTTGTGGATGGTAGGGACTGATCTTATGGTGTTGTATAAGAAATTTGGTTGTCAACGGTGTGATTGTGCTGCTGATAAAGTGATTTCCTTGATCACCGGTTAGACTTATAAGACATCCAAACTAAGTGATAACATTCTCGAAGATAAATCTAGTCGTTGTATCTATAGAACAGTCTTGATCTGCCTCTGCTTCAGCCCATCTTGTAAGGTAATCAGTTGCGGTAATGATGTATCTGGCCTTGGAGTGTTTAGTCGGGGGTTTGATCGGTCCAATAAAATCAACAACCCACTTCTCAAATTCCTGAAGTGCTCTGACTAGATGAAGGGGCAATTCATCTCTGTGTGATGGCTTTCTGACTCTTTAGCAAGTGTCACAAGATCTATCATATTCCTTAGCATATTTCAATAATGTGGCCCACCATAATCCATCTTGAAGTACCTTATGTGTAGTGGACTTACCTCCAACATGTCCTCCCACAACTCCATTGTGGCATTCCCACATGATATCCTTCCTTTTGTGGTTCAAGACACATCTCCTAAGGATGTTGTTGAGTCCCAATTTGTAAAGTTTCCCGAAAATCAATTTATAGTCTGTTGTGTGAACCACCATATGTCGCTTCTGGGTTGCAGAGTACGTTTCTGGGAAGGTACCTTTACTGAGGAAGACAACAATGTCTTCAAGATACTCTGGAATGGCCTCAATCCAGAATAGGTCTGCATCTGGGAGTTGATCATCCACTGCTCCACCACTTTCCCCTGACTCCAACTTGGAAAGTTGATATGGACCTACATTTCATCTTCTTGGTTAGACAATTACTTCAAACGAAAATTCTTGAAACAACAATAGCCACCTGCAAATTCTTCCTTCTAGTACTGGTTTATTGACTAGGTACTTCAATGCAGAATAGTCAGTGAAAAACTTGAAATGTGAGCCTAACAAGTAGTATCTAAACTTTTGTAATGCATAAATCATAGCTAAACCTTCCCTTTCAGTGGTTTTGTAGTTGCGCTCAGCTTGCAATAGTTTTATGTTGGAAAAGTAGATAGGATGGTCCATATTCCCTTCCTCTGGTTGCGCTAGAATGGATCCCAGGGTGATGTTGATGCATCCACATGTACATGGAATTCAATTTTCCAATTGGGAAATGTCAAGATCAATGCACTACTTAGTTTCTCTTTGAGATTGTCAAATTCCTTGTCACACTCTGGTATCCATCGGAATAGTTCAAACTTCTTCAACAATTTTTCAAGGGGTGTTGTAATAGTTGCATATCTTCTGATGAATATGCGGTAATATCCTGAATGTCCCAGTGTGGAGTGAAACAATTTGGCACTTGTAGGTGGTGGCATGTTTAGAATGACCACAACTTTAGCTGGGTCTACCAGGAATCCTTCTCTGCATACAATATGGCCTAACAGATTGCCATGAGGTACACAAAAAATACACTTTCTTAGACTTAGAGATATATGCATTTCACGACATATATCAAACATCAACCAGAGTATCCCAACATGATATTTTAATGGGTTGTACAACGTCTAATCATCCATATAGACTTCTACAAACTTGTGGATGAACTCTCGAAACGTTGCTATCACAATTCGAGAGAAAAATGCAGGGGCATTCTTCAAACCAAAGGGAGTTAAATTGTATGTGAGTGATCCCCATTCGGTTATGAATGTAATATTCTTCTTGTCTTCCTCTCTGATTATGACTTGATGATATCCTGAGAATCCATCTGTAAATGAATATGATTCTTTTCCTGCAAGTTGATCTAATACCTCATCACTGAAAGGTGTTGGAAAGGGATCATGCACACATGCATAATTCAGACTCATGTAATCCACACAAATCCGAATTTATTTTATACCTTTCTTACTCTGGATAACTATGGGGCTAACCCATTATGTTTCTTCAATAGGGAAAATAAGTCTTGTTGCAAGCATTTTTTCCACTTATTTCTTAACCTTTTCTTTTATTCTAGGGTTGAGGTGGTATGGTTTGTGATTCACAGGTCTTGAGTCGGGTTTCAACTCTATTTTCATTTCTCACATGGCTCCTTTTATGCCTTTTAGTTCCGAGAACGTTTTCGGAAACAAGTCCTCATACTCCCGCAACAGATTATGTACTTTGTTCATAGCTTGCTCATCCCAGTAGTCTCCTATAGAAGTTATCTTAGGTTTATCTACGCTCCCTATATTGACTTTCTACAACTTCAGTGGGTGATTATAGGAGCTACAGGTGTGACTAGGTATCGTATTCTGAATCTCTCTATTGCCTTTTGTTTCTTTAATGTCTAAGTTTCTAAGCTCTTCTAAATCATCAGGGTTTTCTATGTCTCTCTCAACTTTACAGCAAGGTAAAAATATTTTATAAATTTCAAGACTCAAACTAGACTGAAGCAAGTGAACATGGTCAACACATATTATTGGACTTTATCTCTTTTTACAAATGTCGGTAAAAAGAATTTACATGATTATTTGAAGGACAATGTTGAGCTCAAGATACTTACTTGTAAAGGCTAAATCCTTGCAAAATCGTTCTTGTAACGTCTTCCAACAGTTTGTTTGTCTTCTGGTCTCCTCATGTATATACCAAGTCCTTGGAATAGGCCCCAACGAATGGAAAAATACTTGGACCCATAGGTGAGATGGTACCTTCTCAACTCTCCACTGCTTTAAGAAATGTTCAATATGCATCTGAGGGTCAGATCATCCGTCGAACAGTTTCGCATCTTGGAAATTTATCTTTATTTCCTCTTTCATTTGATTCCACCTTTGGAATCAACATCAGATGGATTATTTTACATCCTCCCACTCCATTATCGAGGCTTTATGAGTGGCCCGCCATCTAGCGGGGGTATCCTGCAAGGTTAAGTCAAGAACAAAGATCCTTCGCTTCGCTGCTATCTTTTCTTCCATGCTAGTGAGAAAATTGTGTACCTCTGAGGTACCATTGTATGTAGGGGGTTCTCTGACCTCAGTTCCAATCCATCTTATTACTCTGACAGTTGTGCATTTCCTTGAGAATCATTCATATGAACCTAGGTACCAACTGTCAAATGTTGCTTCTGAATCCTCATTAGCAGATTCTATGATTCTCCAACTTACTGATCGATCTGCAGTAAGATTTATGTAATTTGGTCTCATTCCTACTATGATGGTGTATAATTGGTCAAGGGTCTCTGACTCCATATTATGGTCCAATGGTTCAATATATCTAGGCCCTAGACAAGGAGCTAAGGGATGAACTACTTTTATCCCATCTACTTCAAACTCCATGGTGTCCCTCTTTATATCAATGATAGCATAGTTGTTGTATGCCAAATCAATCCCGAGTAGATCAGGGTAGGGATCCTTATCTCCCATGATTTCAATTAACTCAAAATCAGATGTGGTCTTAACTCCCACAACATATATTTCCACATTTTCTAGCCTTCCTACTGGGAAGATGGAGTATTGACTTGTCATTCTTAGCTGGATGGGGGAATATACTAAATAAGGTTTTCCCAAAGCTTCCCAAGTCTTTTTGGGTAGGATGTTGACATCTGATCCCAAATCTAGCATGACATATTTGATTTCAAAATCATCTAGTTGGGCTTCTAACCTAAATTATTTTCATGTTCACACCTTTCTTCTTTGTATTCTCTGGGTATTCTTCTCAAGGAGGTTAGTCCTTACTATGGATTATAGGGTTCCCTTGTTCCCCAGTATCAAGTATAGGGTGTTGCGCAACTTATCAGTAAGTTGGTCATCCCCTAGCATATCAAAGAATAACTGAAACCAAAGATTGATTACACTTTGAGACTGCTCAGGGTGTCTTCTTGGAATTGTAGAATTCTTGGGTGTTGGTGGTGAGGTAGGGGATTGCATGAGGTTAGGTTGAGAGACAACTCTAGGAGGATTCTCCATTACTTCTCGAGTGGGGATACTCTTAAATTTTTCTATTTCATTTTTTAAAAACAACTTTTATTTCACAGGATTGTACATGTCATATTTGGGAATAGCTTTTTGAATCTTGGGTTGACTCTTTGCATCTTCCTCGGTCTTTGTTCCTTTGAGAGTGATGATGTTAATATTCAACAGTTGTCCCTCGATTCCCCTTTTTAATTCTGAGCTTATGATATTAGATCCTCGTTGATGAACCCGATCTTCCCACTTTGCGTTCAACTCTAGATAGTCTTCAGTTGCATGCCCATTATTCCTACAGTGGGAGCACCATGGTCATCTTAGGTGAGGAAAGTATCTAGTGAAATGAACTTGTTTGTTGAGGTTGTAGTATCGGCTCATCCCTCTACCTCCATTTCTCCCTCCTTTGAATCCACCTCCAACCCCTCCTCCCTGGCCTCTTCCAGGTCCTGGGGGGGTTTCATTTACTCTTAATGTTGTCTGGTCTAATCTGTCAGCAAGTGCGTCCAGTGCTTTACATTGATTTGTGGCATGGGTCGTAGATGTGAAAAACTCACAATGTATTGTATTGGGCGCAGTTGTGTACTTTTTCATAATAAGACACTACCTCAGTGCATGTCCATGTGTCTGACAAATCTCACAATACTTCGTTGTCTCAGAGGTTTGAGCACCTAGAAAGGTATTATACAACCTTGGTGTATGGAATGGTGGAGTCACAGATACTTGTGCAACTCCTCTTGTTGGTATTGAAGAATTCCCCATTGGGTTGTGAAGAGGTCCCAACCCCCTTATGCGCAAACATTCATTTGCTAGATGCACTTTTGTGTAGTATCTTGTGCACCAAACCTGAGGTTGTCCTGGTCCATGTGTGGTTAATTCTTGAATATTTTCCATTAGCACCGATATTTGTCCCTGAAGTTGTGACAAATTTGCATCTACTGGAGGCCTGGTCATTCTCAAATTCCATGGATAACCTGCCATGGCTTCGATCTTCATCAATTGTTCCAAGGCGTTTGTTAACGTGGCTATCTGTTGTTGCATTAAAGGAATTCTCATTAGAGGTAGTAATCCTTGGATGTACCATTCCCTCTGGTGATCCTCAGGAATTGGATGTGCTAGCCTCCCAATAGCATCCTTAAACTTTTGGTTGTACTCCTAGGAAGATTCTCCTTCCCTTTGTTGAATCTCCCGCAACTCAAAGAGAGCTTGTTGCTCTAACTAAGGTAGTTTGATTTCAGCAATGAAATTCAAATGAACCTGGCCAAGGGTAAACGCTTGTCCCTGCAGCCCAGGTTCAATAGCCTTCATATACCATTTGAGAGCACGTCCCCTCAAGGTAGTTTGAATTTCTACTAACTTATTTTCATCGAGAGTCCCTCTGGACCTCCAAATGGCTTCACACAAGAACCAATTGTTATCACTGAAATTTCGTTCGAAACACTACACACAAATGGTTACAAAAATACAACAATGCCAAACAACTATTATTTCACCTGCAACACCAAAATGCATCTCCAAGAGGTAAAAACTATACAATTGGGAAAAAAATTGGCATGCGCTAACTCACTAAAGGAAGCGCGTGCACAGTGCGTAGGTCAAAGAAGCTCGTAGAGCGCCCAATGCACCATATGCGTGACTGTGTACGAGAAAATTCGCGCACTCCTATAAACGACACATTTCTGGTTCTTGTCATCCCCTCAACCACTTATGGACCAGCTCCAAACTTGATTTGATTCTCAGATCTGAGCTGAATCCGAATAGGGGGCTGGTCAAGGACCAAAGGGTGCCCTAAAGGGCCCCTTGATTACACTAAGAACCAGTTGAATATTGCCTTGAAGACATGCTATAAATAGACGCCATGGGTGCACTAAGAAATTAATATTTTCATAGCATTGTTATGCTGCCTCAATCCTCCCTTGAGAATCCTCTTTTCTCCTTGGATCATTCTAGCAACATTCCAATAGGCCATTCCACTCACCTCTTGAGGGAATAGGCATTGATTTCTTCATCATTTGCTTTCTTTTCTACCATTGTAAGAAGAGATCTCCATTAGGGAAATCAAGAACCCTCCCAAGGAGGAAGAGGGTGTAATATCCCTAGGTCGAACCCAATTGTAATGTAAATGAAAATGTACTTAAGCTGGTGAGTTTTTTTGATATCATTTTTGTATGCACATTTCATGGCATAGTGTGCACTTGTACTATGCAGTAAAATGATGAAGTGTACACATTCCTGGATACCGCACGCGATTGTGAGGCCAGTGAGCCTTTGTGTATATGCTATGCTTTATAGGCTGGTGAGCTAGTTATTATAAACTAGGATGCTTATGTTTTGATTAGGCCGGAGAGCCTAGATGTTAAAGGCCAATGCGCCTTTTTTTGTACATGTCTCATAATTAATATAAAATACATCGTTGTGCGTAGACCGACCATGATAAAAGAGTACAGGGGACTAAACTCCACTAGTTAGGTAAAGGGAATGAATAAAAGTTAAGGAAAGGGGGCTAAGCTAGGGAGATTAAGCCAAAAAGGAATATTATGTTAATATTTCTTAAAATATAAATTATGGATAATTATTTTATCCTGAGTTCCAAAGTTGGGGACAAGTGGGCCAAAGTAGCTCCCAACATGACAAGTGTCAAATTGGGGACATGCATACATATTGTGGGGACTTAGTTCATTTTCCCATCTTTTTCATCATTCTTCCCATCATTCCTTCCATCATTCAGTCATCCAGAAAATCATCCATGAGCATGCACACACCCATTGAGCTATCCTTTGTATCTTCATGATTGTACTTGAACCAGTATCCATAGCCTTTTTCTGTTGGTGTAGCTGGTTAGCTTGGGAGATGGACTGAAGAAGCAGGTTGTCAGGCCCATGGGATATTGAAGAGGTGGGTTGTCAGGCCCGTGGGATATTGAAGAGGTGGGTTGTCAGGCTCGTGAGCAATTATTTGGGTGAGAGAATTGTTGGGAATTGATTTCTCGAAGGTGCTAAACTACAACTAAAGTGCTCTGAGACTTCTTGTTCGGAATGTTGCTGAAGCCCAGAAAGGAAGTGGGGCAACGAAAGGACTGTTGAGCAGAGAAGGGGCACACTTTCTAGGTGGGACATGCATGTGGGGAATGAGGGACTGTAGGTTTTTAGTTTGAGTTAGTACATGAGACATAGTCTTTCCTGTTGTCTATGAGCCTTTAGCCTACTTAGGAATCCCTTTACTCAGGTGGAGTTTAGTCCCAGCTCGAGGGTGACTCACTGTTGAGAGTGATGAACAATATGGTCTAAGGATGGGAGGTTCGTGGAAGGTCTACATGTAGTTGGTGACATTCTTACCAAGATAAGTGCCAATTGTGTGATAAATTTCCATGTTGCATTGTTATTTACGTGTTTATTTTTATGGGTTATCATATGTGTGGTTATAATTGTGTTTATTTTTATGGGTATTTCCTATATATGTTGCATGTATATGTTTACTGTTATTTTCGTGTGAATCCGTGTGTTTACAGATGTATTTGTATGTTTATGTTTTATATATAATGCTTCCGCAAGAGTTCTGTGTGTATATACTTTAATTGCATGCAGTTCGAAAAAATTATGTGGCATAACTCAGCTGCATATTGGGTATGTTACAGTATGTTCTGCAGAGAGAACGTAAGAGTTCTCTGGCGTAGCGTGCTCAACATGGATGGTCGGGGATGTTACAATATGGTATCAGAGCTTCAGTTTTCAATGCTAAGCCTGGATGGGCCAAACAAATTGAGTTGAAGTGACATTTCATAGAGAATCTATTTCGAAGTGGCCAAATTTCGAGTTACAGAGCGTCCATGGTAAAAAGTAACAACAACTGGGCGAAATTGGGGAAAAGCCCCAATGTCTATTGTTAAATTCATGAGAAATTGAGAAATTAATCCAAGCGATGAGATATTCCCGATGTAATATTTGTTCTAGCAAATTCAAACCTAGAATGGGTCGAATTTGAAGTTACAGTGAATCCATGACAGATGGAGCGAGTTTAGTGGTTAAAATTCTCAATTTGCAAATTGATTTTGGATAAATTCGTTCCAGAAATGTCAACTTAAAATGATTTTTTGTTGTTTAGGTTGAACTGGTGTTATCGGGGTGAAATTGAATAAATTTCATGGTTGCAGAATGTCCATGGTAAATTGGGGAAAAATTTAATCCAAAAGCCCCAATTTTTGCAGCGGAATTCACGAGGAATTGATGTGCATAAAAATGAATGTGCACAGGTGGGCACACTAAAAATGCATGATGCATAGTGAAAAGCTTGTGATAGGTAAAATTCGGCATTGTGCGGCAAGATATTGGCGTGCTGGTGCGTGCACTAAATTTTGGTGTCGTGCGAAAAAATGTTAGTGTGTAGGTGTGTGCGCTACATTTCAGTGCCATGCAGAAAAATGTTAGTCCGCGGGTGTGCGCGCTAAATTTCGGCACCGCGCAGAAAAATGTTGGTGTACAGGACCGCGCAATAAATTTAGCATTATCTGGTTTGCACACACATAATAATGACACGCGTGGTGTGAGCAGTGTTGATAGAGCGCAGAGGAGTTTTGTTGGTGTGCGCGCAATGTGGGTATATGTTGTCGCGTGACAATTTAGTTAGTGGTGCACACAGAGTTTTGGTGCGTGGTGGAGACATACTAAACTCTAGCATAGTGCAACACATAGAGTACAATGAGCGTAGAATATTAGCGCGTGATACAAAAACTGTGCTCAATAGGTAATAGTGCAAGAACCAAAACTATGTGCGGTGAATATTGGCGCGCAACACAAAAGTAGTGCGCAGTTATGGGCGCAACAGAGAAGTGATACATGGTGGTTCTAAAGTGCGTGAAGCACGATTTACCGTGTGTTGTTTCTTTGCATGATAAATATGGGTTTACAGGTTGAAATTTGTGTGTGCGGAGTCGTTTGGAGGGTGAATAACAACAGAAAACCAGTGATCTTCTGCGACGTTTTATATCATTTGAACGTCATCTTTTTACAACACATTTTTTAGGCCCTTCAGAGCGTTTTTAGCTACTCAAAAATCACAAGAATAGAGTGTTCCAAGGCACACTCTATCTCTGTAGCTCAAATAAAAGAGATTGGAGAGAGGTTTCTAATGGTGTAAATCGTTCGTCAAATGGAGCTTTTATGAGAAAGTTACATCACAAACAATGAAGGGTATATTTTAAGACCCATCTAACTTCAAAGAGCCATAACTTTCTGCTCTGGAATCCGATTGAGGCACAGAAGCAGTCAATGGAAATTTATTGAACCATAGAAGACATTCCAAGAGATGAATTAAATTTCTGGGCATGTTAAAAGTGTTTAATATGGAAAAGAAGGTACATGTAGCATATCAGTTACAATATGGTATTTTGGCCTAGAATTTCAGCAGGCTGTAACTAGAATCCCAGAACCTAGAAAAAGGTGAAACTTGGATAGAGTGTCCATATTATGTAAATGAGGAAACCCAATTGAGATCCTATGAAACATCCAATGGAGTAGGTGCAAAAATTCATAATTATAGCGCAGAGTAGCGCCAAGTTGAAAAATGAATAGAAAAATTAATGGGAAAATTTCAAATAGCCACAACTTTCTGTTCAAGACTCAGAATTGAGCACGGGAGAAGGCATTGGAAAGGTCTTGGAAAGTGGAATATAATTATCCACCCAGAAAATTGATCTGGGCACTTAATTTTTCAGGAAATTAGAATAAAGAGTTCTGATATATTATTGAACCAGAATGGTTCATATTTTCATGAAATTGTTGAAACAATTAGCCTGACAAAGTTTTGTTGGCTGCACATTTTGTAGAAGTTAACAAAAACTAGATCAGATCAAGATCAACATAGATTCCAAAGGAATGGAAGAGGCATAGGGGACTTACATTCGGGAGGATGAGATTAGAGGGATGGATGTCCATTTGGGCATCGAAGGAACAAACTCCAATGGACATGGAAATGAAAGGAATGAAAACATGATTATGTCAGAGACCATTAAAAATTTGTAGAAGGATGTCCAAATCCATAAAGATGATAATCAAAGGCTTATGAGATCCAAGGAGCAGCAAGATGAATTCAACATGAAGTTAATGCTGAGATTGAACCGAATAGAAAATAAGTTGGATAAGGAGAGTGGCTCAAGCAAATCTGGAAGTGACAGGCCTCCTGATAAGAAAACAAGAGCAAGAAGTGTTAGCAGACATCACCATCACTCCCCGAGGCATTCCAATAAGAGATCACATAGCAGCTCAAGTCCATCCCCTGTCATAAAGCATAAGAGGTCTGGGGTGGATGAGCTACGAGGAGAAATGAACAAAATCAAACCACCTACATTTGATGGTGAGCACAAGAAGGATGAGGATGCAGAAACATGGTTATTGGGCATGAGAAAGTATGTTCAATTGCATAATTATTCTTCTCATGAAGAAGGTAGATATGTTATCTATCAACTCAAGGTAAAGGCATCAATGTGTTGGGATCAACTTGTGTAAGTGCAGCACATTAAAGAGAAAAATGTTACTTTGAGGGAATTCAAGAAGTGTTTTGAGAAGAAATACTTGACTAAAAGATACCATGACAAGAAAATGAAAGAGTTCTTTGAACTCAAGCTTGGGAGTATGACAATAGATGAATATGAGAGAAGGTTTTTAGAACTGTTGAAGTATTTCTCTTTCATCAAGGATGAGACAGTTAAGATTCATAGGTATTTGAGTGGATTGCCATCATTCATCAGTGACAAAATATAGTATGATGATCCAAAGACATTGGAGGAGACCATAAGGTGAGCTAAGTGCCTATATGATCAACAAAAATCAAGACCAACTTTCCAAAAATCTTGGGAAGATAAAAAGAAGTTCAAGATGAATCAGCGGAAGAAGGGAGCTAAGCCATCATTCTTCAAAAATAATACACATGGACAACCAAATTCTAGAGAACCTAGAATGATTGAGGCAGGGGGTCAAAGGCCAAGGCAACCACCTATTCAATGTTGGGGTTGTAAAGGAGATTGTATGTACAAAGATTGTCCTCACAGAGGTGAAAAAGTGAGAACTGTTCACAATGTACAGCAAGCTGAAACAATGGAGGACATGGGAAGAAATGTACCAAGGATCTATGCATCCCTGGACAACAAGCAAGCAGAATATCAGTCACATATGATTGAAGTGGAAGGTATGATCAACAACCAAACCATTGATATTTTAATTGATTCAGGAGCTAGTCATAGTTATACAGATCCTAAGATGGTGGAAAGTTTTCATTTTCCAAGAAGAAAGCATGGAAAATCTTGGTTGGTGTAGCTGGCTACCAGAGCCAAAAGAAAAGTTAATGAGATGGTTAAGTCATGTCTTATGGACATGAATGGGATGAACACTAGGAAATATTTGAACACGTTGCCTTTAGGTTCCTATGACTGTCTAATTGGGATGGATTGGTTGGACCAACATCATGCCATCATAGACTGCCATAACAAGGCATTCACTTGCTTGGATGAGGAAGGGAGTCTAAGGAAAGTGCAGGGAAATCCCAGGGCAGTAACCATCAGAGAAATTTCAGCATTGCAGCTGAAGAGATGTTACAAAAAAGGGTGTCAAATCTTTGCAGCGCATATGGAAGAGACACCTAAAGATAAGGTGCCAAATTTGGAAGATCATGTAGTCTTGGAAGAGTTTGAAGATGTGTTCAAGGAGGTATTAGGACTACCTCCAAAGAGAGTTATTGATTTCTCTATAAATTTAATGCCTGGAGCAGCTCCAATGTCAAAGACTCCTTATAGAATGAGTACACCAGAGTTGAAGGAGTTGCAAATGTAGGTCGAAGAACTTCTGAAGAAGGGGTATATATGCCCAAGTGTGTCACCTTGGGGTGCCCCGGTCTTGTTCGTAAAGAAGAAAGATGGGACATCAAGATTGTGCATTGATTTCAGATAGTTGAATAAAGTGACTGTGAAGAACAAGTATCCTCTGCCAAGGATTGATGATCTTTTTTATCAATTCAAGGATGAAAATATATTTTCAAAGATAGATCTTAGGTCAGGATACCATCAGGTAAGGATTAAATAGGAAGATATCAGCAAGACCGCCTTCAGGACAAGGTATGGTCATTATGAGTTCATAGTGGTGCCATTTGGGTTGTCAAATGCACCAGTTGTTTTCATGTGCTTAATGAATGGTGTTTCTGAGAATATTTAGACAAGTTTGTCATTGTATTTTTGGATGAAATTATTATATATTCTAAGTCATAGGAAGAGAAGGAACATCATTTGAGGATGGTGTTGCAAGTATTAAGGGAAAATCAGTTGTATGCCAAATTGAGCAAGTGATCATTTTATCAAAAGCAAATTCATTATTTGGGGAATATCATTTCAAATGATGGGATAGCAGTGGATCCTAAGAAGATAGAAGCCATTAGAGAATGGTCAGCGCCAAAGAATGTGACAGAGGTCAGATCATTCATGGGCCTTGCAGGCTACTATAGGAGATTTATTGAAGGATTCTCAAAGATTGCACACCCAATCACTTCCTTGCAAAAAAAGGGTGTGAAGTTTCATTGGAATTTGGATTGTGAAAAGAGTTTCCAACACTTGAAACAATTATTAACAAGTGCTCCAATACTAAGGATTGTAGACCCAAATGAATACTTCATTGTATGCACAAATGCATGTAAAGAAGGAATTGGTGGAGTCCTCAGTCAAAATGGGTTTGTTATATGTTATGAATCAAGGAAGTTGAAAGAGCATGAAAGACACTATGCCACTCACGATTTGGAGTTGGCATCCAAGTGCATGCCTTGAGGAAATGGAGACACTACCTCATGGGAAGGAGGAGCTAAGAACAAACCATAATGGTCTGAAATATTTATTTGATCAGCCAACTCTAAATGCTAGGCAAACTAGATGGTTAGAATTTCTAAGTGAATATGAATTTGATATAAAGCATATCAAGGGAAAAGAGAACAAAGTGTTTGATGCACTCAGTATAAGAGTGCATGAATTGCATGCTACGACCATTAGCATGTACCAATCAGATTTAAAACCCAGAATTTTAGAGGCTGCAAAATTAGATTTGCAATACAAGGAATTAGTGGCAAAATTACAGTAAGGTATTTTGCAGTAGAAAATTGAGGAATATAAGCTATATAATGATGAAATTCTCATGTACAGGGGAAGAATTTATGTACCAAATTCTCAGGAATTGAAAAACTTGATATTGAGAGAAATGCATAATGTGCCTTATGTTAGGCACCCAGGATATCAGAAAACTATTGCAGTTTTCAAGAGACAATATTATTGGCCAGGCATGAAGAAAGGGGTTGTTGATTTTATTGTCATATGTTTGGAATGTCATAAGGTAAAGGATGAGCATAGACACCCAGTTGGTTTGCTACAACCATTACCCATTCCTGAGTGGAAATGGGAAGTTGTAACCATGGATTTCATCACCAAACTTCCCAGAACAAACAAGCAACATGATTCTATCATGGTAGTGGTGGATAAGCTTACTAAAGTTGCCCATTTTATTTCAGTTAAGCTCACTCACAAGGAAGACAACATTGTTGATGTTTATATGAGGGAAATTTCTCGATTACATGGCATACCCAAGACAACTGTGTCTGACAGAGATCCAAAATTTACCTCAAGATTTTGGAAAGGATTATTTAATGGATTTGGAACAAATTTGAATTTCAGTACTACTTATCATCCAGAATCAGATGGAAAAATAGAGAGGGTGAATCAAGTGATTGAGGACATGTTAAGAATGTAAGTGATGGATAAACCATCAAAATGGGAAGACTACCTACACTTGGTAGAGTTTGCTTATAACAATGGGTACCAAGAATCTCTAAAGATGAGCCCATTTGAGGCACTTTATGGAAGAAAGTGCAACACACCAGTAAGTTGTGATAACCCAACAGATAGAGCAGTGGTTGGACCAGATTTGCTCAGGGAAATGGAGGAGCAAATGATAAAAATAAAGAAAAATTTAAAGGTTGCCCAAGACATGCAGAAAAGCTATGCTGATAAGGGCATAACTCACAGTGAATTTAAAAGTGGGAGACCATGTATTCTTGAAAGTGAAATCCAACAGAAGTTCCCTGAAGTTGGCAAAGTGTTCAAAGTTGGCAGCTCGCTATTGTGGTTCGTTTGAAATCCTAGAGAGGATTGGTCCAGTAGCTTATATGATTGCATTTCCTGCATCTATGTATGTTCATAATGTATTCCATGTATCATTGCTCAATAAATATATACCCGATGCTAATCATGTTATTGATTGGAATGTGATTCAGGTGGAGCAAGAAGGTTCTTTCCAGGTGCATCCAGTACGCATTATGGATCGTAAAATCAAATAGATCGGGAATCGAGCCATAGGTCTTGTAAAGGTCCAATGGACCTGGTACGGTCCTAAGGATGCTACTTGGGAGCATGAGGATGCAATGTGAGCAGAATACCCGCATCTTTTTGAAGTTTTTTTAAATTTTGTTGTATATGGGTACATGATGCACTGAGGACAGTGCATAAATAAGGGGAGGGGATTGTAATATCCCTAGGCCGAGCCCAATTGTAATGTAAATGAAAATGTAATTAATTTGGTGAGTTGTTTTGATATCATTTTTGTATGCACATTTCATGGCATAGTGCACACTTGTACTGCGCAGTAAAATGATGAAGTGTACACATTCCTGGATACCACGCACAACATCTTAAGTGTGCGTGATTGTGAGGCCAGCGAGCTTTTGTGTATATGCTATGTTTTATAGGTTGGTGAGCCAGTTATTATAATCTAGGATGCTTATGTTTTGATTAGGCTGGAGAGCCTAGATGTTAAAGGCCAGTGCGCCTGTTTTTGTACATGTCTCATAATTAATCTAAAATACATCGTTGCACACAAAACGACCATGATAAAAGAGTATGGGGGACTAAACTCCACTAATTAGGGAAAGGGAAGGGATAAAAGTTAAGGAAAGGGGGATAAGCTAGGGATCTTAAGCCAAAAAAGAATATTATGTTAATATTTCTTAAAATATAAAGTATGGATAATTATTTTATCCTAAGTTCCAAAGTTGGGGACAAGTGGGCCAAAGTAGCTCCCAACATGACAAGTGTCAAGTTGGGGACATGCATACATATTGTGGGGACTTAGTTCATTTTCCCATCTTTTCCATCATTCCTTCCATCATTCAGTCATCCAGTCAATCATCCATGAGCATGCACACACCCATTGAGTTATCCTTTGTATTTTCATGACTATACCTGAACCAGTATCCATAACCTTTTTTTGTTGGTGTAGTTGGTTAGCTTGGGAGATGGAATGAAGAAGCAGGTTGTCAGGCCCGTGGGATATTGAAGAGGCTGGTTGTCAGGCCCGTGAGCAATTCTCTGGGTGAGATAATTGTTGGGAATTGATTTCCTGAAGGTGCTAAACTACAACTACAATGCTCTAAGACTTCTTGTCCGGCCTGTTGTTGAATCCCAGAAAGGAAGTGGGGAAACCGAAGGACTGTTGAGAAGAGAAGGGGCACACTTCCTAGGTAGGACAAACATGTGGGGAATGAGGAACTGTAGGTTGTTATTTTGAGTTGGCACCTGATATAGAGTCTTTCCTTTTGTCTATGAGCCTTTAGCCTGGTTAGGAATTCCTTTACCCAGGTGGAGTTTAGTCCCAGCTTGGGGGTGACTCACTATTGAGAGTGATGAACAGTGTGGTCTAAGGCTGGGAGTTTCATGGAAGGTCTGCACGCAGTTGGTGACATTCTTACCAAGATGAGTGCCAATTGTGTGATAAATTCCCATGTTGCATTTTTATTTACATGCTTATTTTTATGGGTTATCATATGTGCGGTTATAACTATGTTTATTTTTATGGGTATTTATTTTATTTGTTGCATGTATATGTTTACTATTATTTCCGTGTGAATTCGTGTATTTACAGATGTATTTGTATGTTTACGTTTTATATAGAATTCTTCTGCAAGAGTTCTGTGTGTATATATTTTAATTGCATGCAGTTTGAAAAATTTATGTGGCATAACTCAGTTGCATACTGGGTATGTTACAGTATGTTCCGCGGAGAGAACATAAGAGTTATCTGGCGTAGCGTGGCTCGGCATGGATGGTCGGGGACGTTACAGAGGAAACTCATAAGTCCTCATTTCTCTATGGTGTTTTTCCAACTAATATAGTTATCCATTGGTGGCATAATCTTGGTCATTGGTTGATTGTTTTTGGTTCAAAGTTTCTTATGCATTCTAGTTTTATTTCCTTAGTTGTTTTTAGTTTTTTTACTTGTTTATTTCATGTGTTTGGATTGTTTAACTCATGCACTAACCTCTATCTTGTCTAGTATGCCCAACTAGACATGAAAGTGCTCTTATTTTTCTCACCCAAGTGATGAAACGAACACAACATATTGCCGACCATCTTCGTCCCCTTTACCCCAGAATTCTGGGTATCGAGATATCGATCCTCCCATATGTCCAACCATTGTGGGTCTTACTACTATTAAAATAAAACCTAATGGTATTGGTTGCGATACACCTGGGGATCCCAATATCCTCCCAGCGTTTACACTTACAGACCGATTTTGACTAACTGACTATGAAGGAATAGAAGTAGCATAAGTAGGAGGTGTAGAATTTATCACGGGTATAGAGGACACCTGGGGGATGAGTTATTCGAAGATGGTTTCACTGACTTTTGGGTAGGTTTCTTTGATTTGGGGGGTCTCGTTCTCTTCCTCTGGAGCAGCCTTCTCTACGGGGTTCCCTGTGTTTCCTACTATCGGGGTTGAATCTTCTTGATCTCCTGCAAGGTCCAAACCTTCTTTGTCCTCCCTTGATTCTCCACATTATTCTTCTCATCCACCCATCTAGGGACTCCTTCCTCTCTGTGCTTCTCTCTGTTGCAATATTATACTAGTGAGTCTTTCTTGTCTTCTCACCTTCCTCAACTCTTCCTTCCTTCTGTCATATGTTCCTCTTGATCTGATTTCTTTCCACAACACCTCTGATTGCTTCACTTCTTTATTTACTTTTTCGTGCCACCAATTCTCAACAATGGTGGCTCTCCTTAAGGCCCGATCGTTTCTTGTGTGTGCTTCTTAATCTTTCCCCATCTGTCAAAGAACCCTTTCCCCGTATCAGGTCACGACCATACCCCAAAATCACCCTACCCTAAGCGTAGGTGTTTAGGCTACCATCTCAGTTGAGGGAATAGTTATCATTCCCTCATCCATCAACAATACTTTGATCCACAAGGGAATTTCCTTCAACAATTTGTCTCATGCACCTTTCTTGAAAATTGTTTCACGCGTGAAAAATATCGGTGATTCTCAGCTACAAATTCGACGATGTATATCTCAAGAGTCGTGCGAACCCAGAAATCAACTGCTCGCGTCATCTGGTGATCCAGCTGGTGAAGTGTTGTGATATTCTCTGTATCCCAAGTACCTTTCTTCTTGACGCATTCTTGGAATTATGGAGCATCTTGGAGCCTATCTATTCAATGGAATATTTCTTCCATAAATTTAACCCAGAATATCTCATACTGGTCACTCGATCTTTCTGAGTAAAAGACAGAATCTCTTGTATTCCTTTCGCTTTTACCTCGTAAATCTGCTTCCTTCCATATAAAGGAATCACAAATTATCTCCCACCATTGTCGAATCTCATATCTATAGATCCGTGGAAGCATTCTCCTCACAGGTTCCCTTTTAAAGCATAGGTCTCGGCAACGGAACCATTTTGTCAGCACAAAAGTGTTCAGACCAGGGTCCTTCTTAGGTTACCAACAAAAGGTACCGAAGTAGTCTAGAGTGTTGGAATTTTCATCTTCCTGGGAGTGAAGAAGTCTCACCCGAAGCGCAACCGAGACACAAGAGAGAGGGAAGGGTAAGGAGAATACTTAGATAGACCTCTAAGGTATCAAGGCTCATTGTATTCTTGCACATAATAGACTAAACCTGTAACAATCCTGAGGAATTCCTAAATGGGAAATAAAGAAATAGAGTTGTGTTGTCATTCATAAATAAGAATTTAAGTATAACAGACCTAAAGATAATAAAGAAAAACATTCCACTCATGCATTAAGACATACACAATATGTAGATTCAAAATTTAGGCCTCTGATTATGTTGACAATACCAAACTCTGATATATTGTATGTATGGTTCTCACCCAGATCTCCATATTCATCTATGTTATAGTATTGTCCCATTACATCAGTGATTCTCGTCACAACATCAATATTAACAACAATAATCGTAATAGCTATGGACTAACATGCTAGAAAACAATGACACTACAACCCTTTTATTAACCTTTCATTCATTCATTAACCTATTACAATCACATCAGTCTTCAATATATAATCTGATCTTGTTGGTTAAGAACTCCAGAGTTCTTTCTTTTCTTGATCTTGTTGCAACTTCTTTCCTCAAAGTTGATATTGTGTTTTCTCTTTAATCACTTTATGTTTCTTTCTTTTTTCTATTGCCCCAGATTCTCAACTGCGTGTGCAACTTCCATTCTCCAAAATGAAGTTTCAATGTGGTGTGCGCAACTTATATTCAACAAAACAAAGGGCCTAATAGATGTTGTTCCAATTCCATGTTTTTGATGTTGTTGTTCCAACTTCCTGCTATTGATGTTGATGTTCCAGGTTCATGATGATGATGATGATGATGTTACTCCAGCTCTTTGTTACAGATGATGATGATGCTCAGTTTCTACTGATGTTGATGATGATAAAACCTTTCGATGACATATAGACATGACCGACATTGTTCTTGATGTTGATGACGATGTCCCCTCCTCTTGATGATGTATTGAGTCTAGTCAGTTGGTATTAATGTTGTCAGTAGAATACCCTTCTTGTTAAGGGGGAGTGTTGAAATATTGTAACTTCGAAGAATATTCTACCTGAGAGAGATTTGAATAATATTATTATATTATATTTAATTAGGCCCTATTGTGCCTTGACAGTTAATTGTAAATTAAGAGGTTAAAGTGACAGGTCGGACTAGACCTAATTATAGGTTGGCCAGACCACTATTTATAAGAGAGGCCAGTGCCTCATTTGGACATATACACACCTAGCTACGCAATGCAAGTCTTGGAGAATAAGTTGTTGCAACAAGGGGTGACATCAAGGAGGGTTTATGGTCTATCTCTTGGTATTTCTTGCTTAAGTGGTGTGCTACTCTTCCTAGTGAAGGAGTAGAGAAGGATCTTTTGTTTGGTTTTTGGTCTATCTATATTGAGGAAATTTTTGTTGGTTTTTCTCCCCCATGAGGGTTTCCCAAGATAATCTGTGTGAGTCTATTGTTTATGTGATTTCATCTCTTTCAGTGATCTTATTTATGCAGCTAATGCGATAAATGATTATAATAATAAATAAGAACCATAACTACTAGTTGTATAAGTAAAAACTTCAACAATATTGTAAGTGAGTATGGTGATTGGGTGGATCCTAAGAAAATTGAAACTATGAAGGATTGGCCTCACCCTGAAAGTCTTTAAAACTTGTGTGTTTTCTTGTGTTTAATGGGCTATTATTGCAAGTTTGGTCATAATTATGGAAAAATTGCAGCTCCTCTCACTACTCTCCTTAAAAATAATGTGTTCAATTGGACTATAGCAGTTGATCAATCCTTCCAATACTTGAAATATGCTATGTGCTCAACTCCTATCCTGGCACTATCTGACTTCACCAAGATTTGTGTTCTAGAAGGCATTGTGTCAGGGAAAGGTATTGAGGCGGTCCTCATGCAACATGGTTGACCTTTTAGCTTTCACTAGCAAACAATTATCAGAGCGAAATTTGGGTCAATCAACCTATGAAAAGGAAATGTTGGCTATTATGCATGCAATGGATCTCTGACGTCCTTATCTATTCAGGAAGCACTTCCAAATTAACATTGATCATTGTAGCCACAATTATTTTCTAGAACAAATAATTTTATCCTTGGAGCAACAAAAATGGGTGACCAAATTGTTTGGATATGATTATAAAATAATCTACAAGAAGGGAAAAGAAAATGTGGTTGTTGATGCTCTTTCAAGGAAATAAGAACAAGAAGGTTCCATGTTTTCCCTCTCATTCATTGTAGTAGACTGGCTTCAAGTCATTCGTCGGGAATGGTTGCAAGACCCCAAAATTTCTATCCTTATCCAAAAATTGTGACAGGATCCTCAAGCTTCTCTAGGATACTCTTGGCACAATGAAGAACCTCGCTATAAATGTCGCATGTATTTAATCAAATAGTTGAACCTTAAAATTGTGGTTCTCTCTAAGTTTCATGCTTCACCCACAATTGGGGATTCAGGGTTTTCCAAAAACTATGAACGGTTCAAACGTTTTTTTTTCTAGGACGATAAGAAACAGGAAATCCAAACCTTTATGGTTGAATTTCATACATGTCAACGCAATAAGGGTGAAATATTCAAATCTCGAGGCACACTCCAACCACTCTCGATTCCACTTGCTATTTGGAGGTATATTTCAATGGATTTCATTGTTGGCTTACTTAAATCGGGCAATAAGTCAGTCATCATGGTGGTAGTAGATCGCCTTTCCAAATATGCTCACCTTTTTTCTCTTCAACACCTGTTCACACATCCATTGTGGCTCAAATTTGTATGGATAATATATTCAAACTTGATGGCATGCCTCATTCTATTGTCTCTGACCGATATCCAACTTTCACTAGCAATTTTTGGCAAGAATTGTTTAGGCTCCAGAGAACCCAATTGCATATAAGCACTTCCTATCATCCATAGACTAATGGAAAAACTGAAGTTGTCAACAAGTGTTTAGAAACATATTTGCAATATTTTGAATCTGACAGACAAAATCAGTGGGCTCAGTAGTTACCCCTAATTGAATGGTGGTACAACACATCTTACCATACCACCACTCGCATGACTCCTTTTGAAGCAATATACGAGAAAAATCCACCATTGATTCCCTCATACATGTCAGGTGTCTCCAAGGTTCAGGAGGTTGACAACAATCTTATAGTCCAAGCGGCCAATCTCTGTACCCTCAAAGAAAATTTGGTCATGGCTCAGAATTGCATGAAGTAACAAGCAAATCAAGGTCGTTTTGAATGTCAATTCACTAAAGGGAACCAAGTGTTTCTTCATCTGCAAACTTATAATCAAAATTCTCTCAAATATAAACATTATCAGAAAATTTCCCCCAAATTTTATGGTCCTTATACAATTCTCAAGCGAGTGGGACTTGTGGCCTACAAGTTCTCTTTATCCAACCATTCTAAGCTCCTTCATGTTTTTCATGTCTCATGCTTAAAGAAAGTGATTGGAACTAAGTGACAAACTCAAACCAATCTCCCTGAGTTGGATGAAGAAGGTTCTATATGGTTGCATCCACAAGAATTCTTGGACCAATAATAACATCATCTTCATCAACACACCATCAAGGAAGTGCTAGTTTAGTGGAAGGATACAGCTCCAGAAGATGCCACCTGGGAGTCAGCTACCATTTCCTCATCTCAAGCCTTGAGGACAAGGTTGTTTTTCGGGGGTGGGGGGCATGTTAGGGACCTAACCTCCCTAACCCTCACATAGGTAGATAAATATATTTTCCATGTAATAAAGGACAACATTAGTTAATAAGGCTTATTTAATAAATTGAACAAGTCTAAAGTAAGAAGACTTAATAGAAGCTTTCGCTTCTAGAAATATCTTCCTCTAGAATGTTATTTAGAATATAGAATTAGTATAAATAGGAGTAGAAGGCATGATAAAGTCTTGTCTTGAGAATTATTTTAATAGAGCTCTACTCTGCTATAGGTTTCCCCCTCAAAGAGGCAAGTGAACTTGGCTTTATTTCAATAAAGATATCATTTTTGGTGTTGTGATTTTCTAAAAAAAATTGTTCTGCTAGTATTAGTTGTAACATTTTTGTTTTTGCTTATTATAATATATATGGTACCTTACAATTATGCTATCATTTTTAATTAGGTGGATGGGGGATAAAAAAGAATCCATATCTTTGGAAAGACACTGGAATCCTTTGGAGGATAATTTCTAAGGAAAGTCTGTGGAGGCAGATAATTGTTTAAAAACACATCGAACTCATATCTGTGGAAGAATGGGTTAGGTAGGCATCTAATTCCACTTACAATGTGTCAATATTGCGGAAGGATCTTGTAATGGATTTTCCTTTGATTTGAATCTAACTAGTGTGTAAAGTGAGCAATGGAGCTAACATAAGGATAAGGGAAGATTCTTGAGCAGGAAGTGGATATGGCTTCAGAATACCGAGGGAGACAATAGCCAAACTGCAAACCCAAGTAATTTGTAAGTTGGGGTAGGAAGTTAACCCCACTTATACCTCATTATGGCACCTGTTGAGATTTGGGTACCTTGGGAAGTGGTCCCCTTGTGGTTTTGAGTCTCTAACCCCAAGAGGGAAGTACATTGGGACTATGTACCTTGTACTTTATGTCTAATTCTATTGAAATATTGTAACTTCGAATAATATTCTAATTATATGGTTCCTCACTTACACACACTCACAGTCACTCATCTAGTGCACATATATTGAAGGCAGTTGTAGCTGCAGGAGGAACGATAAGAGAGGTGCATGCTCAATCTTGGTTTATTCTTGGTGTTTTGGTCTTAGTCTTGGCATTGTATTAGAAATCTATTCTTGAGGAAGTTTTTGTTGGGTTTTCTCCCCCATGATGGTTTCCCAGGATAAAATGTTGTGTACCTTGTGATTGTGTTTCTTTCAGTGATCCTCTTTATGTTGTTGTTTTAGAAATTATTTAATAACCTAATAACAACAGTAAAAAATTAACATAGTATCAGATCTTGACTGAATAGAGAACCTTTCACTGGGTATCTAAAAACGTCATTGTTTTCGTACAAGGAAATTAGGGTTTTCACTGAAGATGGATAAAAGAATAATTGCAGATTCCATTAAAGACCACTTGATCCCTTATATGTCTTCTAAGAATACTCCAAAATACATGTTTGATTCCCTAACCAGAATGTATGAAGGAAAGAACATCAACCGAAAGATGAACTTGAGAACCCAACTCAAGAATACAAAGATTCTGAAAGGAGAAATAGTTCAAGACTATTTCTCTAGGATTTCTCAATTCAAGGAACAATTAGAGGTAATTGGAGAAAACTTAGATGAACATGAAATTATAATGACAACTATTAATGGTCTCACAAGACCTTGGGATGCCTTCATCCAAACCATTTGTGCAAGAGAAGAGAAACTCTAATTTGACAGTTTATGGGAAGAATGTGTTCAAGAAGAAGAAAGAGTAGCCAACCGAGAAGTCATCCTATTAAGAGATAAATATCAAGCCCTAGTTGCTCATGCTAAAGGAGGAAAGAAAAGTCTCATTTTCAAAAGGAGACCCACTTTCATAAATAATCTCACCCTCCAAAGAGATTCTAGAAATATCATAAGGGTCAAAGAAAGGGAAACTATTTATCCTCTTATCAATGTTATCATTGTGATAAGATGGGACACGTTGCTAATAATTGTCCTGCCATAAGGGAAGAATACAAGAAGAGAAATAACAAAAGACATCATTCCCATGCAATTGAAGATGATGAGACACCCAAGAAGTTGACTAAAGAAGAGATTGAATATTATGTTTTGTTTTCATCCCTCTCAATATCTATAACACTTGGAGAGGAGACTTGGCTCATAGATAGTGGTGCCTCTAAGCACATGACAGGTCAGGAAGACATTCTTTCTAGCCCTATAGAAAAGGACTTCCCCCATAAAGTTTCACTTGGATATGATTATCAGTACCCTATAAAAGGAATTGGAGAATCCACCTACAAACTTGATTCAGGAACTCCAATGAGAATGAAGGATGTACTTTATGCACCAGGTTTGACAAAGAACTTACTTTCTATCTCACCTCTAGATAAGAAAGGTTTTGTGGTTACATTCATAGTTGGTGAAGTTCTTATGTGGCCTAAAGGAAAAAATATAGAATATGTAGTTGTTATTGGAACATAAGAAGGTGGGTTGTACAAGTTAAAAGGTCACTCAGATGTAGCCTTGACTCACTCTACTGAAAGTCATTATGAACCTTGGCATAGAAGACTAGTTAACAACAACTACAAATCCTTGCCATGTGTAATCAAGGTAGTTATAGGTTTACCATAATTAAAGGTTGATCATGAAGGTGTATGCAAGGGATGTACACAAGGAAAGAACATAAAGAATAATTTTCCAAAGATAGACGGTAAAGCAGAAGGAATCTTGGAACTTGTCCACTCAGATGTATGCGGTCCAATGCCATCAACCTCTCTAAGCGGGTATGTATAATATGTATATTTTATTGATTATTACTCTGGTAAGACTTGGGTTTATTTCTTGAAATCAAAAGATGAAGTACTTGGAAAGTTCAAGGAATTCAAATCCTTGGTAGAAAACCTCTCCAAAAGGAAAATCAAGATACTTAGGTCAGAAAATGGAGGAGAGTATACTTCAAATGAATTTGGAATATTTTGAAAAGATGTCGGGATTAAGAGGGAGCTCATCATTCCCTAGCTCATCATTCCCTATAATCCTCAACAAAATGGTGCAGTAGAAAGAAAGAATAGAACGACTATGGAAGCAACAAAGACTATGATTCACGATCAAGATCTTCCAATACACTTATGGGATGAAGTAGTAAGAACAACAGTATATGTCCAAAATAGATTATCCCATAGTGCACTTGGATTCAAAACCCCTGAAGAAATGTTCACCGAAAAGAAGCCAAAATTAATCCATCTAAAAATATTTGGTTTTCCAGTATTTGTACACATTCCAAAAGAAAAGAGAACTAAGTCGGATCCTTCAGGAAATAAGGGAATATTTGTTGGATATTGTGAGGTTTCTAAGGCCTTCAGAATTTACATACCATGTTACCATCATATTTAGATCAGAATATGTGTAACCTTTGATGAATATGCAACACTCAAAAGATCAAGGAAATGTCAGCTTGAAGAAGTATATGAAGAAGAACATGTAGCTCCCAAAGTTGCAGAACCCGTGAAGGAAATTACAGTTACCCCTGATGATGAGATTCCATAAGATCGTGATATGATAGAATCTCAAGAACTTCCCCTATGATGATCTCTCATGAGAGAAATCCATCTTGGGTGAGAGAACTTATTCAAGTTGCAGAGAAGTATGGTGCCACAGAAGGAACCATGAGACAAAGCAAGAAACCTAATCCATTTTCCAGTTATATGCCCTTGATGTGCGATCTCATAGAAAAGGAACCTACTTACTTTGAAGAAGTCGTTCATAAGAAAGAATGGATGGAAGCCATGACAAAAGAATACCAGTCCATCATAAATAATGATGTATGGGAAGTAGTTCACAGACCAAAGAATAAAGATGTGGTATCTTCAAATTGGATATACAAAATAAAACATGCACTAAACGGAAGTATTGAAAAACATAAGGAAAGATTTGTGTCTCGTGCAGGGATGATTTTAAGGATGGAAATTTATTTTAAAATGTAGAAACCTTGGCGAATATTACTAATCCTTCATATGCCAACTATAAATGTTTGGCGATATTTTTTTAAAAATATCCAAATTTCTATGGATTTTATATAGTTTTTATAAAATTTTGGCGATTTTTAAGGTAAAATAATTTTATCCTATAGAATTTGGGCGAATCATTTTTAAAATAACGAATCTTGTTTTTGAAATAACCATGGAAAATTATCCCATGAGTGAAATTTAGCCCCTAAAATCATCCTTGGTCTCGTGGTTTTTCTCAAAAGGAAGGTATTGACTATGAAGAAACATTTTCTCTTGTAGCCAGATACACTTCTATCAGAACCATCATAGCTCTTGCAGCTAAAATGAAGTGTAAGTTACAGCAGATGGATGTGAAAACAAATTTCTTGAAGAAGAAGTGTATATAGAACATCCATAGGGGTTTGAAGTTGAATATAGAAAGACTCATGTCTGCAGGTTGAAGAAAGATCTGTAAGGGTTGAAGAAAGCTCCTAGAGCTTGGTGTGGTAGAATTGATAGTTTCTTGGTGAGCTTCGGCTTTACCAAAAGTAAAGTTCATCCTAACCTTTACTTCAAGGTTATGAATGATGAGCCAGTTATATTGCTACTATATGTGGATGACTTATTCTTAACAAGAGAAGAAAATATCATCACAGATTGCAAAAAGAATCTCGTTGCAGAGTTTGAGATGAAAGACCTAGGCCCAATGCATTATTTCTTAGGTCTTGAAGTTTGTTAGAGCCCAGAGAATATCTTCCTTAACCAAGGGAAGTATGCAGTTGAAATACTAAAGAGATTTGACATGTTGGAATGTAAATCCATGAACACACCCATGGAAATGAATTTGAAGCTCTTGGATGATACTTCGTTAGAATTGGTTGATGCTACTCTATATAGACAGATTATTGGATCATTGATGTATCTGACAAATGCCAGGCCAGATATATGCTTTGATGTGAACACCTTGAGTCAGTATTTGGTGGAACCCAGACATGTTCACCTTGTAGCTACAAAGCATGTGATGAGATACCTTGAGGGTACGTTGGATTATGGTCTATGTTATACTGGAGATCATGACTTCAGACTGTATGGTTATACTGATTCAGATTGAGCTGGAAGTGCTTCAGACAGAAAAAACACTTCAGGATGTTGCTTCAGTTTGGGGTCAGCCGTGACCTCATGGAAAAGTAGGAAGCAATCCAATATTTCTCTCAGCACGACAAAAGTGGAGTACATTGCAGTATGTTCCTCCAGTTGTGAAGCCATATGGCTTTGAAAGTTGTTCACAGGTCTGTTCAATCTAGAGATGGAACCCACCGTGATTCTATGTGATAACCAGAGTTGTATAAACATGATGGAGAACCCAGTGTTCCATGATAAGTCGAAGCACATAGAGATCTTGTATCACTACATTTGTGATATCATGTAGAGGGGAGTTGTAAAGCTCCAATATATTGGCACAAATGAGTAGGTTGCAGATGTGTTGTCCAAGCCTTTGTCTCGTGTAAAGTTTGAGTACTTCTGAGACAAGATTGGTGTGGTCCAAAAGGACATCCCTCGAAAGGGTGAGTGATGTTGATGATACTATCGTATCCTGACCAACAACGGGTAGCTCAGTTAGGATTTTATATCCCAGGGGACAAATCATCCCTGAGAAAATCCTGAAGTTCCGATAAGGACGGTCTATCAGAGTACCTGTGCAAGTTATGCCAGTTGTGGTCTGTAGTGGTAGCTCGGTTAGGATTTTATATCCTAGGGAATCTTATGGTTCCTGGATAGATCCTGAAGGTCTGGTAAGGACAATCTGTTAGAGTACCACGTGGTAGCTTGTTAGGATTTTATATCCTAGGGAATCTTATGGTTCCTGGTCAGATATCGAAGGTCCGGTAAGGATGGTCTGTCAAAGTACCACAAATGTTGTTGTTGATTCACCTGCCTCATTTTGTTTCCATATATTGATGATGTTGTTGTTTCAGCCTCGTGTTGTTGATGATGTTGTATCAGCTTCGTGTTGTTGGTGATGTTGTTGTTTTAGCTTCATGCAGTTGATGTTGATGTTTCATCTTAATGTTGTTGTTGATGATGATGATGATGATGATGTTACTCCAGCTCCATGTTGTGAATGATGATGATATTAATGATGAGAAAAACTTTCGTTGATTTATAGATGTGCCAGTCAGTGTTCCATATGTTGTTGATGATGATGCCCTCTCCTTTGCTTGATGATGTTGTATTGGGTCATGTCTGTAGTATACTCTTCTCGTTAAGGGGGATTTTTAAAATATTGTAACTTTGAAGAATATTCTAATTATATTTGAGTTGTTATTTTATAGATCAAATCCCCTTTTGTGGATTGATCATGTCGGGTCTTGTATAAGATCAAATCCCCTTTTGTGGATTGGTCAAACCATATTTATATGGTGTTATTTTTAAAGTCCTTCCCTAGTGTTTATAAAGTGGTTTTAAGCACTTCTAGAAGAAGTCATCCCTACAATGTGAAGAGACACAACACTAGTGCCTCATCAACTAGTATTTATATGTGAGGATGGTGCCTCACTTACACACACTCACACTCACTCATCTAGTGAGCATATATTGAAGGCAGTTGCAATTGCAGGAGGAAGGAGAAGAGACGCGCATGCTAAGTCTTGGTTTATTCTTGGTGTTTTGGTATTATTCTTGGAAATATGTTGGCAATATATTATTGAGGAATTTTTTGCTGGTTTTTCTCCCCCATGAGGGTTTCCCAGTAAAAATGTTGTGTAACTTGTGATTTTGTTTCTTTCAGTGATCCTCTTTATGTTGTTTTTTTGGAAATCATTTATAACCTAATAACAACCGTAAAAACTTAACAAATTCAAATTTGACTTCACTTAAGTCAAAAAGTTGTTTTTTTGTCACTTAAGGAAAAAGTGACTAATTATTCACTAAATGGGGGAATGAGGGGACATAAAGTGAACTTAGGGAACTTAAACCAAAGTGGGTTTGTGAGTGAGATTATTGTGGGATGATCTCAACCTTTTATTAGAGATGGGATGGAGAGATCTTAGTCATCCATTTCTTAGGTTTCCTTATGGAGTTTCAAGAGGGGTGCATAGGGCCTTTGGAGGCTCATTCACTTTTTTGTTCACTTGGAGAGATAGAGGAGAGAAATGGATATGAGAATGGAAGAAAAGTATGAGGGAAGCAAGGGCCCATCCTTCCATGGAGGGCTCTAGGAGGTTGTGGCTCTCATTTATTTGTGGTGTTCATACTTGCTTGGAGGAAGGCACACTATAGGATGAGGGCGCACACCTAGTGGGAATGTCTTATCCTTGGTTGATTGTTGTTTGGATTGTTTCCTAGGAGAGGTAGCACACAAGAGAAGATTTGTGTGAAATTTTTTCTTCTACAAAGCAAAAGGGAGCAAGGGTGCAAGGCCAGAGTGGGATAGAGAAACAAGTGAGGAGGGAGCACCCTGCTTGGACACATTCATCTTCTTGGACCTTTATAGTAGCTTGAGAGGAGATGCCATTATATCAGGTTCATTTGTTTATTGTACTTGTTGTATCTCATACTTATTACATCACTTATATAGACTTACATTACAAACTGGTTTTCCCCAGGGGGATTTTATCGAGGGTCGTGTTGACCAAAAACACTTGTGTCCTAATTTCATGCATGTTAGAGTTTAGATCAGCATTATATAGTTCTAAAGATCTAGAGGTGTGTTATATTTATTAAGGTATTCATGTGCTCATTGTGGGGTTACTAAAACTACATGAAATGGCACCTTAAATGCACATATAACCATAACAATGAAGCAGAAAAGTTCTTGAACTATTTGTTGTAATAAAATAGTAGCAAAGAGAAGTTTGATAGTTGAAACTTAGATCCAATCTCAGGTCAAAGATAGACCTAGTTGGAAGCCTCATAGGACCTCAGATTTTGTTCATGGTATCAAAGCCTTGGTGGATAAGTCTTGTTGATTTTGGACAACATCTTGTGGACAGTTTCTTGACAATTAGTGGGAAAAAAAATTGGCAGCTTGTTCACAATGATTTGTGGCAGCTTGTTGGTAGTGATTTGTAGGATTGTTTTTGGACCTAGTTTTCAGCCTCTTTTCACACCTATTTGGATAGGAGCGAGGTTAAGTTGGACAACCTCTTTTCACACCTATTTGGATAGGAGCGAGGTTGAGTTGGCCAACCTCTTTTCACACCAATATTGCTAGGAGTGAGGTTGATTTGCATAACCTCTTTTCACACCTATTTTTTCAGTAGTGAGGTTGTCTTTTGACTGCCTCTTTCCACACATGTGTTGAAAGGAGTGAGGAAATTATCTTTTGCAGTTGTAGCATCCGTGTGAGTTCAGTGGTCAAATATATCAATATCCAAGATGCAGGTAGAGTATAGGCTAGCCAGAGCTATCAACTAGTCCCCTTGGAAGATCGAGATCATTTTTTTCTTGGAGGATCTTGAACTATGGGATATAGTTCAAAATCCCATGGTTATTCCTCCTGCACCTGCTCCATCACCATTGTTGGATGCATATTTTAGGAAGAAAAACACCAAGGTGAAACGAACTATTTCTGATGCAGTGAGGGATCATATTATACCCCACTTCACTGGTAAAGACTATGCATTTGAGATATGGGAATCCTTAGGCAAGCTTTACCAGAGTCCCAACCAGAACTGGAAGATGGTTATGCAGGACAAACTCAGGAGCATTCAGATGATCAAGACTGAGTTGGTCACTTCATACCTTGGAAGATTCACTCAGATCAGAGACGAGTTAGCAGTGGTCGGAGAGATTTTGGATACGAACTTTATGTTGAGAACATCTTTAAACAACTTTTCCAAACCTTGGGGTTCATTTGTACAAGGAATTTTTTCCCGAGAGGTCATGCCTACTTGGGAGAGACTTTGGGATTATTTCATACAGGAGTAGTTGAGATGCAGCTCTGGGTCTTCAGGACAACAATGGATATATGAGGGTGATGAGGATCTTTCTCTTTAGTCAAAGTGCAAGGATAAGGTCAGCAAGGGTGCATGACAAGGTCCCAAGATGGGTTCTAAGCCATAGTGAGAGAGTGGCAGTGGGCAGAAGAGGGATATGAGAAAAGTGAAGTGCTTTGCTTGTAATAGGATGGGAAACTATGTTGGACAGTGTCCCAACAGAAAGAAGAAGAAGGGTGGTACAGAAGCTACAACGGATGAGGCAGAGTTTCAGGCATAGTTTGAGAGGGAGTATGCCTTCCTCATATGTTTCACTTCAGTTGATACGACACCCAGTATCTAGTACATAGACAGTGGGGCTTTGTGCCACATGACTGGTGTTAGAGAGAATTTTTCCAACCTCATATATCTAGAGGTCAGGATGGAGATAGCTCTTGGTGATGACACCGTAGTAAAATTTGTTGGGCGTGGCACAGTTACCTTTCAGAGAAATGGTATGCCACATATTTCCTTCATGGATGTTCTCTATGTCCCTGGGTTGAAGAAGAATTTGATATCATTTTCCACCCTCCAGGATAAGGGTCTTGAGGTGTCCTTCAAAGGGATAAAGGTCCTCACACACCCTAAGCAGTCCCATCTCACCTCAGGGTAGGTGATTAGAGAGAGGGATGGGAAACTATATAGATTTATTTTTTAGCCCCTGCATGCTTTGGTAGCGAGTAGCGACAACAATAGTTATTTGTGTGAATTGTGGCATCGGAGGATGGCACACCTTCATCATGGGGATCTTGGAGGACTGAGAGAAGTTGTGACAGGAGTGCCACAGTTCATTTTAGAGCATCAACATGTGTGTAGAGGGTGTGCTCTTGGTAAGTTTATCAAGGCTTTTTTTCCTAGTAGTTACAACGAGTCAGTTGGGGTATTGGATTTAGTACACACAGATGTGTGTGGGCCCATGTCTAGGGAATTCTTGAGTGGTTGTGATTACTATCTCACATTCATAGATGACCACTCTAGGAAGACCTAAATCTATTTCTTGAAGGCCAAGAGTGAGGTCTTCAAGAGGTTCTAAGAGTTCAAAAATCTTATGGAGAACCAGAAAAGAAAGAGGATCAATGTCTTGTGGTCAGAGAGGAGGACAATGCTAGACCCCACAGCCCAGCAGGGGATTCTAGTTGGGTACTCATAGGTCACAAAGGCCTACTAGATTTACATTCCATCATGGCAGAGAGTGGTGGTGAGCAGAGATGTTATATTTGAGGAGAGTAGAGATTTTTGGAGGTCTCTCGAGTCGAGAGTTAGTATTGAGGATGATGCAGAGACAGAGATTGATGTTTCATAGGGGGCACAACCTCAAGTGTCTAGTACACGAGTTTCATGGGTGACAGGGTCACCTTGCATAGCTTCAGGTTCACAGTCGCAGGGGGTACAGGTAGAGGGTGCAGAGACTTCAACATCTTAGTGTGTTGGGATCAAGTCCGAGGTAGATACTCTTGGGCGAGGAGATATTACTTCTCCTTTGACTACTCTAGGGAAGAGGAAACCGAGATGGTTTCAGGAGACCCTAAAGGAATCCAAGGGGAATGTAGGAAAGCCCAAGAGATAGTTTAGAGAGATAAAAGCACCAGAGAGACTTGGGTCCTACTTGATGATGGTGACAAGCATTTCAAATGCAAAACCACAAACAGTTGCGCAGGAAGTTGACCAGCAGGTTTGGCGAGAGGCCATGCTGGAGGAGTATGACTCCATTTTGCACAATGATGTTTGGGAGGTGGTTCCAAGGCTAGAGGGGAAGTCAGTTGTGACTTCTAGATGGTTGTATAAGACCAAGTATGTTGCATATGGAAGCATAGATAAACACAAGGCTCACTTTGTGGCTCGTGGATTCTCTCAGGTAGAGGGAGTTGATTATGATGATACATTCTCACCAATTGTGAGATACACTTCCATTAGGAGTATTATTGCCATAGCAACAGAGATGGGTTAGAGGATACATCAGATGGATGTATGACCATATTTTCCAATGGCTTTATTGACGAAGAGGTGTACATTGAGCATCCACAAGGATTCGAGGTGAGTGAGAGAGAGTCTCATGTGTGTCTTCTGAGAAAGGCATTGTATGGTCTAAAGCAGGCTCCCAAAGCTTGGTATTCGCATATTGACTCATATTTACTTTAGATGGGATTTGAGAAGAACGATGTTGATCCTAACCTCTATTACATCATTAGAGGTGAGGACACACTCATTCTCATTTTATTTTTGGATGACTTGTTCATCACGAGAGTGGAGCATCTCATATTTGAGTTCAAGAGGGGACTTGCATCAAAGTTTGAGATCAGTGACATTCGTTTGATGCATTATTCTCCAGGCATGGAGGTATGGCAGGAGGAGGGTCACATATTCATGGGATAGGGGAAGTATGTTGCAGACATTTTGAGTAGGTTTCAGATGGAGGACTACAGGCCTATGTCAACACCCATGGTCACCAACTAGAAGAAGATTAGCACTTCATATTCCCAGTTTCTGGATTCTATAGGATATATAAATTTGATTGGATCATTGATGTATATGGTCAACACTCGACCAGATATTTGTTTTACCGTGAACACTTTCAGTCAGTACATGGTAGAGTCGAGGAGTTTTCATTGGATTAGGGAAAAACATGTTTTGAGGTACATTGCAGGGTCAGTGGATTATGGCCTGGAATATGTCAAAGGGGATGGAGTCAATTTGGTTGGATACACAGACTCATACTGGGAAAGATGTGCTATTGACAGGAAGAGCACCTCAGGGTGGTGTTTTGGGTTGGGGTCAAGACTTGTTTCCTAGTACATCTGGAAAGATAAGTCAGTTGCTTTGAGTTCAGCCAAGGCAGAGTATATGGTGGCCATTCATGCCAGTTGTGAGGCTATTTGGCTTCGTAAGATGTTGGTAGTATTATTTGGTCAAGAGTTTCCTCCGGCTGTCATTCACTACGATAATCAAAGTTGTATCAAACTTTTTGAGAATCGTGTTTTCCATGACAGGTTGATGCATATAGATATCAAATACCACTTCATCATAGATTGGGTTTAGCAAGGGGCCTTACAACTTCAGTACATTTTGGCTGACGACCAAGTTGAAGATATTCTCACATAGGCCTTGCCAAGGGTCAAGCATGTCTACTTCAGAGACAAGATGGGCTTGGTGAGAAACACTTTCCTCGGTAAGAGGGAGTGTTGAGATTTGGGTACCTTGGGAAGTGTTCCCCTTGAGTTTTTGAGTCTCTAACCACAAGAGGGAAGTACATTGGGACTATGTACCTTGTACTTTATGTCTAATTCAACTTTGACTTCACTTAAGTCAAAAAGTTGAAATTTTGTCACTTAAGGAAAAAGTGACTAATTATTCACTAAGTGGGTGAATGAGGGGACA
>ML796425.1:344080-361068 GCA_009831015.1 Picea engelmannii
ACTACAAAGGGTCACAGGGGCAGGCATGATGTCCTTGCTAGATGGATTTTCTAGATACAACCAGGTATTACTCAAAAGAGAATATCAACTCAAAACGAAATTTACCACACCATGGGGAACATTCATGGATTTAAGAATGATATTTGTCCTTATGAATGCAGGTTCAACCTTTCAAAGAGAAATGGAATTTTTTTTTAGGGATCTTATTCAGAAAATTATATAAATTTACCAAGATAATCTCATGGTCATGTCAAACAAAAGAACATACCACATCTCACACCTCAGAATTGTCTTTGAAAGATGTAGGAAATATGGTATTTCCTTGAACCCTAAAAAGTCTATTTTTCAGGATAGATATGGGAAATCTATTGGGAAACATAGTCTTGGAGGGAGGAATTTATGTAGAGCCAGAGAGGATACAATATATCAAATATGTGCACCCCCTGCCAACAAAAAATCCCTACAATCATTCTTTGGAAAAATAAACTTTATTCGAAGATTTGTCCCAAACTTTGCCGAAAGAATAAAACCCATGAGTGCATTTCTTAAAGAGGACATAGCATATAGGTGGGACGACAAGGCCCTTCAATATTTTGAATATATAAAATATGCCATTTCCCAAGCCCCAGTTCTGACTAGTCCTGATTATTCATGAGATTTCATTATATTCTCTTTCACTTCTCAAGATACTATCCAATGTGTCTTATTGCAGAAAGATGTTGATGACCATGAACATCCTATTGCGTTCATGAGTAAAGTCCTTAGGGATTTAGAGATAAATTATTCAATTACTAAGAAACAAGCCTATGCCTTGGTGAAATCCCTCAAGCATTTTAGGAACTGTGTGGGATACAACAAAATTAAGGCTTATGTCCCTTACCCAGCAATAAAGGATGTTTTGTCACAACAAGATTGTATGGGTACCAGGGGTAAGTGGGTTTCTAAAATCCAAGAATATGACTTAGAAATAAAACCCACCAAGATTGTGAAGGGACAAGGGTTATCCCGAATATTGACTGAGAGAAACCAAGAAGCTATACAAATGGGAGAAAAAAAACAAGCAAGTGTGGTGGTGAGTGAGCTAGAACATGATGAATGGTATTCCGACATAATATACTAGCTCGAGAACATATCATGCCCAGACCATCTAGTAGATTATAAAAGACGAGATCTAAGACTCAAATCTATGAAGTATTGTTTGACTGAGGATGGTCTTGGATGGAAGGACTAGGACGGAGTTCTCCTTAGATGTGTGAGCAAAGAAGAGGCAACCAAACTACTGAAGGAATTACACTTGGGGTATTGTGGTGGGCACTTCGTTGCCTGTACTATCGCACACAAGATCTTAAGAGCCAGATATTATTGGTCAACATTGTTTTTTGATACTCACCGATATGTATGCTCATGTCAACCTTGTCAATACTTTGCATGTAAACAAAAAATCCCAGCACAACCTTTGAAAACAGTGGTGGTAGAAGTTCCTTTTCAACAGTGGGGTTTAGACTTTATTGGTGAGTGAGTTTAAAGATAATTCAAGTAACGGTTACCGATGGATTTTTACCACCACAGATTATTTTACCAAGTGGGTAGAATATATTCCCACAAATAAATCCACTAAGGAGGTGGTCATAACAATATTTGGGGTACCATCCAAAATTATCACTAACAATGCCAAAGATTTCATCTCCCTTGCCTTGGCAGATTTTTTTTTCAAGTACGGTATCATTTTTTCTCATTCATCAAACTACTACCCACAAGGGAACGGCCTGGAAGAATCAAACAATAAGAACCTCATGAATATAATTAAGAAGGTTGTGGGAGAGAACAAGAAGGCCTGGGATAGCAAGATCAAGTATGCCTTGTGGGAAAATCGAATAACAACAAAGACCTCAACAGGAAAAAACCCTTTTGAACTAGTGTATGGGTTGGAGTCTAAACTACCTGTGAATCTCCAAATCCCTATCCTCTGTTTCATTCAGCAATACACCACAGAAGAAGAAGTAATCCAAGGGTGAATTAACCAATTGGTGGAGTTGGATGAATCCAGGAGGGTTTCCTTAAGTCAAATGGCGAAGAATAAAGAGAAAGTTAAGAACACCTTTGATCATAAAGAAAAAGAAAGAGGTTTTAAAGAAGGAGACTTAGTGTTTTTATGGGATAAAATAAGGGAGAAACCTAGTATGCACAAGAAGTTACATTGTATGGATTATGGACAAGTCCCTACAAAATCATGAGTTAGGCAGGAACAAACTCTTTTAACTTAGCGACACTTGAGGGAGAAGATTTGAAGCTACCTGTGAATGTTATACACATAAAGCACTACTTCCATTTAGTGGCATGACAAGTAAGTATAGGTAATTTAGGCATTTGCATCCATTGTATATACCAACTGCATATCATGCTAGTGTAGTGTAGTTTCATTTTATATTCTTTCATTTTGTATTAATGCATGCTTATTTTCCACTATATCATATATGAGCGAGGGGTGATATCACCACCCTAATGATTACTGATACATTTGAATATATCTAAGCAAATACAAGTCATGCTAGAGATGTTAAGGTTCTCATGCGCTCTACGGTGAGCACATGTCCCTAAGTTGGAGCCAGATGTTATCCCCTATCGTAGGGATAACTAAGGAGATCACGTCTTGAGGCCCACAAGTCCTAGAAATGGAGTGTCGAGAGCCATATGAATTGAGCATGGCCCTGGAGGGCCCATCTTTTCTTCAGTGCAACCCACCTATTAGTAGCAGCAACGTCCATCCCAGCATGATGGTCATGAAGTAACAGTAAGTCTTGATCCATGAGGTAATGAGTCTGGGTATCATGGTATGTGTCACTCTAATTTTCAAGCACTTGAATATGTTGCACTGAATTCTCCTTCATTTCATAATGTTTTCTTGGAAATTATTCTCTTTAACTTGTTCATACCTGGGAGGGTGACATGATGTCCTAGTAAGTTGATTCCCCTTTAGCATGAGTCGTGACTGGGTGGGTCTATGAAAGGTCATCATCCATTCCTTCCATACTTACCACTTTTCATCATTATTCCTCTCATCTTCCCTCCACCTTGGTTCGGGCATTGGGTTTTCCACGCTAGGAAGAGTTGTACATTGCCTTGTGGCAAGAAGGGGATAAAGGCAAAGGGAGTAAAAGTAGTTGGAAAAATTTTAAATCCAAAATGAAACCTTTGAGATGCTTCATCCAGCGATTACCAAGAAAGAAATAAAGAGCTTCTCAGTAAGAAAAGGGGACTCATAAGATAAATCAAAAATCAAGGTACTAGTTGGTGGATGGGAGGTCTCATCATGAGTCGGCCTATTAGGTCCATGGGCATGTAGTGGTATGACATTGTCATCTATCTAGTCACCAAACCAAGGTAGTGAATCTTGGTGGCATAGCCAAGAGAAAGGGGGTCTCATCACGAGCCATCCTTCTTATTTCCATGAAATGCTTGTGGATAACGTTGGAACCTATGGTCACCACACTAAGACAGTGTCCCCCAGTTTTTCCCTTGAAAAGAAAAAAGACAAAAATCAATAAGACTAAGAGAAAAAGGCATTGAATGGGCTAGGAAACAATGGAATCCATGATAAAGTGCATCTCTCCCTATACAGAGGCACGCACATGCAAGACCTACATTTCCATCTTATCACTATGCCCTTTGCCCAAACATTTCTCCTATGCCACTTCACACCCACACTTACATGACCTAGATTGGTTCTCACCTGGAAACACCCCAAACTTAAGTAGGATTATACCAATAGGACATCCTAAGACCTTATCCAAACCTGACTTGTTAAACTACATAACATCTTTGAGCATTTGTCTAGATAAAGGGGGGTTTAATGCACATGTTTGGGTAATTTGATTATTAGATGTGATTGACATTGCTATGATACATGTGACTTATGATCCCCTGGAGGGCTTACTTTTTTTTGCTACAGGACCTTTCCCGACGGATAGGTACATATGGGGGAATGATTAGCTCGGACTTCCATGGGGTTGAAATCCCACATATGGATGTTGTGACCTCAACCAGGGGAAAAGAGACACCATAGGATTGCACAAGGAAGAAAGAAGGTTATTTCCCCCGAGACACTCCGGCAGACCAAGACCTAACAGGGTATTTCCCTTCCACCAGGACATTGACCCTTAAGGGCCCCTGACGTCATCATTTTGATCCTAGATGTCATCCAGTCAAGGTTTGCATTTATGAGGGCGATTTGGTGCTAGTTGGCACATGTGGCAGCATTTAGGGCCTTTGGAGGCCAAACATTTTGCATTTGAGGCCTAACATTCCACCTTGGGGGCCTAACGTCGCCCTATAAGGGCATGATTTCACCCTTGAAGATGAAATTAGGGTTTAACTATTGTCATTTATGCAAAAAACTAGATTTTAATGTAATTTGGCCATGTCATCTTTTTTATGACCTAATTTTAATTAAAGGTCATTGAAACTGTATAAATAAGAGAGGAAAACTCTCATTTTTATCATCATCTCTCATCACACAAGTGGTGAAGTCTGAAATTTGTGCCCTCTCTTAGCGTTATTGGCTGAAATTCTAGGCACACTTCTTGGAGGAGGCTAATTTTGGTGTTTCTTGGCTATTTTCATGGTGGAATATCTTCAACTAGGGTTTGAGCTTGATTATTCTTGGTGAAGTAAATAGAAAATATGCATTTCTTTATTTTGAATGAATTCTTATGGTGAATTTACTTGTTTCATATTAAATATTATGAAATTGCTTGCTTGAAACAATAGGAGAAATACATAAGTTATTATCTTTTTCTCTATAATTTTCCACTTAAATTTCTCAAAGAGCACCTTATATAGAAGTAGATACTAGAGCCCTACCATTGTAGCACTCTAGTAACCCTACTTACATTACCTATTGCATATTTTATTTCAAATTGTCTAAGGAAAAGAGAAATCGCTAGGGCCTATGTTTCCTTACTTTCTAGCAATTATCTCTAGGACTTGTATATTTGGCCTTGGGTTACCAACACCTCTCTCATCTTCTCCATCTCCTTTGACTAAGTATTATCATTTTTATTTCCCTCTAAGAGTTTTTGTTGCTATCATTGACTCCATTACCCTAGAAGGCACTAGTCTATTCACTACTAGTGATTGATTGATCAAACTACTTTCAAACTGTCTTCTTTGGAACATCCACTAACTCCTACTAACCTTAGATTAGCCTAATTCACTAACCATCTTGTTGTTGTTGCAAAAGATTGCTACATCCATATAACAACAACAAACTGACCTCAAAAGTGACATAGATTGCTAGCTAGACATTGCTAAATCTGCTTATGACTATCTAATATCAATTTTCCTAGTTAAAGCTACATTTTCTAGTATTTTCTCAAGCATTTTGAAGCATAATTATTGTTGTTGTTACAAATTTATCATTGTTGTTGTAAACGGTTGTACTGTTGCAGTTTTACATCAGCTAGTATATTTTTTAAGAGTTCATTGTCTTATGAAGCATTAATATCATTTTGGTACTTGGAAAGGGCCATTTTTCTATTTTGTTGTCTTGTTCTGGGTAGTTACACCTCATTTATATTTTGCTTCATCTCTATAAGACACAAAGAACCTTTAAAATCGAGTGACTTCTGAGAGGGGGGGAACTTTCTTGCCTTGGACTTCTCAAACCCTCAGGTCACTGGGGACGTCTCCCCTGGGGTACATTGATATACTCCTAAATATAAAGGGGTTTCCTATTAAGGTGGCAATGATAGGTCACCCCATGTTATGCCAATATTGTATCTACTTGCTTTGGGCTTTAGGCAAGCATAGATTGTGCGATAACACATCTCAGGACCAATCAAACAAACCTCCTTAATTATGGTTGTGTGCAATGTTGAGTACTGATCTCATGACTCTAGTATTGCTAACCCTCCCACCCCAATTCAGAATCTAAGCTAAATGAAAAAACGCTACACTATGTTACAAGACCATCTATTGTGTGATTTACATCATTTTACATGCTAGTTGTATTGTCAGAAATATCCTAAATTACCAAACAATTGAGATTCTCCCTTAGCATTGAAGATGCTATCATCGATCGATCCTTCCATGTCATTTACTAGTTGTGTGTCCTTGATTCCCTGGTACATATTAATAGGTTACACCGCCCTAACATAATTATTCTCAAAGGACATATTCCATGCTTTAGGTTGATGATTGCATCATAGTCATATGCCCATTTGATCCCCAACAACGTTGGTTCAAGGTCATTTTCATCCAAGATTTGAATTAGATAGAAATTGGCTACAATTTTCATGCTTGAAATGTTTATCTCTATGTTCTCCACCCCTCCCAATGGGAAGATGTGATATTAATTCACTAATCACAACTAAATTGGTGGGTATACTAGTTGTGGGCTCCCCATCCGCTACCATGATTGCCTAGGCAGGTATTCACCTCGAATCCTAGGTTGAGCATGATGTCTTTTACATGATATACATTGATTTCAATATTTAGTCTAAATACACAACTTGTGCTTCTTTATTTTCTTCGTAATGCAACAAAATATGCATTTTGGTAGAGGAGCACATATCTCCTCATCTCCTCCACCAATTGGTTCAAGGTAGTGTGTAACCTTTTCCGATATTTTTTCATCGTCCAAGATCTTGGAAAACACTTGTAGGAACTCATATAGTGCTTCTGCATCATCCAAGAGTGTCCAATGTTGAAGGTGTGATATGATTTCGGGGGGGGATTATAGGGTGATTACCATAATATTGTGTGGCAATTCCACCTATACCATGCATGATTTCCAATGCTTCTTTGAAAAATTGCTTCTACTTCGGAGTGTTAACCTCTGGTTCTTTTTTCACTACTTTCTGGATGTATTAGGGCTCCCTATTCTACTAGTCGTTCCTTATCTTTGTGCCTTCACGAGTCACTATATGTGTCTTCAATGTTTATGGGGCATCATCTGATCGAGGCTCGGCGTTAACTAAGTTGATTATTCTTTGATTTTGAGCATCCTATTTTGCAATCAAATATGGACAATCTTTGGAATTATGGCCTACAATGCAATAGTGATCGGACTATGACTAACGAGGGTTAGGAAAGTGTCCTAATATGTGTCCAATCGCGTCACATTTGTAGCATCTAATCAGGCCATTTCTTCCACCCCCATGACCTCTTTTGAATCTCTCACCCATTATAGGTCATACCTCTTCCATCCAAGATGATGTTCTATCAAACCTAACCATTGTTAGATTTTCCTTCTTTATAGAGCATTAGAGTTACCAGTCTTATTTTACTTCGTTACCATTAACATATGTATATCATGTACTGAGAAATACCAGCATAAACAAGAGACAAAAGAACACATGAGATTTATTCTAGGAAAACCCAAAATGGGGGAAAAACCCAACAACCTTTCTTAGACAGATTGTGTTCACAAAGTCTAACCATTCACCAACTCTCAAGAGCCACAGACAAGATATAAACCATATCACTAGGATAGTGCACCTCTAATGCTCTCAACTTCAGCAGTAGCACAATAAACGAGGATCACACCTCCTTAGAGAGGTAGCGCACAAGATAAAGTATCCACCAAGAATATCCAAAACCCAGCTCTGCGTCTCCTCTTCCTACTCAGACTTGCGCACCTTTTACTGAGTGAGAGAGTGTGTTGTGAGTGTGTCCAAATGAGCTAGATGTCCTCCTTATTTATAGTCTTCAAGTCAGTTGTCAGGGACAACTTCTTCTCTAGGAATCTTATTTTTACTTTATTCTTTTCTGTGTGGGTCGACTTCTCTTCTGGGTATTCTTTTTGTTGTTAAATGGTTTCCTGTACTTTTGGAATATTCTCTTCATCTAAGAAAGGTATTCTAAAGAAAATTTCATCTTGCAACTACCAAAACATCAACACTCTCTCTTATCTAGGGAGGTATCTTTCATGATGTCTTCATCTAGTAGTCCATTGTCTACTTTGCAATCAGCTAGTAGCACATAGCTACCACAATGTCATCATGTAGAACTTAGCTACTTCCAATGTGAACTGGTAGTCTCCATGGCAATCAGCTAGTAGCACACTATTAATACAATGTCATCCAGTATAACACGATTGTGTTGATATTAGTACACCACTACTATCCAGTGGTACATAACCACTCCAAGTAGCACACAACTACTGTCTAGAGACACAATGTCTCCATCCTGCAATCAAATAGTAGTTACACAAGCTACCACCATGCAATCCAGCAGTCTCTATGATTATGCAGTAATCAAATAGTAGAAAATAGCTACTAACATGCCATCTGCCATAATCATAATCTGCAATCCCCATGACTATGCAACAATCAGCTAATAGTACACAGCTACTACAATTCCATCAGCCATAATCATGGCCTACATAACTATGCAGCAATCATCTAGTAGCACACAGCTACTACAATTCCATCAACCATAGTCATAGTCTCTATAACTATGCAACAATAAGCTAGTAGCACATAGCTACTACAATGCCATCATCCATAGTCATAATCAATGTCTTTATAGATTTTCTTCAATCATCTAGTACCACATAACTACTACAATACCATCAATCATAGTTATAGTCTCATACAGTAGAACGAAGCTACTCCCATAGTCCTCAGGACTATGCATGTGATGTTTCTTCTCTCATCAGGTCTAGCAGTCACCTCAAATGACTGATCTATGGAACCTTTGGCCAAGGGGGTTAGCCGACATGAGAATAAACAATGCACCTCCCTCTAAATGAGGGTGGACACTTTGTATCACGATAAGCTTGTCTCTGAAGTACTCATACTTCACTCTAAATAGAGGCTTGGTGAGAATGTATGTTATCTTCTCATTTGTGGATATGTATTACATCTCTATATATCCTCTCTGCACCATGTCTCAGATGTAATGATATTTTATCTCCAAATCTAGATCAAATAACCCTGCAAGCAACTTATGAATCCATGTTGCTTCATGGCTTGCAACATTGGCTACGGTATACTCTGCCTTTGTTGTATTGAATGCCACTGATGTCTTCTTCCTGCTCAACCATGAGGTCATACTCGATCCTTGACTGAAGCAGCATCTGTAAATACTCTTACGATCCATTGCACTCCCTTCCTAATCCAATTCTATATAACCATGCAACTTCACATCTCCATCTGATACATATCTCAATCCATATCCAATCATAACATGTAGGTACCTCGACATATGCATTGTTTCCATCCAATGTACATGTTTGGGTTCAACCATGTACTGACTCAAGGCATTCATTGCAAAGCATATGTTCGACCTAGTGTTAACCAACTACATCAAGGATCCAATCAGTTGTTTTTACATCGTGGGATCCACCAAATATGAAGATGAATAACTCAGAAGCTTCAGATTTATCGTCATGGGTGTGGCCATGGACTTGCATTCCATCATCTCAAATCTCTGCAGGATCTCAAAATTATATTTTCCATGGCTAAAGAAAATCTCATTTGATATTTTCCACACCCATAATCCCAAGAAGTAATTCATCAAACCTATATCCTTCATCTTGAACTCTGAAGCGAGCTCCCTTTTGCACTCATCTATGAGCTTCCCATCCCCTGCAAGAAATAGGTCATCCACATATAGGATCAATGTGAAACCATCCTCAAGATCATCAAATAATTATCTGATCTGGCATATCATACCCTGGCTCTCTTCTTAGGCATGTACAAAGCCTCCTTCAATCTGCAGACATGAGATTCCTTCTCATGTATCTTGTGGTTTCTCTATGTATACTTCTTCTGGATACTGGAGAAAGTGTCTCGTCATTATATTCTCCCTCTTGTTAGGAGAATACTCATGCCACAAATAAATCTTTTTACATCTCTATGATGCCATTTGTAGCATGCTTGATCTTGTAGATCAAACTTGGAAGTCACCACTGACTTCCCTTCTCGTCTCGGAACCAAGGAAAAATATATATCCCAGTCCTTCTTATTGGCTTCCTCCTCTGTCATTGAGATAAGGAAATCCTCAAAAGAGGTCTTATATCTCCTCGAAGTCTCTAAAGCTTCGATCTAGCCTCATCAACTCATGGCACTTGTCTGTCAGTCCTGGAAGATGTCTCTCTCTCCCATCTAAGTCTGAGGAAAAATGCTTTCTAAATGAAAGCCTCTAAGCCACTAACTCTCTCTAAGATCAGGCTCACTATGATTCTACATGCTTCCTCTGAAGCTTGACTCCCTCTGAGTCTATATAATATATGAAGCCATCTTCTCCCTTTGTTGGTTTTTATTCATATGAGATATGAGAGATATTTGATATATTATTACAATAATGAGTGTTCCATATATAGGGAACATAAGGTGACCATCCATGAAAGGATGTGTCCCTTGAATAATCAATAACTACTTATTATTATCATTTACTTATTATATACTATATTTAATAATCAATAATAATTACATTATTAATTATTATCTTTAGAGAATGTCTTCCCGATGTTTGACCAAATGCCTAAAAGGAATGTCATCTCATGGAGTGCAATGATTATTGGATACGGGGCGACAATTTTTCATGTCTATGATTCAAGATTACAACATTACACCCAGAATGGAATGTTATGCATGCATAGTGGACCTCCTTGGTCGTGTTGGTCATCTCAATGAGGCACAAGATTTTATTTTTATTTCGAACTTGACAAGATGGAAGTTATGTACTACTATGACATGGAAACAGTTTTGTACTATTGGACGACATTGTAGTAGTTGTGTGCTACTAGTTGATTGCAACATAGTCATAAAGAATGTGGCAGGTGATTTGAACTACCGATGGCATGGTAGTAGCAGTATGATACTAGTTGATTGTAGAGTAATCAATGGATTACTAGATGAAGGAACCAAGACATTGGTTTCACGAGGAAACCTCGATATGTCTTGGGGGACATTGGTTCCATGAGGGAACATCGATGTTTCCAGAGATATTGCAGTAGGTCAGAAGATACTTGCATGGACCCGTCTAACTCTGCAGGAGGCAGAAGGACATGCATATCCTCATGGTACCTTCTGAGAGAGCAAGAGACTTTAGAGATATTCATGATATGCCACATCTATGATCCACATCATTCATTTTGAGCCTTCCTATTATGAGGAGGCAACTAGTCATCCAGTATGGAGAGATTTCATGATCGAAGAGTATCAATCCATCATGAAGAATGATGTGTGGGATATTGTTCTAAGACCTGAGGGGAAGTTTGCAGTGACTTCCAAATAAATCTACAAGATCAAACACATAGTTGATGGGAGCATCAAGAGGCACAAAATGAGATTTGTTGCAAGAGGATTATCTTAGATGGAGGGAATAGATTATCAGGAGACATTTTCTCATGTTTCTCAATACACTTCTATCTGTATGATTATTTCCCCTACAACATCCATGGGTTAGAGAGTACATCATATGGATGTAAAGACTGTTAATATTATGGTAGCTACGGGAGGTATTTACCCCCATGTGTGAACCTGACGAGAATAGAAGACTCCAGAAATCAAGAGAAACCCTAATGAATTGGCTAATAACCCTAGAAGCCTTGTCGGCTCAAGAAGAAAATTTATATTAGGCTATTAGCCTCCAAGAGAAGAAGTTGGCCATAATTAATAATAATATACTGAATAGACACATACCTAGAAAGAGAAGTCGGCCCTAGTAAACTGGCAGGATTACTATAAATACAGGGCGCCAGTTCTCATTTGTCACATCTCAGGACTGCAGTTTTCCTAGTTGGTGCACACTGCAGTTGCAGTTGATGCGCAAGTTTGGAGGAGGGTTGCAGGTTCAGCTGCAGCAACAACTAGTTTTAGTATTGGCTTGGATATCTCTTGGCTAGGGTTTGGAACATCTGATCAGTCTTTTGTGTTACACTACTCTTTGTTTGGCTATTTAGCCTAGGGTTTGCTTCCGAAAGAATTCTCAGGTCAAGGTTAAGGTGCTCGGAGGGAGGCTTCGGCCTGAGGTTGGGTGACGAGGGTATTGTCAATGGTAAAACGATCACACCATCTTCTATATTCTAACAGGTTATGGGCCCACACCCCTTTAGTCAGCCTAAAACGCTCGAAGGAAACATAACCGCTAGACATTGAGCTCGTTGAGGAACTGCCGCTAGGGTTACTAGCAGGAGCAGCTTCCAAAAGCACTGCAGCTAGGGTTACTAGCAGAAACAGTTGCAGAAACCCTAAACCTCTTGTCGAGGCACCTTAAGTGACGAGATTGACCTAATCTCTGGATAGATCAGTGTGCCCTAGCCCAACGCATCTTCTAGTACTCTCAGAAGGCCAAGACGTGAAGTTTGGATTTTCGGTCAAATCTAGGGTTTGACCAAGTCAAGCAAGCCATGACGAACTCTATGAAGTCTGAGAACAAGCTAGATGGAGCCTCTAACTTTAGAGCATGGAAGACAAGGATTGACCTCATCCTTGCTAAGAATAAAGTGTTGGACATTGTGAAAGGAAAGATCGTGAAGCCAGAGTTTAAAGAAGGAGAAGAGAAGGAACCGCAGAACGTTACAGCTATGGAGAAGTTCAAAGACGTTGACATCAATTCCATGAGTATCATAGTGGATTCCATAAAATACCACTTGATACCCTACATCTCCCATCTTGACTCATCGAAGAGGTTGTATGATGCTCTAACAAATATCTTCTCGGTTAGAAACATTGGAAGAGCTATGAGTCTGAAGAATGAGCTTCGTGACATGAAGATGAATGATGACGACAACATAACATCATACTTTGTAAGGATCTCCCAGCTAAGAGATCAACTACAAGATATTGAAGAGATCACTTCAGAAAAGGAATTGGTGAACATAGTACTCAATGGTCTTCCCAAGACATGGGATGCATTTGCCGCAAGCATGAACACAAGGAAGGAGTACCTGACATTTGAAGAACTTTGGACTTGATGTGTGTTGGCAAATATTTAACAGACAGCGAATGGAAAATATTTAACAGACAGCGAATGCTTGTCATTGATGGAAAGTACAATAGTGAAGATGGCATGAGTACAGGAAGTTTGTAATCGACAGGCAAACAGAAGATAAGTTCAGGAAGGTTGAATGATCGAAGGCGAATGATCGAAGGCAACGCAACATTGATCGAGTGATCGAAGACCCGTAAAGTTTGAGAAGAATCTTTGATCGTTGGATTCCATTTAAAATTCCTGAAAGAATGAGGGTCATCATATCTGAAAGTAGACAAGAAGAGATCGTTGAAGAGGAGGACATATCTCATCCGTTAGATCCAAGCACAGGATCCGACCATCGTTGGATCAAGAAGAACCCGCACGTCCTTTAAGGTACAAGGAGAAGCGGGCGTAATCGAGATATGCAAAATCGTGATGTAATCTGAGCCGTCAGATCAAGGTTTGATATGGACCATTGATTCCAGTCCATGTCAGAGTTTCGGGGATCGAGAGTGGAAGATGTCAAAGTTTCTTAACATCAGGAATCCCGATATCGCGATATGCGAAATCGCGATTTAATCGCAGCCATTGAATCGAGATCAGATATGGACCGTTGATCCGACCCCATGTCGGAGTCTCGTGAATCGAGACTTTGAAGTGACAAAAACATTGGACATCAAGGATGTCGAAATCGTGATTTAATCGCAGCCATTGAATCGAGATCAGATCTGGACCGTTGATCCGACCCCATGTTGGAGCTTCGTGAATCGGGACTTTGAAGTGACAAAAACACTGGACATCAAGGATGTCGAAATTGTGATATGTGAAATCATGATTTAATCGCAGCCATTGAATAGAGATCAGATCTGGACCATTGATCTAACTCCATATCGGAGATTCGTGAATCGCGACATGGAGAGGCAAAGAACCCAATGCAACAAGAATGTCGAAATCGTGAAATCACGATTCAATCGTAGCCATTGAATCAATATCACATCTGGACCATCGAATCACAGGACATGTGGTAAGTGATCAAAATTTCGCTGACTTGGGGTCAACAGAGCATAGTGTCAAAAATCACGAAATGAGAAATCGCGAAAGTGCTTTTTGCATAGGTGCTTAGTTATGACCATAGTCATATTGGGGAAGGAGCTAGTGCAGAAAAGTTTTGTATCGGAACTTCGGGGATTGGGAAATGAAGTGTAGAGACACTCAGCATAGGATTGCCAAAATGACGAAACCCGATTTAAAGGCAATGTCAATAAAGTTCATCCAACGACACAGATAAATTGGATATGATCGGAAGGTTACTGTTCTCTCTCACAGTTAAGCCCTCGGTTACGAATCTGTTAGTGAAACGGATTCATGATTGTGAATCTGTTGGCGTTTCATTTGCTCGGACAGTTGTCTTCCTTTTGCCTAAGGAGATGGGTAGTTGAACCGCCGTGAGTGTGTATAAAAGAAAAAGAGATAGACAGCGTGGTGTTGGTTGTTCTATATGAGAAAAGAATGAGACTGTAAGAAAAGGAAAATGAGAGAATGCGCAGGAGGAGATTGAGCATATGAGCAGTGTGAGATGAAATGCAGAGTAGAATAACAGAACAAGTTGAAGAAGAGAAGAATCATAGAACAAGTTGATGCAGAGCAGACCTGCTAAACGGACAGAGAAAGAAATGAATTGCAGAACAGTTAGAAGATGACCAGATGTACAGAACAAAGAAAGATTGGTAAGAATTGATGTATCTGTGTAGTTGAATGTTTATATGTTCATTTATGTTCTAGAGATGTTGGGAGGTGCTCGGGAGGACTGTTTTCCTCAGAGGTTCAAGTGGGAGCTTGAACACAGGAAGTTGTAGCTTCCATCTGGTTGCAGCTAGAGAAACCAGGGTGGCAGGGTGGTGCTAGGGAGAAAAAGTGTTCTCTGTTATATAGGTTGGAGCCTGTGTAACTGGAAGTTGGTGCTTCCATCCAGTTGGTGTTGGAACATATAGGGAGTTGGTGCTTCCTTATAGTGGGTGCTAGAGAAACCAGGGAGTTGGTGCTTCCTTCTAGTGGGTGCTAGACAAACCAGAGAGTTGGTGCTCTCAAACAAGTTGCAGCTTGTAAAACAGAGGTAGCAACCTCACATTGAGTTGGTGCTCAATTAAAGATGATGTACAGAACTTAAAAGACTGTCTATCATTTCGAAGAAGAAGAGGTTTTCTCCCTTTATGGGTTTCCTCGTGAAAATCTGTCTCTGTGTATACCTTATGTGTGACTGATGCTTTTTACTTTTACTGTCCATATGTTGTATAATGTTGATGATCACTTGAAGAAAGATTAAGAATTTATTTTTAATAGACTTATAATTGTTTAAGCTCAAAGACAACTGATTCACCCCTGATCTAAAAATGAAGAAGACTTGAAAAACTTGAATAATTATTGCAAGTGAAAGGTTATGTGTTTAAAGCAACAGGATCAGTTTTGCAACACAAAAATTAAGGATTACTTATGCAAAATACACATAGACAACAACATAAACATTGAACATAAACACATATGCACAGCAATTGATAAAGGATTTCACCCCTCTTATGGGATACATCTCCTGGTCCAGCTTCCAATGGATCATTATTATTAATTTCTCAAAAAGTTCTCAAAAAACATGTCTTACAATGCTCAAACTGTCAAACCGACTGCTCCAATGGCTTCCCAGCGTCCCAAAACCCCTGTTTGGGCTCTTTCGGCACCTCAATCGGTCGAAAAATGAGAAAGATAGGCCTCCTGGAAGTCTCCTTCTCCAAGCTTGTTGTCTTTGGTTCTACAATTCGCACCCTCCTTGAATGAACCTGGCTCACACGCTCTTTTAAGCGCAAAAACCCAGCACCAGGTGCAACCGCGCCAACGGTGCAAACCGTAGGACGGTTAAGGGTGCGCCAGCCCCTAACCGCCTCGGCACCTGGGCATATGGCCATGTGACCTCGCGTGTTGGAAAATGGCTGTTAGACCCGTTATAACCGCACAACTTCCGTTTTGGGGTCACATGTGGTTTCAAACCCGCGCCAACATTTAACACACGGTTATATATGGAACCACGGGTCTTGGTTTCAAACCCTGCTCATACACATTGGTATATATATATGGTATGTAATATAAATTGCCACGGGATTTGGTTTCACATTAGTATATGGTCACATATATGATCCACGCGACCGCGGGTCGGGGCTAAGCCCCGACCCGTCCCCCCCGCCATTCAATACAAAATGTAACTTTAAATAATTTCAAATACATTTACATATCAAGAAAAAAGTAATGGCGTGATGGTCGGGCGGATGTTTGTAAGGTTTATGCTGTGGGAGGTCCGGGGGTCGAACCCCACAACCTCCATTATATTTTATATAAAACCAATAGCCAAATAATGAGTGACATGTGGCGCCCTCGGGTTGGGCCACGTGTCCCCATACTATTCACTCATAAACGGACACGTGTCAGATCTTGATTCGTCAACATCAACCAACCATTGCTTGCCACGTCACCTTGGTATGGTCGTACGGTCCTGCCATGTCAGACCATACGGACTGTACAGACTGTACGGACAGGTACAGTCAACATCTAAAATGTTTGCCTGTTTGCCTTGGCGAACAGATCGCGATATCTCCTCCATACGGACTCTGTTTGAGAAAGTAAATATACCGTCGGAATCAGGAAGACGAGAAGGATGCAATGGCACTGTTTTCATCGCATTATGAGCACTTTGAAAATTGAGCAAAATTTGATCCCCTGATCACACCTCCCCATTGGGAAGGTTTTGGACCTCCAAAAGACTATCTCAGTCTATGTGAAGATGAGGGTATATTTCCCTCACCCTTCCAACCTCAATCCACCTGGCCTTGCTTGGATTCATCCCTTTAATACCAACTCGCAAATACTCCACATTTCCTTGCTTCGAAGTTTGCATTCTCCTGTCAAGGATGGTGTCTTCCTGCAGTTCTGTTAGATACTCTAGAGAAAAATCATCTATGGAAGGAATCTGAACATGCTCTCCTTGATCATCAATCAATGGAGGCTCATACAACTTCAAATTC
>ML796425.1:367793-384060 GCA_009831015.1 Picea engelmannii
TGATGCTACCAGGTAAATGGTATGTTTTGTGCTCAAGTCCATTACCTGTAAATACCTCTCTAGCTAGGAGGGAGTGTTAATATTATGGTAGCTGCGGGAGGTATTTACCCCCATGTGTGAACCTGACGAGAATAGAAGACTTCAGAAAGCAAGAGAAACCCTAATGAGTTGGCTAATAACCCTAGAAGCCTTGTCGGCTCAAGAAGAAAATTTATATTAGGCTATTAGCCTCCAAGAGAAGAAGTCGGCCAGAATTAATAATAATATACTGAACAGACACATACCCAGAAAGAGAAGTCGGCCCCAGTAAACTGGCATGATTACTATAAATACAGGGCGCCAGTTCTCATTTGTCACATCTCAGGACTGCAGTTTTCCCAGTTGGTGCGCACTGCAGTTGCAGTTGGTGCGCAGGTTTGGAGGAGGGTTGTAGGTGCAGCTGCAACAGCAACTAGTTTCAGTATTGGCTTGGATATCTCTTGGCTAGGGTTTGGAACATCTGATCATTCTTTTGTGTTGCGCTACTCCTTGTTTGGCTATCTAGCCTAGGGTTTGCTTCTGGAAGAATTCTCAGGTCAAGGTTAAGGTGCTCGGAGGGAGGCTTCGGCCTGTGGTTGGGTGATGAGGGTATCGTCAATGGTAAAACGAGCACACCATCTTCTATATTCTAACAAAGACAACCTTTCTCGATGGAGAGATTAAGGAAGAAGTATACATCGAGCAAGTCGATGGTTTCATGATACATGAGAAGGAGTCTCATGTGTGCAGGTTGAAGATGACCTTGTATGGAATCAATCAACCACCTCGAGCTTGGTATGTAAGGATTGATAGACACCTGATGATTTTTTGGCTTCAGCATAAGTGTTGTCAATTACAGCTTGTACTACAAGACTATTAATGGTGAGTCCCTGATTTTGGTCCTCTACGTTGATGATTTATTCCTCACAGGTACAGAGAGCCTTATTATTGAATGCAAGTATGCATTGGCCTATGAGTTCAAGATGAAGGACCTTGGTATGATGCACTACTTCTTGGGACTAGCGGTGTGGTAGAGAACTGGTGAGATCTTCCCAAGTCAGGGGAAGTACACAGTTGAGATATTGAAGAAGTTTGAGATACTAAACTTCAAGCCCGTGGCTATACCAATGATGACGAATCTAAAGAAACTGCGTGTGTCTTCTTCCGATTTTGATGAAATTGATCTGACTCTGTACAGACAACTGATTGGATAATTGATGTATCTGGTTAACACCAGACCAAATATTTTCTATGCAGTGAGTGCACTTAGCCAGTTTATAAGTCGGCTGAGATAGACACACTATATTGTTGTGAAACATGTGTTGAGATACTTGTGAGGCACAGTTTGACATGGTCTAAGATATACTTCTAGTATTGATATGATATGGAAGGAATATATTGACTCTGATTAGGCAGGGAGCGTAGTGGACAGAAAGAGGACCTTCAGGTGTTGCTTCACTTTGAGATATTTCATGGTTTCCTGGTGTAGAAAGAAATGAACTTCTATGGCATTGAGCACAACAGAAGCATAATACATTGCATTAAGTATGAAAGTCCGTGAAGCAGTGTGGATTCATAAGATCCTTGCAGATCTATCTGAACATGTGCTATATTCCACCATTATTCATTATGGTAACCAAAGTTGTGTGAAGATCTCTGATAATCCAGTGTTTCATGACAAATCAAACCACATTGAGATCAAGTACTATTTCATCCGAGACATGTTGCAAACGAAGGAAGTATTGGTGTAGTACCTTCCTACAGATGAGCATGTTATTGATGTTCTTACCAAACCAGGATGAAGTTTAAGTACTTCCATGACAGACTTGGTGTGGCAGAGAATGCCTCCCTCGCTGAGAGGCAGTGTTGATGTTTGCAGCTTCCTAAGACATTCTCCAGATTGTACTCCTATGTGACTGAGTTGATTTGATCTGTGATGACACTTATTCGAGAAGGTATAAGTGTGGTTGGGCTTATAACCCAACGTCCCATGTGGAGAGCACATGAGGACATGTCAAGGGACTTGACTCTTGACGTCATACACTATGGGAGTTGACCCTAGTGTTTCTAGAGGGTGTAGCCTCTAGAAGTCCACATGGAGTTCCATGTGTGACAAACTTTCTCCAGATCGTACTCCTCTGTGAATTGAGTTGAGTTGATCTGTGAGGATACTTATCCAAGAAGGGATAAGTGGAACACTTATTCGAGAAGGAATAAGTGCAGTTGGGCTTATAACCCAGCGTCCCATGTGGAAATCACATGAGGACATGTCAAGGGAGTTGACCCTTGACGTCATACACTATGGGAGTTGACCCTAGTGTTTCTAGAAGGTGTAGCCTCTAGAAGTCCACATGGAGTTCCATGTGTGACAAACTTTCTCTAGATCGTACTCCTATGTGAATTGAGTTGAGTTGATCTGTGAGGACACTTATTCGATAAGGAATAAGTGCATTTGGGCTTAGAGCCCATCGTCCCATGTTCAAAGAACATGAGGACATGTCAAGGGATTTGACCCTTGATGTCTCACACTATGGGGAGTTGACCCTAAGTGTTCCTAGAGGGAGTAACCTCTAGAAGTCCACCTGGGAGTGCCATGTGTGACAAATCTTTTACTACTATGGTGGTTTTGTACCACTGGCGGAGACTGTGTGTCTTTGGACAGTAGTTGTGTACCACTATGGAAATATACCTCCCTATCTAAGAGGGATTTTTGATGTTTTCAGCATCGAGCATAACTTCTCCTACATTGGGTTGCAGACCAAGGGAGATAGGATACATTTATCACAAAGGTGCACTTATGATAAATGGGCCTAGACGTAGTCCTTCCTTGATCATGACAAGGAATAATGTGGACTCGAGGTGCTTGAAGTTCTTTCCACGTGTCATTTAGCATCAAGCCGACATTCACTCATAGGTGTGTGCCTGTGGTGAAAGAGCCTTATGTGGTCTTTGTCCTATTCATGGTGATTTGACAAGGAATGATAAAGACTCAAGATGCTATATGCTATTACATGTGAACCCAAAGTGAGCCTAGTATTAGAGAGAGTTAATTGGATCAGAGGGAGAATCGTATAAGGAGTTTCTCCTCGATTTAGGTGGGAGAGAGATGTATCCCAAGACTAACAGACAAATGTCATGAGTCTAAGGTGAAGTTTGTATACTTCAAAGACAAGAGTGGCATGTTGCAGAATGTCTCCCTCATTGAGAGGGAGTGTTGATGTTTGGACAACATCGGGAAGACATTCTCTAAAGATAATAATTAATAATATAATTATTATTGATTATTAAATATAGTATATAATAAGTAAATGATAATAATAAGTAGTTATCGATTATTCAAGGGACGCATCCTTTCATGGATGGTCACCTTATGTTCCCTATATATGGAACACTCATTATTGTAATAATATATCGAATATATCTCATATCTCATATGAATAAAAACCAACACACTCTAAATGTGTTGACCTCATCTAAAGTCTAAACTCCTATGAACTATCCTCGGGAGGCTTCTCCTCCCTACTAGAATCTGAGGGATGACTCCCTCTTAACTCTATCTCTTTCTGAGCTGGTACTTGGTGGGGTCACCTGCCTCACCACTGGTGGAGCCATATGCTCCTCCTCATGATATGGCTCATCAATGTCATATATATGTATCTCCTTTTCATTCTACAAAGTATCATGGGACCATGTTGGTCTCTTCCTGGACACTATAAAAATTATGGGTAGGCCCTTTTGGCTCTACTGATTCTTCCTGGTGATCTAAAAAGTGATAAACTTAACTAGAGGTATTTTTATGGTGATCTTCCAAGCCTTATACTCCTTACAATCGATCTCCATATGATATACTTTGTATCCACAAGAGTAACCTTCTTACCAGAAGGTTCTAACTTCATCCTCTTCTTCTTCATTACATGGATGTGCACAACTCTATGTTTGGATAGTCTAATCCATGTCTCAGCTAGAGACCATCTAAACTGTTATATCTGGTAACCGTCATTATATCTCCCTCTCAGAGCTATTACCTGTGACCTGCCCAGAACAAGAAAAAAACATCTCCATGATAACCTCCATGGAATTTACAAGATAACCTGCCTAGAACAAGGTCAACAACCAAGAACATCTCCTAGATGAGATCAAATTATCTTGTAAACAAGTGCATTATTAATATGAGCATTTACTTAATGGTAATCGTACCAACAATAATAAAGTGTTACTAAACTAGCAATAGTATTGACAATAATTGAATTCTAAAGACTGTTATTCTAGTTATAACACTTACTTAAACCACAGCAATATAAAATATCAAACCCGATATGCAAACCTGTAGTTTAGTTGTTGTTGTCCCACTTGAGTTGTCTTTTATAGTTTCCCAAGTCATTTTCTTGGAAGCACCACTGGCTAAAATACACACTCTTCATCCTTTGACTTCTTCTCTTCAGCATCTGTTGTATGTGCATGGTACTTCTTCTTTCCCTTTTCATGTTTAAGAGGACATTGTATGGCATAATGTCCCATCTCCTTATAGTTGTGGCATCTGATATTTGATGCATCCTTCATGTGACGTGGTTTCTTAGACTTCTTTGGGTTTCCTTCTTCCCTTTCCTTTCTCTTCTTCACATGGGAAGCAAGTTCTTTATTTTCATCATCAATAGTCTTCTATGATTTTGATATCAACTTGGATTCCTCTTGGGTGCAATCTGCCCATAGCTTGTTGAACTTGGGAAATTTCCTTCTAGCGCAAATTTCTTGAATAAATGGATCATGAGAGGAGGGAAATCCATTGAGTGTAGTAGTCATGAGTTTAGCGTCTTCTACTGAATCTCCAATGGTTGCTAACTGGTCCTTGATTTGTGATATCCTCATGAAATAGTTGGCTATTGTCTCTAACTTGTTCATTGTCATGTTTTTGAGTTCATGCCTTAGAGTAAGCTTTCGACTGGTATTATTACTTTCATAAATTTTGGTTAGGGCATCAAACATTTCCTTCGGTGTCTTCAGTTCTGATACATTAGGTATCAGATGATCCTTTATTGATTCTGTCAAGATCCTCTTGGCCTTGACCTCATTCTTCATGAACTTTTATTTGGCATCTTCTTCTTCTAGTTCTAGAAGCATCTCCTTGGTATGATCCAATAACTCATTCTCTTCTAGAATGAGGAGAACTTGGTGCTTCCAGGATCTAAATTTATCTGCTCCATCCAATCTATCTTCAACTCTCATGTTGGTTGACAATGTTCACTAGTAGAAACCCTAGCACTGAAAAACCTCAATTTTTGAAACTTCACCAAACTACACGATGAGGGTTTTAGGGAGTGCTCTAGGGTAGGGCACACTACTCTGTGAAATAATTATCCCCAATGACCTTGGGATAGTTCTCAATGAACTTGAAAAAGTACTGCAACAACAAGGTGTTGTTGCAACAATCTTCCTTCCAATGGTCAAATTGTTCTGAAGGTAACCAACTCTGATACCATGTTAGATTATCCTTATTTACAGAGAATTATAGTTAGCAGTGTTCTTTTACTTCATTACCATTAACACATATATATATCATGTACTGATAAATAGCAAATGTTATAACCATAATTTGCACCATACATGCTTACCTGGCATCAGGCAATCTCAGATTCCTTCTTTTCCAAAACACTACTGAACAACTCTTCTAAAAAACTCCATTTTTAAAAAGTCCATGCTAGCTGACCCACTACATCCCGTGTGGATCTACAGTATCCATGCTATATGGCCCACTACATCCCGTGTGGACCTTCAGAAGCATGAAAAAAGGAAAGTTGTCGACGGAACACACAACTTTGGGTGAGTTAAATGAATCTTCTGGCCATGCATGGCTGAGGGTTCGTCAAAATACCTAGCTTCTTCTAGCCTATAAAAGAAGGGTTAGGGGTTCCATTTGGAAGAGGAAAATCATAGTAAAGAAACTATACTCGATTGTACATTCCCTTTGTCCCAAACCTTTAGCCATCTTCGTGCAAAGGGAAATACAGAGAAAATAAGTTGGAGGAAAGTTGAAGAGGTGCCCAGGACCAGGTTCATGGAGCAGCGGTCGGCTTCATCATTGTAAGTTGATTTGTTGAAGTTAATAATAAAGAGATACTTTTCCCGTCCCACCATATGAGGTTCTTATGATTTGCTGTATACTTGTTTATTGAATCTCTAACCCATTAATCTATATATCGAAGGCATGTGGAGCTTGTTGTTTGTTTTGTGTGAATGCAGGTCAGCCTTGGGAGGAGAGTTGCAGTAAAAAAAAAACGATCAAGCATAAGGAAGGATCTACATCAAATGCCTGTAATAAGGTATGCTCACTTAACTATGTATTTGCTTAAGAATAATGAGGATTAGGTCTGGGACGACGGTAGAAAGTAGAGATCTTTAGGTCTTTTTTGCATGCATATTTCAACCCTAATTGCTAGTCCGTAGAGGGATTTCCCACTCACAACAGAATTGGCAACCGTACTGGGGAGATCTCTAGGGTTCCTGTGGATATTTTTGGGTATTTTTAAGAACTGGTTTGATGTTCTTGTTTTTAAAGTTTCTACAAAAATCTGAGCTCATAGAGATTTTGGTCTTCCATACCAGTTATCTTTGTTTCTTTGCTTGACTGTAAATTTTTTTCAAGACCCACAGAGGTACACACGGCCTATATAAGGTTTACACGCGTGTACCCATGCCCTGCATTCTCACAACCCACGTGTACACGCTAGCTGAGGAAGTGAAAATCGTGTGTGGATTCCAGAAAATTGCTTTTAAAGAGGCAGTCATCCTCTTCCCTGTCAGAAGTAGTCCTTCTTAGGAGTTTTCTGGAAATATTTCTAGTCTTTGTTGTTTGCAGTCTATAACCTAGGTTTACACCTCGGATTGGTTTGTTCTATGAAGTTTTCCTTGATTTGTTTTCTTTTTCTGTTAAAGTAAGTATCTGAGTCTTCAAGAGATCCTGGTTTTCAGTACCAGTAGTCTCTGTCTGGGCTGGCTTGCTTGGCTTTTTATTTTTTTTTAGATTTTCAGAGATACACGCGACCTGTATAAGGCTAGCACGCGTGTACACGTGCTCTGACTTTACACAGCTCGCATGCAAACGCTTGTTGTTGAACTGTTAGTTGTGTTCTTGAGGAGAAGTTTTTGTTGAAGGTGAGGCAGTCATCCTTTCCTTTGACAGGAGCTATACTTCTCAGGTTTCTTTGGGTCTCTGTCATAATGGTCAGTAGCTTAGGTTTGATCACAGCAATAGCTTTCTTTTTCATTTAGAAGTTTTCCTCAAAAATTTATGTTATAGGGTTTTTAGACAAGTGTGAGAGTCTGATTTTAAGTTGTTTGTGTGTGATTTTTTACAGTGACTCTTTGCAATCTGCGCTTAAGCCAGAAACTTTCTTGGTTTTGACTTTTTAGTATTTTTCCTTTTTTTCTTTGTGAGCATTCAAATAAAATAAAAATAAAAAAATTATTTCTTTGATTGGTTAAAAAAGTGTTGTTTTGCATTAGTAACCAGGGAAAAGTCTTTGCTTTCATAAATTCTTGACAGTTTACTTAGATCATAAGTAGCTCATAGTCGAGTGAAATCCTGCTTTTGGTTTGTTGATTCAAAGATCTTAGAAAAAAAAAAAAAAATTGAAAAGTTGTTTAAAGAAAAGTTTTTGTTTCCAAGCTTTTTGATTATTTTACTTTCGTCTTTCAAACATCATTAGTTTCACTTTCATAGCCTTTGACGTAAGACAAGCCATAAAATTAACGCTAAATCTAAAAATCATTAGACTTTTTATGTTTGTAGGGTCAACCAACTAGTTTAGGGTTAGGGCCTTGAATTAGGTTGGAGAGGAAACTCTTCAAGGCCATTAAAATCAAACATTAGAGTCTGAGTTAGGGAGTGTCAAAGTCCAGTATCGTGAAAGTTATCCAGGACCCCCCTCTAACACAGGGGATAAACACGAGGTCTCATGCGGAAAGGTAGTGGAGATAACCCCTCCAAAGCTGGACCAATCGTAGTGGAGAACACATATAGAGGGCTTGTTTTGGGATTCCGTCGATTGCATTTGCCATGGAGCTTTGTGGGTCTCGAATCCATTCGAGGTCCTCAGTTGTCTTCCAGACCACTTGCTTTCAATACTTTTGACAGGTTTTGGGCTCGATACCCTGCTCATTGTGGTATACCCGACTTTCGACTGTACCCACCTGGTGACTGTTCGCGCGCTGGCAACCTAGTTGCCTATATTTTCAATGACATACACAGGTGACTGCGGGGGTATATCGCAGTACCTAGGATAGACATCGAGCCACGCTTTGCAAAGTATACCCAGAGGGTGCTTCGGTGTTCGAGTTGCACTTGCACCAGTAAGTTGCTCTAGTGTTGTTTGTTGTAACTGTTCTTCCAATTAGTTTAGTGTTTGCTTGTCTTATCTTGTAGGGAATTTTTAGTGTGTGCTTTTTTTTAATGATTAGACATCCCTAGAGTGTCTTTGATCTTCTCACATAGTGGAGGATCATGAGCTCCACTGGTCACGAAGGCTTTTTGGCCTATCACCGGTTACACTGGAGCCACCCCCACCACCACTAAGGCGAAAGCTAGACCAACAAGGGTCTTTTGAAGCAACCAAGTCACAAGAAATTGTGCCTGACCAACATCCAGAGGAATCGACTGTTTTAGACTTTGGAGTGAAATCTCTTAATCCACCTGAAACCTCAACCATTGATCTTTCGGCACCCATCATCGTATCGATTCATCCTTACGAGTGCCAGACAGTGTCGCACACAGCAATGGAAACAAATGTTGTTACTCCTCCTGGGAATTCTCCAATTCCCTCTACGATTGTCACCATAGGAGAGTTTCCACCTCCTAACCCACCGTCATCGGTTCGAGCCACCATGGTCTCGGCCACCTCTACCTCGCACAATGATCTAATCCCATCTATGGCGACAGCCACAACCCCTTTCCCACTAAGTGCGACAGGCCCTCCGTTCTCATACGGGATGCCTAGTTCAGGTACAAGTCTTGTACTTTCTTACTCCACTTCACAGACTTCAGGTCTGGGGGCAAGGAGATCTAATGCTCCTCTGCAAGGTCACATAGGGGGAACTCCTTCTCCTTTTAATGCTTTCCCTTACAGGGGAGGTCATATACCTAATTTTAACGCTTTCCCTTTCACTAGCCATCCGTCGGGCCACCTGCACACCATAGTTTACTTGGAGAAGGGAGTCAAGGACCACCTTCACATAATATGTCAGTAGGTTCGACACTGTTTTCTTTGTTCGGTGCGTTTGGAAACAACGCCTTCTCGTCAGCTACTTTCCCAACTGGGGGAAACCCCGGTTTCGTACAACCTATTCCTATGTAGGGTACTATTCCTACACAGGGGGAAAACCTAGGAACTTCTTCCGCATCAGGGCCTTGGAATTCTTCGCAAGGATCTGTTCCTTCGTCAGGAATGCCGATCTGGGGCAATTCTTTCCACAGTCAATGGAACCCCAGACAAGGTACTATGCCCATCCCTACGGGACTGGCGTGGGGAAACCCTTCCCAAAGTCCTCCGAATGTAATGCATGCCCATCCATTTACGTCCTATTTTGGGAATCAGCCGATGATGTCTCCTCACACGCAGAATCTGTACACTGGTCACGGCCATGGTTTTTACCAGAACCCAAGCCAGCAACTGAACTTTTCCTAGCAACCTGGTGCCAGTCAAACTCCAGGCCCCTTTTTCCCAGGTTATCACCAACAACCCAAACTACCTTTCCTGGCAACCTTGCATTTTCCAGATTTGACAAGGTTGTTGAATGACCCTATCTGTCATGATCCGTGTTGGCCTCCTATACCGACGAAGTTGCCTTCGAACATACCAAAGTTCAAAGCCAAGCCTAACAAAGATCCAAGCGATCATGTGACTACCTTCCACCTTTGGTGCTCATCTAACTCGTTGAAATATGACTCTACACAGTTGCGATTGTTTCAACGTACTCTCATTAGGAGTGCCGCGAAATGGTACATTGAGCTCAACCACTCAAGATACTCTTCCTTCGGTGACTTGGAAATGGCCTTCCTAAACCATTTCCAATTACCTGTGATATATGACGCCAGCACAGAATTGTTGGCCAATTTCTCACAGACAAAAGTGGACCATATCTTTGATCACATCCGAGAATGGAGACGTCGAAATATTTTAATTAAGGTACCAGTCCCACCAGCATTCCTGCTCGAGTGGTTCCTTAAGACTTTGGTCCCATAGTTATCCAAAGACATTGCAACATCGGGAGTATTTTCCGAAGAAGATGCCATCATGAGAGCTCAAAAACTTGAGCTAATCTATTCTCAGTCCAGTTTATTATAGGAGATCTTTCCAGATGCGCCACAATCAATACTTGATAAAACCAGATAGAGAATTGGACCACATGCCGATGGTATTGTTGGTTCATCACAAACAAATCCCGTTGAGCAATTGATGAAGCAATTGCAGTAGTTGTCTATACAACACACAGCGGCCAGCCAAACTACTCCTTTGGCTACTCCCCCTACCAAAACGTCGAATGTACACACAGTACAATCGACTAATACAAAGGCCACCCAACAGCCTGAAGGAAAGAAAAAACAACGAAAGAAGGGCAAGGGGGATAAAAAACCTACCGATAATGCTGGTGGGGAAAACACTGAGAAACAGAAGGCGAGGTATCCATGCAACTTGTGCACGGAAGACCACCCAACCCATCTATGTCCTCGGTTTGCAGAAGCCCAAAAGTTTGTGACACAGCAACAACCTGTTGTGTTAACCAATCCTTTTCAACATGGGCAAAATCTAACCCAATCCTCTGCAAGCACGGAAGGGGGCAGCCAAGGACTCTCCCCATCTTCAAACAATCCCGCATCCGTGAATGTATATATTGTGAAGGGTGATGCTTTTATATCGACTAGAGCGCATGACTATAGTAAACCAAGCACTTCTGAGAAGGGAAAATAAGTCAAAATCCCATCTCTTCCTCTATAGATTGAGAAGACGTTGGGTGAAACAATGACACGCATCCCCAAAGGTGCGTTCAAAAAATCTTCTCACAACCCAAATGCAAGGGCCGCCCAGAACTATTCTATGGTGGAGGATTTATCACAAACCCCTTGTGCGATGTTCACTTTGGAGGTCCTCCAAAGATGCCCTTCCCAGAGGAAAGCCTTGTTAACTGCTTTAGGATCTACCGAGACTTGTAATCCGGGTACAATCATGTTGGATACAACCAACTTAAAACCTCGTCTGCCTTACCACGTAGCGTTTCAGATAGTAGTGGCTTATCCCACAAAAAATTTTACTTGGAATATCTTCCGCACGGTGGTTGATGAGGGTGCCTCGACATGTGTTAAAACGTTGGCATGTTGGAAGGCCATTGGCCAGCCCGTTTTGTCTCTGTCACCTACTCTCCTCACTGCTTTCAACGATCGTTCATTCCGACCACATGGTATCATTCCCTCTTTTCCCATGTAATTAGGAGGGAAGACCATGTGCAATGAGGTAGAGGTATTTGACGTGTCTCTCGACTACAATCTTTTGTTAGGAAGGAGTTGGACTTATGCCATGCAAGCAGTGGTTGCTACACTTTTTTGGGTCTTGTTGTTTCCACACGAGGACTGGATTTTGACCATTGATCAATTGTCTTTCTCCAGATCTGACCCTTCATTGGGGGTGTCCGCGGTCCCAATGATTGATAATCCTCAACCAGGCGTAGTCAACGTAGGGGTTGGTTTGTACCCATCTTTGATGGGTACCTTCGATTACCGGCCCCCTCAAGGCGATTTCAAGTTCATATCCGACCACCATAAGGTTGAGATTTTTCAAGTTTCGTCGTTCCGCACGACTTACTTCGAGGATCCGTGGATACTTCCTTCCCCATCAGCCACGATGGAGGGGACAGGGCATCCGGGCATGTCCATGCCCTTGTCCACAGCTGAAGTAGAGTACTCTTTAGTCCAGCAAGCTTCAGCCAACCCAGATCCAACTCCTGCACAAGAGTTAGATCTGACTCTAGAGCCTATTTGGGCTCAAGGTTCTCTCACTGACACCGATTCATTCAACTTAGTCTTTCCCTCCGACAAAGAAATCATTGAAGCAATGACTAGTCCGGACAAACCCTGGGATGATCTTCATCACAGATCATACTTCCTCCCAGAGTTAAGTAGAATCGAGGCCGGAGAATTCACTTTGACTATGACTAGAGATAGGTCTTGTCCTATCAATCCTTTGGCTACTCGTGTTGTTTATGCCGAGGGTAATATGGAAAGTATTGCTGAAATGGTACCTATAAATCTCTCCAAAACCCTTGGCGTCATAGACAATGTTTTCGTCAGAGCATACGGATCCCCCGAGGAGATACCCGACATCGACCCACAAAGTGTTGATCATGAGCTAACTTTGTTGTTTTTCAAGCTCGCTTTGAGATCCGAAAGAAACATCCTGCGAGACTCCATTTATGCTTTTCGATCTCGCCCGGATTAACTGAGAAAAGTAACCTCAATGGGTCTTCTTTTAAGCCCTTTTCAAACCCTCTAAACATGAAAAGATTGTTGAGAGATCTTGTGGCCTTTCATGCTCATTAAACTGAAATTTGAATTCACGTCTGTCCAGCGGTAGTTTACCCCTTTTTTGGTCTGGACGGTCAACTGTACAAACAAAGGTATACTCTATGGAACTTCAGTTCTCTAGAAGAGAACTCTCAGGTATCATTTTAACTCTTTTTCAGGCCTAAGGGACTAAATTTACGAAAAAGGAATCCCCACGGAGTCCATAGTTAAGCTCTTTTTAGACTCCCTAAAATTGAAAAGATCGTTGAGTGACCTTATTCTTTCACACTCATTAAAATGGTCCAGAAGAACATTCCTGATGGAGTCCATAGTTAAGCTTTTTTCAGACTCCCTAAAAATGAAAAAATGGCCGAGTGATCTTGTCTTTATCACACTCATTAAAATGGTTTTGAATAGATGTCTTGTCGGTGCTAGTTTACCCCTTTTTCGAACCGACTAGACTACCTTCGAAAAAGGTACCCCAATGGAGTCTCCTTTTACATTTTTTCAGACTCCCTAAATATGAAAAACTGTCGAGCTTACCTTCTCTAGGCTCATTAAACTTACATCGAAGGACGTTACCATTGTGTGTTTTGTTAACCGTGTTTGCATACCTGCGTCTTTGGTCTAAATGTTAGCTCCATGTTGCTCCCAACTAAACCATCTGAAGCATACCTTATACGCAAGCCTTGTAGCACTTTGCCTCTGCGTCTTAACACCCTTGGCCCCCGGAGGATTTTTCCCAAGTATCATTATTTTGAACATCAGTCTTGTCCTTGCGCCTTGAACTTGTACATTTGTAACACTCCTTCCTCCATTGTAACGTAATATTCCTTTATTATTTTTTCCAAAATCATTGAAAAAGACAAAAAAATCAAATATACCCCAAAAAGAGGAAAGGAAAAGTATTTTCTTTATTGGCAGCACAATAAGTCGCCCTTGGATAAAGCACATCTGTCTGTTTGTTCTTCAAACTATGGGATGTAATACGACCTTAGGAAGTTGTTTGTCGCTACATAGAGTTGTGTCCTCCTCCATTTGGTTATTCTTCCAAACATATGGAGAGTTTGTGTTGCCTCCTGCTTCGTAAACTTATGATTAATGCCATGTTGTCTAAGTCTCATCATTTGTCATGTTGTTGTCCAAGGGAAGTTTCTACCAAGCCTGAGTCGTCCCCTCTGTAGTTTGTCTCTTGCCCTCATACCCGACCATCCTGAATGTCCGATCAAGTCTTTGTTCGAAATCAATGAAGCCTTCAGTCTGATCATCAAGATTCTCTAGTCCATGACCGACGAGCCGTTGAAGACCTCTGGGTATTGAAGTCATACACTCATATTACACTCCTACCCAAGTTTTGAAGATTTTGAAGTTGTTGCTCGAGCTCTGAAGACCTCATCTCCAACCATCAGGCCTTATCAGCTTCTGAGAAGATGGATACTCTACATGTATATCTTTCTTTATTTTGATATGTAGCTTCACTGTGTATTGTTCGTGGCTACACTTTATATAGTGATATGACATGGATCTACAGTGTATTTGATTGGTAGCCATGAGTTTATTCTATCCCGAGCATGGGTATGCCCGCCTCGGTGAGACAATTGTTATTTTTTGCCGATGGCGCCTCCCGATTTCTGGTTCCTGGGCTCACTTGTTCGGCACATCAGTAAAGATTGGTAATGTATTTCAGCCATCAGATGCTCTTCTAACCTCACACAATAGGGGGCATCTGTTATAACCCTAATTTTCACCATACATGCTTACCTAGCATCAGGCCATCTCAGATTCCTTCTTTGCCTAAACACTATTGAACAACTCTTCTAAAAAACTCCATTTTTAAAAATTCCATGCTAGCTGACCCACTATAGCCTGCGTGGATCTACAGTGTCCACGCTAGCTGGCCCACTACAGCTCGCGTGGACCTTCAAAAGCACGAAAAAAGGAAAGTTTCCGACATAACACATAGCTTTGGGTGAGTTAACTGAATCTTTCGGCCATGCATGGCCGAGGGTTCGTCCAAGTACCTAGCTTTTCTAGCCTATAAAAGAAGGGTTAGGGGTCCCATTGGGAAGAGGAAAATCATAGTAAAGAAACTATACCCGATTGTAGATTCCCTTTGTCCCAACCCTTTAGCCATCCTCATGCAAAGAGAAATACAGAGCAAAGAACTTGGAGGACAGTTGAAGAAGAGCCCATGACCAGGTTCGTGGAGCAGCGGTCGGCTTCATCATTGTAAGTTGATTTGTTGAAGTTAATAATAAAGAGATACTTTTCTTGTCCCACCATATGAGGTTCGTATGATTTGTTGTATACTTGTTTATTGAATCTCTAACCCATTAATCTATATATTGAATGCATGCAGAGTTTGTTGTTTGTTTTGTGTGAATGCAGGTCAGCCTTGGGAGGAGAGTTGCAATAAAAGAAAAACGATCAAGCATAAGGAAGAATCTACATCAAACGCCCGTAATAAGGTATGCTCACTTAACTATGTATTTGCTTAAGAATAATGGGGATTAGGTCTGGGACGATGGTATAAAGTAGAGATCTTTAGATATTTTCTGCATGCATATTTCAACCCTAATTGCTAGTCCGTAGAGGGATTTCCCACTCACAACAGCAACACAAACAAGACACAAAAGAACTCAAGAGAATTATCTTGAGAAAACCCCAAATGGGGGAAAAACCCGAAAACATTTCTTAGACAGATTTTTTTCACAAATTCCAACCATTCACTAGCTCTCAAGAGCCACTAACAATATATAAACCATAGCACTAGGCTAGCGCACCTCTAGTGCTCAAAGTTGCAACAAAAACACAATACAAGAAGAGCGCACCTCATTAGAGAGGTATCGCACAATATAAAGTAGCCACCAAGAATATCCAAAACCCCATCTCTGTGTCTCCTCTTCCTCCTCAGACTTGCACACCTTTTCCTCAGTGAGGGAGTGTGTTGTGAGTGTGTCCAAATGAGCTATAGAGGTCCTCCTTATTTATAGTCTGCAAGTCAACTACCTAGGTCAACTTCCTCTCTAGGAATCTTATTTTTTATTTATTCTTTTATGTGTGGGCCAACTTCTCTTCTGGGTATTCTTATTTTTGTTTAATGGTCTTCCTAGACTTTTAAAATATTCTCTTCATCTAAGAAAGGTCTTGTACATGAAAGCTCCTCTCGTAGCTAAAAAAACATCAACAACCACTAGGTCTTGCAGAGCCCAATGGTGGTATATATTATGTGTATATGTCTTGTATAACTCATGATATAAGTTTATTGGGGTGGAGGTATATTTCTATAAAATTGAGCATCGATACGAGCGGTGTTTTCCATATGCCTTAGATCTCGTGAGGAGGGAAATCCATTGAGTCTAGTAGTCATGATGGAATCCATGATAATGTGTAGCTCACCCTCTACAAAGGAACCCACAAGCAAGACCTACATTTCCTCGTTATCACTGCGCACTTTGCCCAAACATTTCCCCTATGCCACTTCACACACACACTTACATGACCTAGATTGGTTCTCACCTGGAAACACCCCAAACTTAAGGAGGATTATCCCAATAATACATCATGAGACCTTCTCTAAACCTTAATTGTTAAACTACATAACGTCTTTGAGCATTTGTTTGGGTAAAGGGGGGTTTCATGCACATGTTTGGGTAATTTGATTATTAGATGTGATTGACATTGCTATGATACATGTGACTT
>ML796425.1:384644-398563 GCA_009831015.1 Picea engelmannii
AAATCGCTAAGGCCTAAGTTTCCTTACTTTCTAGCAATTATTTGTAGGACTTGGATGTTTGAGGCCTTGGGTTACCAACACCTCTCTCATCTTCTCCATCTCCTTTGACTAAGTATTATCATTTTTATTTCCCTCTAAGAATTGTTGTTGCTATCATTGACTCCATTACCCTAGAAGACACTAGTCTATTCACTACTAGTGATTGATAGATCAAACTACTTTCAAACTATCTTCTTTGGAACATCCACTAACTCCTACTAACCTTAGATTAGCCTAATTCACTAACCAACTTGCTTCTATTGAAAAATATTTCTACATCCATCTAACAGCAGAAAACTGACCTCAAAAGTGACATATATTTCTAGCTAGACATTGCTAAATCTGCTTATGACTATCTAATATCAAATTGCCTAGTTAAAGCTACCTTTTCTAGTCTTTTGTCAAGCATTTTGAAGCATAATTATTGTGGTTGTTACAAATTTATCATTGTTGTTGTAAACAGTTGTACTACTGCAAATTTAGATCAGCTAGTATATTTTTTAAGAGTTCATTGTCTTATGAAGCATTAAAATCATTTTGGTACTTGGAAAGTGCCATTTTTCTATTTTGTTGTCTTGTTCTGGGCAGGTACACCTCATTTATCTTTTGCTTCATCTCTGTAAGACACAAAGAACCTTTAAAATAGAGTGACTTGTGAGAGGGGGGGAACTGTATTTCCTTAGCCTTCTCATACCCTCAGGTCACTAGGGACATCTCCCCTGGGGTACATTAATATACTCCTAAATAGAAAGGGGTTTCCTATTCAGGTGACAGTGATAGTTCACCCCCTCTTACGCCAATATTGTATCTGCTTACTTTGGGCTTTAGGCAAGTACGAATTGTGCGATAACATTTTGGAGTCATTGTCGGGGAACACTAAGTCAATATTCCTCAAGATGTCACTTTTTTAGTAAGCCTTTCCCTCAAATCCTGCATCTTACAAAGCTTACCTAGTGACTCCATTGAGGGTGATCCCTCATAATTTTGATAATCTTAAGAATATTCTTTGGCGACTCCACCGATGATGACTCATAGCGGACATCAATATACACCTTATTATCCTTTGATCCATGTCATCTCTGTGGCCTCTCCTAAGTGGTCCCCTGAAGAATTTTTTATCCCTTTAGACTTGGATAATATCCAAGGAGGATTACATGATCTCCCAAAGGATGCCGACTCTTAGATACCCAAATTCTCGGAGAGGTAGGGCCTTGTGGCAATGCACATTGGACTAAATTTTATGGCAGTTATGAGTTACATCAATCTGGGAATGAACATCCTGACACATTTATGAGACTTTTCTTGGCCTCACTCACCAAGAGCGCCAGATATTGGAGTAATGTGCTCCCAAGAGGAAGCCTCATGACCCTTGAAGATTTAGAACAAGTTTTCTTGAAAAGATGGGGTGTGGTGGAAAGCATGGTTTCCATTTATTCCCAATACCTCAAAATTTGCAAACAACATAATGAAAATGTTAGGGAATTTAATGATAGGTTCAACACCCTAATTGGCCAATTTGAGCCCAACTTCCACCAAGAGAGCACTATTCTCCAACACTATTTGAATTCCTTTGAAGGAAAATTATAATTTACCCTCAAGAACTGATTCCCTACAAGCCTCGGGGAAGCACAAGAGGTTGCTTGGCAGGTCGAGGAAAATCTTAGATTCGACAACTCCATTCATTAGGTAAATATTTTGAACAAAGATGACATCTTAGGGTTGAAAGAGGAAAGCATGGAAGAATGATATCACGACTTCCCATAGATTCTAGAGGTATACAATGACACCTTTCCTAGAAAATGGAGCACGCGTTTTACAAACATGAAAGATGTTTCCTTGTTTTCACAAAAAATGATCCCCCTGAGGATTGGAATCTCCCTCAAGATACCTTTGAAGATATTGAAGTTGAGAACTTTGAATACTTATCTTCACAAATCACTAAGGAAGATGAATGTGAAGAAGAATCCCCCATTATCTATCATGTTGGGAACATTGGAAAAAAATACGATGAACCTGCACCTTTTTATGTTACAGGAGGCCAGTTTTAGTATGAGAAGTCGGCCCAGGCAGTTTTCCAGTTTTAGTATAAATACAGGAGGCCAGTCTTGATTATGGCGGGCATTCTCAGAACTGCAGAAGCAACACTTGTGCGCACTGCAATTGGTCAGTTTGTGCGCAAGTTTGGAGGAGAGTTGTCATTGCAGTTGCTGCAGCTAGCAGATTTAGGTCTTGGATTGGACTCTCTCTTGGTTATGGTTTGGACTCTCTGATCATCTCTTGTTACTCTTGTTTGGTGCCTATCCTTGGAGAGAGGTGTGTTATCTTGTTTGGCCATCTATCCTAGGGTTTGCTTCCGGAATGATTCTCTGTCAAGGTTAAGGTGCTTGGGGGTGGCTTCGGCCTATGGTTGGGTGACAATAGTGATATTGTCTATGGTTAAATGATCACATCCATCATATTCTAACATAAAAATCCTCAAACAACAAACATTTGAAGCCTTAGAATTCAAATTTTGTACCAAGATGGATCCAAGAATGGTAAAAATAGAGAAAGGTACCACAGAAAAAGAGAGAAATTAGATACTTGACCTCATAAGAGAATTTAAGGATACCTTTTCTTAGACTTATGATTACTTAAGGGCTTATAGGGGTGATGTCATCCAACATGCTATACCTTTGACAGAAGGAGCCAAACTTTTTCGAAAAAAACTAAGACATATTAACCCTAAGTTGGCAAACCAGATAGTGAAGGAACTTCAAAACATGGTAGATGTTGGTATTATAGCCCCCATCAGATATTAATCGTGGATGTCCAATTTGGTGGTTGTCCGAAAGAAAAGTGGTGACATTCATCTATACGTAGACTTTTGAAACCTTAATCATCTATCTTTGAAAGACAATTACCCCCTCACAAATATGGAACACTTACTACAAAGGGTCACAAGGGTAGGCATGATGACCATGCTAGATAGATTTTCTTGATACAACCAGGTATTACTCAAAAGAGAATATCAACTCAAAATGACATTTACCAGACCATGGGGAACATTCATGTATTTAAGAATGATATGTGTCCTTATGAATGTAGGTTCAACCTTTCAAAGACCAATGGACTTTGCTTTTAGGGATATTATTAACAAAATTATAGAAATTTACCAAGATGATCTCACGGTCATGTCAAAGGAAATAAAAGACCACATCTCACACCTTATAATTGTCTTTGAAAGATGTAGGAAATATGGTATTTCCTTGAACCCTAAAAAGTCTATTTTCAGGATAGATAGGGGAAAGATATTGGGACACATATTCTCAGAGGGACGAATTTATGTAGAGATAGACAGGATCCAATATATCAAAGATGTGCGCCCCCCTACCAACAAAAAATCCCTACAATCATTCTTTGGAAAAATAAACTTTATTCGAAGATTTGTCCCAAACTTTGCGGAAAGAATAAAACCCATGAGTGCATTACTTAAAATGGACATAATATTTAGGTGGGACGAAAAGACCCTTAAATATTTTGAATATATAAAAGACACCATTTCCCTAGTTCTGATTACTCCTGATTATTCATGAGATTTCATGATATTCTCTTTCGCTTCTCAAGATACTATCACAGGTGTCTTATTGCATAAAGACATTGATGGCCATGAACATACTTTTGTGTTCATGAGTAAAGTCCTTAGGGATTCAGGGATAAATTATTCAATTACTGAGAAACAAGCTTATGCTTTGGTGAAATCCCTCAAGCATTTTAGAAACTATGTGGGATATAACAAGATTAAGGCTTATGACCCTTATCTGGCAGTAAAGGATGTTTTGTCACAACAAGATTGTATGGGTACTAGGGGTAAGTGGGTTTCTAAAATCCAAGAATATGACTTAGAAATAAAACACACCAAGATTGTGAAGGGAGAGAGTTAGCCCGAATATTGACTGAGAGCAACCAAGAAGCTATACAAATGGGAGAAAACGAGCAAGTGAATGTGGTGGTGAGTGAGCTAGAACACGATGAATGGTATTCCGACATAATATACTACATCGGAAACTTATCATGCCCAAACCATCTAGTACATTATAAAAGACGAGATCTAAGACTCAAAGCTATGAAGTATTGTTTGCCTGAGGATGGTCTTGGCTAGAAGGACCCAGACAAAGTTATCCTTAGATGTGTGAGCAAAGAAGAGGCCAACAAACTAATAAAGGAATTACACTCGGGGTATTGTGGCGGGTACTTCGTTGCCTGTACTACTGCACACAAGATCTTAAGAGTCGGATATTATTGGCCAACATTGTTTGTTGATACTCACCAATATGTCTGCTCATGTCAACCTTGTCAATGCTTTGCAGGTAAACAAAACATTTCGGCACAACCTTTGAAACTAGTGGTGGTAGAAGCTCCTTTTCAACAAGTGGGTAGAATCTATGGATTTTCGATGGATTTTGACCGCCACAGATTATTTTACCAGGTGGGTAGAATCTATTCCCACAAAGAAATCCACTGAGGAGGTGGTCATGAACTTTTTGGAAGAACGAATCATAACAATATTTGGGGTACCATCCAAAATTACCACTGACAATGCCAAAGATTTCATCTCCCTTGCCTTAGCAGAATTTTGTTTCAAGTACGGTATCATTCTGTCTCATTCATCAAAATACTACCCACAAGGGAATGGCCTGGCAGAATCAAGCAATAAGAACCTCATGAATATCATTAAGAAGGTTGTGGGAGAGAACAAGAAGGCCTAGAATAAAAAGATCAAGTATGCCCTGTGGGCAGATCGAATAACAACAAAGACCTCAATAGGAAAAACCCCTTTTGAACTAGTGTATGGGTTGGAGTCTAAACTACCTGTGAATATCCAAATCACTATCCTCTATTTCGTTCAGCAATATACCATAGAAGAAGAAACAATCCAAGGGTGAATTAACCAATTGGTGGAGTTGGATGAATCCAGGAGGGTTGCCTTAAGTCAAATGGGGAAGAATCAAGAGAAAGTTAAGAACACCTTTGATCATAAAGAAAAATAAAGAGGTTGTATAGAAGGAGACTTAGTGTTTTTATGGGATAAAAGAAGGGAGAAACCTGGTATGCACAAGAAGTTGGATGGATTACAAGTAAGTTAGGAATTTGCATCCATTGTATATACTATTTGCATATCATGCTAGTGTAGTGTAGTTTCATTTTGTATTCTTTCACTTTATATATATGCATGCTTATTTTTCACTATATCATATATGAACGAGGGGTGATATCACCACCCTAATGATTACTGATACATTTGATGAGACCTAAGCAGATACAGGTCATGCCAAAGATGTTGAGGTTCTCATGTCAATGAGCACATGTCCTCGAGTTGGAGCCAGATGTTATCCCCTATCCTAGGTATAACTAATGATAAAAGGTCTTGAGGCCCATAAGTCCTAGACTTGGAGTGTCGAGAGCCATATGATTTGAGCATGCCCCTGGAGGGCCCATCTTTTCTTCAGTGCAGCCCACCTATCAGCAGCAGCAGCATCCATCCCACCATCCTGGTACCAAAGTAACAATAATTCTTGCTCCATGAGGTAATGAGTCCAGGTATCATGGTATGTGTCACTCTAATTTTGAAGTACTTGAATATGTTGCACTGAATTCTCCTTCATTTCATAACGTTTGCTTCGAAATTATGCTCTTTAACTTCTTCATACCTAGGAGGGTGACATGATGTCCTAGTAAGTTGATTCCCCTTTAGGATGAGTTGCCATTGGGTGGGTCTGTGAAAGTTCATCATCCATTTCCTCCATACTTACCACTTTCAATCATTACTCCTCTCATCTTCCCCCCACCTTGGTACGGGAATTGGGTTTTCCACACTAGGAAGGGTTGTATCTTGCCTTGTGGGAAGAAGGGGCTAAAGGCCCAGGGACTAAAAGTAGCTGGAAAAAGTTAAAATCCAAAATGAAACCTTTGAGATGATTCGCCCAGGGATTCCCCAGAAATCAATAAAGAGCTTCTCAGTAAGAAAAGGGGACCCATAAGATAAATCAAAACTCAAGGTACCAGTTGGTGAATGGGAGGTCTCATCATGAGCCAACCTATTAGGTCCATGGGCATGTAGTGGTATGAAACTTCCATATATCTGGTCACCAAAATAGGGTAGTGGCTCTTGGTGGCATAGCCAAGAGAAAGGGGGTCTCATCACGATCCAGCCTTCTCATTTCCATGAAATGCTTGTGGGTAACGTTGTCACCTCTAGTCACCACGCCAGGACAGTGTCCCCCAACTTTTCCCTTGAAAAGAAAAAAAAAACAAAAGAAATAAAACTAAGAGAAAAGGGCATTGAATATGGTACGAAACAATGGAATCCATGATAAGGTGTAGCTTTCCCTCTATAGAGGCACCACAAGAAAGACCTACATTTCCCTGTTGTCAATGTGCCATTTTCCCAAACATTTCCCTTATGCCACTTCACACACACACTTACATGACCTAGATTGGTTCTCACCTAGAAACACCCCAAACTTAAGGAGGATTAGCCCAATAGGACATCCTGAGACCTTCTCCAATCCTGACTTGTTAAACTGCATAACATCTTTGATCATTTGTTTGGGTAAAGGGGCGTTTAATGCACATGTTTGGGTAATTTGATTATTAGATGTGATTGAAATTGCTATGATAATTGTGACTTATTTAATCCCACTTGTAATACATTGGTCACCTCTTTATTCTAGTGTATATTATCTATTGGAGCCATGTATAATCAAGCAAAAAAATGATCCATAGATACAAAGGTGAATATGTCAACAAGGATGCACAAATTCCTCAGTTCTATCAAAAAATGGTAACCTACCTACATGGTACCATAGAGATGTATCCACTTTGGTATCAATGCAATAATGTTCCCCCATATAGATCGATCAAATAGATGTCCATCAATATATTTCTCCACTAACTCAGATGTTAGGCCTAGCTTCACTACATTGCATCCAAGCACACCCCCAAGGATTCCCCAACTAGGTCTCAACTCTAGGAATTTCCAAGTGGATATCATCATACTTTGTGTTAGTACAATCATAGTGATTGATGATGACGAAGATATCTTTGTTGATGATTGCAGCTATGTGAGACATTCTCCAACTTATAAACCTGTGAGATGTGGATCATTGCAGTTATGTGAGTCTTTCTCTCAGCTTACAAACCTGAGAGAGATCCCTTAAGAAGGGTACGTGGTTCCTACCTGAGACGGATATAGGAACGTAGAGATCACCTCCTCCATTCAAAGAGTTGAGAAGAACTCCAGATGATTATCCAATGGGAAAGGCGATATGTTGAGTTAGACGTTCCTATGGATGAGCACAAGGTGGACATGTGAAATCCCAAAGTGTTGGGTGCATCATCATGTGAATAGAAATGAAGATGATGTATTAGCCTCCTCTGAGCAGTAGAGTTGATGAGAAGACTCTAGATGATTCTCCTATGTGAGACAATGGGAAAGAGGATGTGTATAGTGGATGTGTCAGTGGACGAGCACAAGTGAAAGTGTGAAGATCTGGTTCTTCTGTGTAATGCAGTAAACTAGAGATATGACATCCCTATGGATGTGCCCCTAGTGGATGAGAACTAGTGGGTGTATCAGATCCTTTGCTATATATTGTTCAAGAGTCAGACCTCCCTGTAACCCTAATTGTAATGTAAAGGGTACAGGTCGGCCCCACCTTAATGTGATTAATAATAAATGTAAAAGATAATTAATCCGGTTAATATTAATTATAATATAATTATTATTATTATAATTATAATTATAATTTGACTTAGAGAGGTCGAACCTGTTGATCCAATAGACACTTCTATTGAAAGGTTTAGGTTAGTATAAGTAAAGGTAAAATCCCCATTGTGGAAACACATCTTTCATGTGAATTTGGAAATTTCAGCAAGTACATTTACTTGGGAAAAGTGTGCACCTCTCTTGGGCACTAGTCTTCTAGGGTTTGAGCACCCTCTTGTGTGATAGGTCGTTCTTGGTGGTGAAAGTATTTCTTTTGAATAATATAGCAAAGGATTTGGCTGGGTTTTCTTCCCTTGCGGAGAAGGGTTTCCCAGGATAATTCTTGTGTTCTTGTGCATGGTGTTTCTTCTTGTGATCTTGGTTGCTGCAACATTATATTCTATGGTTAAGTTAAATGCTAAAATGGAATGAACTTCATGCTTAACCTATCTTATTGAAAAATCAACAATCTCCTCATCCTCCTCCATCTCTACCTATTGTGCATAGTAGTGACCCCCGCTTTTATCATTTTCCTTTTGCATAACAATATACTCATGTTTAGTTTTCATATGGATTTATCCCTTCTATTCTATATTTTAGATGTATTTCTTTTATCACTTACAAGCAATCTTGGCACCCTCACAACATTTTCATTATAGACATAATGTCTATCTATCATCAATCACTCTCCTTTAGGCTCTCCTACCTATCTAACTAATCAAGCAGGATAGTCATTGTTCTTCCATTCTTATGTCATGGATTAACGATAACAATTTATTTCGACTTATATGTAACAAAATATAGTCTTATGAAATGGCTTATTGGTAACCCAACTACTAACGATAGTGGCTTGTTATAACCTCTAGTTTCATTCACTAACTTTGGTTACTTGTGGACATTCATAAAGGTATTATATCTCATCTACTACACCTCCCTGAAAGGAGTGTCCAATCATACTGAGTGGATTCGACAAAAAATGCCCACCTATTCCATCACTCAATGAACTTGTTGTTACTCCTCATAGTGTATACCATATACTTGTGATTTTCATCACACACATTAGACTTTTTCAAGTTGATGGGAAAATTTATTAAATTGGGGGGGATTATGGTTTACTCAAGCACTCTCTTGGGCACTTCCCTCATGACAGTGTCGACCACCTTTGTGGTGAGTTCTGAGGTGTTTGAAGGGAGTTGTTCTATTTTTTCTACCCCCTAAACAACATCCCCATGGAGGGATTTTTTTTGATGGATTATTATGGGTACATCATGGTTAAATGGCCTAGTTCACATCATCAACTCTGGTTTGGACGCTTCCATCTAGAACATGTGATATTTGAGGGTCTTGCATATCATTGTTCACACGTTTGATTGACCCTTGGAACATTTATGGAGAGGGATACCCATCAACTAAGGGTTTCCCTAAGTATTATTGGATAATTATAACTCCTTGATGTGGTGGATTAATTACTTGGTATATTTTTTGCATAAGTTCCTAAGGATTCACTATGATTATTGTTTCATTATTTTGATCGCTAAACCTTGAGCTCATTCTTGTCAAATGGTGTGAACACCCATGAGGATATTGGCAGTTTGGCATTGATGTCACACCATTTGAGTGGTTGGTTACTTGAGGATTTGGAGTTCTCTTATTGGGAATCTATTCACACATTTGGAGGCATGGGAACCTATGATTGCATTGTTTTCTACGTCGCTCCACTTATGGCTCATGATTTGAGGAGGTTGATGGTATTTGCAGGTGGATCTTGACCCTTCCACATTCTCCTAGGGCGCACTCGTTATCTTACCCATGATTTGATATGAGTTCACATTATTATGTATAGTTTGAGGGCATTTAGTACTTATATTCGAGGGCATTCCACTTCTCATGCACATTTTCCTAGGATGCATGCATTAGAGGTGGCCTTAGGATGGGGATCTATGCTTTGGCACATTCTTTGAAGTTGGTCTTCTTACTTGAGGTGGTTATAACAGCCATGTGGACCTCTTTGAAAATGTTTCTATAGTTTTCTCTTGATGAACGAGCCTGAGAGCCTAGGAGATGGCACCCTAACCTCTTCATCATGTTTTTGGCATCTATTTGGAGGATTTATAGTGTTAGTGTATGTGCATCTGACCACTTTGACACATTCTTCTAGGCCATTCAACTTTGGGAGGAGTATTTTATTATTCAAATTGGAGGTCGTAACCACCTTTGCACATCTTCTTAGGGTGCACCTCTCATAGATCATTTTATATATTATATGGCTTGGTCAACGTGGTCCCATGTCACATTCCTCAATGGCGCACTATTATTTGGGAGTTGGTTGGATATTTATGCACATTGATCTATGCTTGACACACTTATGGAGGATGCCTAACTATGATTGGTGCATATTCCCATGAGATTACTATATGAGGCACAATGTTATCAAAATCAAATCAGTCATCGAACTAGTGGACCCTGAAAAATAGTAATCGAACTGGTCACCAAACCAATGGACCCCTAAAACTAGTAACCGAACCAAAACCAAAAAAAATGAATGACCAAAAAATAAACAAAATATTCAAATTTAATAAAAATGCATATATCCATGTACATCCATGTGAATATGAACCAATGGACATAAATATGCAAAGTTTTCCCATGCATATAAAAAGGGTGCATATAACCAAAATAGGACTAAGTGCAATCCATATTTGAACCAACACACATAAACAAAGAGGCTCTATATGGCCTCTATAGTTAGAAAAAACAACATGTTACAACAAATCACTATCAATTTTCACATTCAACTCTATGTGACTAATCTCAAATCTGAAAATTGCTTCCTAGTGAGCTAACAATAAACCATAGTTGTTATCACTGAACAACTTTACACTGAAATTATTGACTGAAAATATAGCAGGGGAAACAACAAGATCAGAGATGAATCATCAACACATATGAGACACAAAATTTCTATTATGTAACTCTTGTCAAATTCAAAAATTTTGAGGGCAAAACCATCCCTCTCACAGCGTACAAAAATCACCAAATATGAGGACAAATCCACTCCTCTCTACAACCAAAATATCGAAAAACTTCCTAGGACAAATCCTAACTTACATATATGTTGCAGACCACATGTACGACCTTCTGACATCACTCGTATTGTTGTTGAAGTCAGCATGTATGAACCTGCTCTTGCCCAGAAGAACATGTACCGACATACATGACGGTCCTTCCTGGAACCCGCGTACATACACAATTGTTCTCATTGCAACCCACGTACATATGTGATTGTTCCCACTGTAACTCGCGTACATGTACTGAAATCTCGTACCGACGCTTATGTACAGTCTGCACCACCCACGCAGATTCTCCCCTTCTACGGCTACCTCTCTTCTCCACACATGTGGTGTGATTTCCCTATCCATAATAGAAAATAGAGAGTCCTTTATCCCTAGGCCAGATTTTCCATAGTTGCAGAAATTCCCTTGTTGAAATCACCAAGCTCCTTGACATAAGAGCAGACTCACTCATGCTAACTCCATCATCATACTGTGTCACACTAAGATTTGTCACAATCTTTCCTCTCCTTATATAGGAGTCTAATGAGTGAGTTAGGCACCCCTTCTAAACTCAAAAATTAATTAGAATATTTTATTCCTCTTTGTGGTTGTGAAACCCCAACACAAGACCACAAAGCCCATCAACTTTCCCATGAGGCCTTAGCCTCATTCCAAGTCCGATTTCACTGAAACAAAAGGTTGAACTGGTGCCAACGAATATCCATATGCCTAACACCTTGGCCTCTAGTGGGAATACCTATCGATGCTACAAAATCAACACTCCCTCTTAGCAAGGGAGGTATTACATCCTCCAACATATGGATGTGCCTCTGTCTCTCATACTGCATCTGCTACCACAGCTGCACTCTAATCCTCTTGATTGGCTTCTCCCTTTGTCACCAAATAAAACCTTTCTCTCTAGTCCTCCTGATTGGATATATCCTCGGTCAGTGAAGCAAATCATGTTGTCCAGTCCTCCCGACTGGCTACTCCCTCTGTCACTAAGGAAAATCATGTTGTAACAAATGGGTCCTCCATTGAGTATACACTTCTCTTAGAATCCTATTGCTTCAGAGCCTCATGTATGGCCTCCTAAACCCATGACAGTTGATTGGAAGACTCCTCTCTTCTACATGTACCTAAAGGTGGACTCCCTCTAGATGAGTGATGCTCCCTCTAACCCTGTTTACTCCCCCTGAAGTCCAACTTTCTCTGAACATACATGGGAGGTTTTTGCTCCTTACTAGATACTGAGGGTTTTCTCCCTCTGAACTCTAGCTCCCTTTGAGCCAGTACCACTGGTGGAGCTACCCACTCCCTCTCAACCTACATTCTTGGTAGGGCTACCTGCCTCACCACTGATGGAGCTTCCATATCCTCCTCGTCTGCATCTCTATTGTTTCTAGTCATGACTCTCATAGGTTGTCCCATTAGCCTATATAGGTTTCTCTTCCTAAATCCAAGAACCCTTTTTGATCTAAAGTTAGATCGCCTGGGCACAAACAACACTGGTCCAGCTTGAAACAATATACGATAACCCTTCTTCTCAATCTTCGAGACTAAGAGAACACTCCTCCTTAGTTCTCAAACCCATAACACATTTGACACCCTTAGCACTTCTCTTGACTCCAACCTGAACGATATTGTACCAGATCCATGTACTGCATTCTTGGTTCCCATACCAAGATCCCCACACAAGTCTGAGCCAGTCTCAGCGAAGCTATCGAATAACTCTCATACCATGGTCATATGGAAAGAGGCTCTACTATCCACCAACCAAGTCCCACTACTGTAAATTGTACCTGAAAGGGTGGAAACCAACAATATCTCCCTTTAAAACTTGTCTGCAACCTCATCAACCTCTATTGTTGATGCATGTTTCCTTCTTCCCCTTCCCTTTCATTGTGGACACTATGAAGCATAGTGACCATAGTCATGACACTCAAAATATTTGATTTTACTAAGATCCTTCCTTCTTGGTTCTTGAGATGCTTCTCTCTCAGGAGAAGCCATTCTACCAGGAGAACCTCTTATGCCCTTCCTAGTGCGGGCTACAAGGGCCTAGTTCTCATCGTTGCTACTCTTCACCACACCATCCAAATAATCCCTAGACACTAACTGAGTCTCCTCTTGGATACTATCAATCCATAGTCTATCAAAGTATAATAACTTCTCTTGTACACAGATCCCCTGCACAAATGGTTCCCAAGACCTGGGAAGACCTCTCAACGCTACATTCACCAACTCAGTATCCTCCACCTTATCATCGATGGCCATAAGCTTATCTCGGATTTGTGTAATCATCATAAGATAGTTCACAAATGCTTCCTCATTGGACATCTTGACAACTTGAATTTGGTGCCTCAAATGCAACTTCTTGCCTGTATTCCCATTTTGGTATAGACCTACCAAAGCATCATACATTTACTTGGCAAATGTCTTCTCAGCAATGTGAGGAATCAAGTGATCCTTCACGGATTATAGCAACACCCAGTTGGCCTTCGCTTCCTTCTTCTTGTGAGTTTTCAATTCCTGCAGATCGGTAGGACTCCGACTTACAACCACGATCTCAACAAACTCCTTCAAATCATTTATTCCAACAGAAGAAGCACCAAATTACCCTTCCAAGCCCGGAAGTTAGTTTCTCCTTCCAACTTGTCCTCAATTTTCAATGTGTTCACCATGGTGACCTACCTAGAACAAGAACAAGGAATCAAGATCCAAGGAGCTAGTTGGTGAGCCCCATAGATTGATGAGAAAGAGAAAAGCACCAAAGAGGTTTGGTGCGTACTTGGTCATGGTGACTAGCATCATAGATTTTGAGCCCACTACTTTTGAGCAGGCAGCAGACCAACAGGTCAGGAAAGAGGCCATGCATGAGGAGTATGATTCCATTATGCGTAATGATGTGTAGGAGGTGGTTCCTAGGCCAGAAGGGAAGTCATTGGTGACTTCCAAGTGGTTGTACAAGATTAAGTATGTTACATATGGCAGCATTGAGAAACACAAGGCTCGATTTGTGGCGAGAGGATTCTCTCATGTTGAGGGGATTGACTATAATGAGACATTCACACCGATTG
>ML796426.1:7305-19474 GCA_009831015.1 Picea engelmannii
TTTTACAACCATTATCCATCCCAAGTCAGCGCTGGGAGGAGGTTTCCATGGATTTCATCATAGGGTTACCAAAGTCTAAAGGAAGGGTTACTAGATCCCAATTCAAACTATATTGCCAGAACTTGACGAGGAAGGAAAAATCATATTGGAGCCTGAAGCCATCACTGACACAAGAATTTTCTAGCTAAGGAATAGATCCATTTCAGAGTATCTCATTAAATGGACGAAACTACCAGCTGAAGATTCCACTTGGGAGGATGAGTCTTTTATACAGAAGCATACAGAGTTACTCAAGCATTGCGGACAACACTTGTCTCAAGGGGAGGGGCATGTTAAGCCCTAATTTTGGCTCATTACCCCTTAATTGGGGCATATTATATTAGTAATGTTATTTTATTTATGTCGGCTTTAGGGCAGTAGTTGTAATTATACCTCCTAGTCTCCTATATATACCAAGGAGACATTTTCATTTTGAATCATCTTGTACTTGAAAATTTAAGTGGGGTAAAAGGAGGTTGCCCCCTTGAAGAGGCTTATTATCTGAAATTATCTCTTTTTCAAGGCGTTGAGTACTTTTTCTGAGGATTTTCTATGCTATATTGATATTTGGTTCTTAACAATTAGGGTTTGGTGGTGTTGGTTAATTTGACGATGACTTGGAATGTCTTGATGGAGGGAATCCCTTGAACATGAAGACCATGCCTTTGGAGGCCCAAAGACTCCCTCAAACAACTGAATGACTTGCTCACCATGCTAAAAATTCACCCCTAGAGGGCATGCCATCATCTTTTAGGGCTTGCTTATTTTGTAAAATTGAATTATACTTTGTGAGGGGAAAAATTAGGAGGTCTGCCTCCCTTATTTGTTTTTTACCATAAGTTAAGTGGACAAATTATTTTTACAAGGTCATATATAAAAGGAGACCTTATCAATTTCATTTTAGACACAACTCACTTGAGAATTACATAAATTTTGGGCTGAAATTTTCGCCCTACTTGGGAAATTCACACTTTCTCTCTTTTATTCTATTTTGGATGCTAGTACTTGTCTCATGTGGAAGAAGTGGTGCACTATCTCTCTTGGATGCTTGTATTGCTTTTGTGGTTGAATATACTTGGTAGAAGAAGGTTTATCTTGCTATCTCTTGGAATTGGTAAGGAAATATATGCATATTTTTAGTGTTTCTTATTGTTTCATGGTTATTCTTGTCCAAACCCTTGGAGGAGTATAAAGGAATACACCCTCCACGAAGTCTATCACATTTGTCTTTGATTAAGCTAATTAACAGGGTTGCTAGGAGGAGTAAAAAGGCTTACACCCTCCTAGATTTACTTTGCTAGTTTTGTTTTCCCTAGGGAGTAAAAAGGATTACAACCATAGGGAGGCAACACAAATACCCCTTGCAACAAGAGACTCCATAACACAATTTATAAGACACTAGTCTAATTTTCATTGGAGAAATAAAATCATTTGCATTGGAATACATGAAAATAGAGATTTTGCAATCGTTCAAGTTGGAATCAATTTTGCATGCTTAAGGCTTCCTTGTGCCCTAAAGACGTCTATATTAGCCTTGTAATTATTCTTGCTATTATAAATTAATGCTACAACTACTAGGGATACAATAAAACTTATCTCCTTTCATCTATTGCTTACTTATCTACTGCTGAAATTTATTTGTGAACCTAGATTATTGTTCTACTGCTCATTGGTTATCTTTTAGACGATTTACTTGTCAATTTTCATGGTTAGATCTTGCTTTTGCAACAATTTTTTTCTACAACCAATTGGTTGTTATAGCACATTACCAATAACACCTAATAAAGAACCCTAAAACTCACCAAAGTCTTGCTTCACTAATTGGAATTTTAACTAGTCTTTGCTAGCTTTATTTTCCTCATCTCTTACTTGATTTTGGTGGTTATTTTTGAAGCTGATATGACTTGTTTACCGCAGAAAATATATTTCCATACTGATGCAATTTAGGACATCACTATTATCTTGTTGATCCCCTTCGATATAAGTCTTGGTTTACGATCATTTGTCTTTTTCTAGGCAGGGCTAACGTTGTTTTGCAGGTACAAAATACTTGGAAACCATTCTCCACCCACAAGACTCATTATTCAAGCATTTATTCACCTCCAAGATTGACCTATAGGGGTTTCACTCATCATATTATCACTTTCCATCTCAAGCCCCCTAGGTTCACCGAGATTCCCCCCTTTTGGTGACTTGTCATTACCAAAGCAAGGGGAGTGTCTATCTAAGGTGACAATGGGTAGGTAATCCCATAGTTGTTACACTTCCGTGGATTGGGTTGGGATTTGTGCAATCTATAGATTGTGCGATAAAATTTTGGCATTGTTTTCAGGGGTATTTTGAATCCTCTTTCGATCCCTAACGACACTTGGAAAGTTTTGATCCCAAATCCTTTACCCATAGCTTGCTTGGTGACTCCATTTGAGGGAAGTTTCCTTTTAATATTTGATGATCCTTTCACAAAGCTCATATGGAAACTCCACCATCCTTTCCCTGGGAATATTCAAACCTTCTAAGGTTTACTGAAGAATGCCTCCTCATAAATCTCCCATTGTCAAAACCTTATTCCACGGTTTCCTTCCCCTCTACACACTATCCCACACTTGGGATAGTAACCTTTTTAAACCATTGAACATGGATTCTATAGCAAGGTATCCCCATACCATTCCCATGAAAACTCATAAGTGGTTGCCAAAGTTCATCGAAAAAAATGTGGTCAAACCAACAGACTACCTGTATGCACTTGGTGTGAAACTATTGAATGCAGGAGTGGAACATGAATATGTTGCGATGAGACTATTATCCATGTATCTTAGTGAAGATGCACATAGGTGGTTCAAAGGACTACTTGATGATCATTTGGCATCTTATGATGATTTCGCTAAATTAATTTCAAGCAAGTGGTCAACCAAGAAATACATGACAATGCTATTATCATAGTTCAATTAAATCAAGAAAAAGGAAAATGAAACAATGAAAGGTTTGATATCAGATTTGACAAACTCTATGATCAAATTTAGGCCAACCTACGTCCACCAGTAACAACCGTTTGTGTCCTCTACATGAATGTTTTGGAAGGAAAATTTCTTTCCTCCTCAATGATAAAGCACCAGATACCTTAGCAAAGGATAAAGAGTATAATACTCAAATCGAGGAAAATCTCATCAGCTCGAGGATTGAGCCCTTTCAGTTTCCTCGTACTAAGGTAGAAGAAAAGACAAATATTACAACAAGCATTTCAACAGATCAGATCACTCTCCTCGTTCATAAGTTTGATCAGATGAATACTCAGTTTATCCAAAGTCAGAACCAGATTAAGAACAGGTTGACAAATTTGGAAAGAAACCAGCCTACTCCAATACCTCAAGCTTTCAAACAATTAAACCAAGGTTGGAAACAAAGGCCTAAATATGAGGCAAAGGCTCATGATACTCTAAATACAGTTGGAGTAGTCAGTACAGAAGGAATTCAATGTTGCCTACCTTTTAATGAAGCACACTCAGAATAAGAATGCTCAAGACGAACATAGGAATAAGGTTTAGGTTCTGCAATTCATATGAACTTCATTGATACAATCTCTGCTTGTCAAGATGATGAGTACGCAGATATTAAACTAGAACAACTTGAAGAGGTCAGGAAAAGGGGTTCCAAAAAGGGACAACTCATATCACTAAATCAACTAGATGAGAATACCAAAAATGAGTTGAGGAAGAAATAAATTTTGACATATACAAGAAGGAATTGAGTTCCAATTCCTCCACCGCCAGCTCCAGTCCCTCCACCGCCAACAAAATATGATCCAAATCATCCTGTAAAAGAAGTGCCTCTACCTCCATCACTATCAATGGATAACTTGCTCCCAAATCCTATACCAACCAATGAAGAAATTCAATTGAATATAGATGTGCCAACCATGATGTGGAAGATGAATATGTCAATACCTATAGTTGAGATGTGCAAGATCCCATCTGTGAGAAGAGAAGTTCTGAAGGCATTGAAGGTACCTGATGAGGGAGAAGACCCTCCTGTGATTCTGAACACCATATATCATGGGAAAAAAAGAGATGAAAACCCTCCTTTCTATCTTTCACTAGGGTTGAATGATCTCTGATTGAATAACTGTATGTTGGATTCTGGGGCTTCAACGAACATGATGTCTTTGAAGGTCATGAAATGACTTGGTTTGAAGACAACCCACCCATATGGAAATGTGTGCAACATTGATTCAAAGAAGCTGAAGGTATATGGCCTCATAAAATATGTGTAGGTATATTTACATGATTTCCTTCATATCAACCTCATTATGAACATAGTGGTGATCAATGTTTTGGATGCTTGGGGTATGATTTTGTCTAGGAGTTGGGATACCACCCTAGGAGGTTTTATTAGCATGGAACTTACTCACGCACATGTTCCCATGGGGGATGGTACCTTCGAGATTATCTATAGATGGAAAGTAGTTAAGAAACATTTGATGGATTTGAACCATCCTGATTATCATAGTGACTGTGAGTTTGATGTGAATCATCATATCATTGAGTATGATCCACAGGACTTTACTTTTTCACAAAAATATTTCATAGATACATTACTTCCGAGGACATATGAGTACAAGGAAGAGCTTGCAAAATTCCAAGGAAAATAACCAGGATCCATCAAGATAATTAAGAAAGAAGAAGATAAGAAAGATAAAGAGCATCAATAAGCTATCAAAGACATGGTCAATGCAAAACCTCCTTCACAACCTTACATTAACTTCGATGAAGGGATCCTTGCACTCATGTAGGAAAAGAAGAGGGGTGAACACAAGTATGATTAGAGGAATGATGTGTTATGGCTTGGCCCTTATGTCATGAATAAGAAGTCCAAGAGAGGAAAATACTACTTGTATGTCATGGATGGGAGAAAGATGCCATTACCAGTTGATGGGTTTCTTCTCCGACCCTATGTTCAAGGGACATGAATTTTTCAGGGCCCAAGCCCCAGGTAAGTAGGTAGGTTATTTTCTTTCCTTTTCCCTTTCATTTTCTTGTTCATGGTAGTTTATTTTAATGTCATATCTAATTTTTCATTTTACTCTACTTGCATTGTTGCTTTACATCATTTGCTTCTATCATATTATATGGTAGTTAGAATTTTTTGAAAAAAGTGCAAAATTTTCTTTTAAAGACTAGTTGAAATTTTAGATTTTGATCATATGGACAAAGGGTGAGTGAGCCACCCTGGATTTCACAGTTTTTTGTTTTAGTGTGTGTAGGAACATGACTTACCAGGATATGATGAGGCTCTCATTCACTCTACGATGAGTACATGCCCCCGAGTAGGATCCAGATGTTATCCCCCATTTCTAGGGGTAACGAAGGATATGATGTCTCGAGGCCCTCAGGTTGAAGACATGGAGTACCGAGAGGAAAACCAACATGCAAAACCATTCATTTAGCATACATTATCATTAGATGATGGCAACAATTTCCACCACACTTGGCCTATATCACAAAGGACATCGGGTCTTACTCCATGATGTAACAAGTCTGGTATTTTGGTAAGTGTCATTCTAATAATTCAAGCATTTGAATATGTTGCAAATAGTCTTTTCTTGATTTTGAATACATTTTCTTGGAAATTATTCTATTTTCCCTATTTCACCTTGGCAAGTGTCATGTTTTCCTAGTAAGAGGCCACCCTCAAGGAAATGATTACTACCAAGGGTTCTTCTTGAAGGGTCATCGTACCATTCCCACTCATACTTACCATTTTCCAACACCCCCTCCCATTTCCTCATCTTTTGGGTTTTTGAGCCACATTGATCCAAGAAGGGCTTGTACCTCATTTCATGGGAAGAAGGGGCTGAAGGCCCATAGGCTTGTAGCTAGAAAAAGACAAAATCTATTCATAAACCTTCCAGATACTTTCCCAGGGATCCCAATAACAATGAAATGTTTCTCTAAAAAAATTGAAGGACCCATAAAAATAGCTAATTAAAATCATGCCAACCAAGGTAGAGCATGTCTGGGATTTGTTTTCACTACTTAGTTTAGTGCCCCACATTGTTCTCAACTTGGGGAAGCATTCTAACCAGGGTAGAGCATATGTGGGATTTGTTTTTATTACTTATCTTAGGGTAGAGCGTATGTGCTTGGGGTATGATTTTGTCGAGGAGTTGGGATACCACCCTGGGAGGTTTTCTTAGCATGGACCTTACTCACGCACATGTTCCCATGGGGGATGGTACCTTCGATATTCTCTATATACGACAAGTAGTTAAGAAACATTTGATGGATTTGAACCATCCTGATTATCATAGTGACTGTGAGTTTGATGTGCATCATCAGATCATTGAGTATGATCCACACGACTTTCCTTTTGCACAAAAATATTTCATAGATACATTACTTCTGAGGACATATGAGTACAAGGAAGAGCTTGCAAAATTCCAAGGAAAATAACTAGGATCCATCGAGATACTTAAGAAAGAAGAAGATAATAAAGATAAAGAGCATCAATAAGCTATCAAAGACATGGTCAATGCAGAACCTCCTTCACAACCTTACATTGAAAACATACCTTACTTTAACTTCAGTGAAGGGATCCTTGCACTCATGTAGGACAAGAAGAGGGGTGAACCCAAGTATGATTAGAGGAATGATGTGTTATGGCTTGGCCCTTATGTCATCAAGAAGAAGTCCAAGAGAGGAAAATACCACTTGTCTGTCATGGATGGGAGAAAGATGTCATTACCAGTTGATGGGTTTCTTCTCCGACCCTATGTTCAAGCGACCTGACTTCTTCAGGCCCCAGGCCCCAGGTAAGTAGGTAGGTTATTTGCTTTCCCTTTCATTTTCATTTTCTTGTTCATGGTAGTTTAGTTGCATGTCATATCTGATTTTTCATTTTGCTCTACTTGCATTGTTGCTTTACATCATTTGCTTCTATCATATTATATATTAGTTAGAAATTTTTGAAAAAAGTGCAAAATTTTCTTTTAAAGACTAGTTGAAATTTTAGATTTTGATCATCTGGACAAAGGGTGAGTGAGCCACCCTGGATTTCACAGTTTGTTTTTTTAGTGTGTGTAGGAACATGTCTTACTAGGAGATGCAAAGGCTCTCATTCACTTTATGATGAGTACATGTCCTCGAGTAGGAGCCAAATGTTATCCCCCATTTATAGGGGTAGCGAAGGAGATGATGTCTCAAGACCATCAGGTTGAAGACATGGTGTATCGAGAGGCAATCCAACATGAAAAACCATTCATTTACCATGCATTATCATTAGACGATGGAAACAATGTCCACTACACTTGGCCTGGATAAAAAAAGACATCAGATCTTGCCCCATGATGTAACAAGTCCGGTATTGTGGTAAGTGTCATTCTAATAATTCAAGCATTTGAATATGTTGCAAATATTCTTTTCTTGACGTTGAAAACATTTTCTTGGAAATTGTGTTTTTTTCCCTATTTCACCTTGGTGAGTGTCATGTTTTCCTTGTAAGTGGCCACCCTCAGGGAAAGGATTTCTACCAAGGTCTCTCCTTGAAGGGTCATCATACCATTCCCACTCATACTTACCATTTTCCAACACTCCCCCCCCATTTCCCCATATTTTGGGTTTTCGAGCCACATTGACCCAAGAAGGGCTTGTACTTCATTTCATGGGAAGAAGGGGCTGAAGGCCCAGAGGCTTGTAGCTGGAAAAAAAAATAATATAATCATAAACCTTTTAGTTGCTTTCCTAGGGATCCCAAGAAAAATGAAATGTTTCTCGAAAAAAGTTGAGGGACCCCTAAAAATAACTAATTAAAATCATGCCAACCAAGGTAGAGCATGTTTGGGATTTGTTTTTACTGCTTAGTTTAGTGCCCCACATTGTCTTCAACTTGGGGAAGCATTGTGACCGGGGTAGAGTATATGTGGGATTTTTTTTTGTTTCTTAGATTAGTGCCCCCATATATCTTCAACCTAGAAACACTCTAATAAATTAATGGCAAACGGGCTTGGAAAAATATTGCATCGAAAACAAAGGGAAACACACCCTCTACAAAGGAAACCATAAATGTGACAATATAATCCCTTGTATGTCATGAAGCCCCATTCCTAGAAGTATAACTCCATCCACTTCATACCCACTACATGAATTAGAAGGGATTCCACTTGGGAAACACTCCTTAACCTAAGAAATGGTCCACCCAATAGGACACTATGACATCCCTACCATATCTAAATTTGGAAAATTGTATAAGTTCTTTGAGCATATGTTTATTTTGAAAAGGGGGGATTTTATGCACATGTTCAGGTGGTTATTTTATTAGATATGGCTTACTTGTCATGATATTGTGACTTGTGGACCCTTGGATGGCATACTTGCTTGTCTTTGCAGGTCTTTTTATAGGTGGTAGGTTGATCATGGAGGAACAAGGCCACTTGGACCTTCCCTTGGGGCTTGAAGCCCATAGGATGGATGATGCACCCCATCTCCTTGGAAAATTTGGATGAGGGACATTTCCGTTGGAGGCACTTGAGTTTCCTTTGGAGGTGACTCACTAACCTTCCCAACCCCAACCTTTTCCTTTGGAGGCCTTATCTCTTTCTTCTACGACATGACGTCACACTTGGAGGGATAGGGTTTGGTGGTGTTGGTTGATTTGATGATGAATTGGCATGTCTTGATGGAGGGAAATTCACACTTTCTCTCTCTTATGCCATTTTGGATGCTAGTACTTGTCTCTTGTGGAAGAAGTGGTGTGCTATCTCTCTTGGGTGCTTGTCTTGCTTTTGTGGTGGAATATACTTGGTAGAAGAGGGTTTATCTTGCTATCTCTTGGAATTGGTAAGGAAATATTTGCATATTTTTATGGTTTCTTATTGTTTCATGTTATTCTCTTTTAAACCCCTGGAGGAGTATAAAGGCATACACCCTCCACTAATTCTATCACATTTGTCTTTGGATAAGCTACTTAACAGGGTTGCTAGGAGGAGTAAAAAGGCTTACACCCTCCTATATTTACCTTGCTAGTTTTGTTTTCCCAAGGGATTAAAACATCTTACACTCCTAGGGAGGTAACACAACCAGCCCTTGCAACAAGAGACTCCATAACCCAATTGAAAAGGCACTAGTCTAATTTGCATTGGAATACATGAAAAATAGAGATTTTGCAATGGTTCAAGTTGGAATGAATTTTGCATGCTTAAGGCTTCCTTGTGCCCTAACATTGTCTATATTAGCCTTGTAATTCTTCTTGATTTTATAAATTAATGCTACAGACACTAGGGCTGCAACAAAACTTATCTCCTTTCATCTATTGCTTACTTATCTACTGCTGAAATTTACCCGTGAACCTAGATTATTGTTCTACTACTCATAGGCTATCTTTTAGATGGTTTACTTGTCAATTTTCATGGTTAGATATTGATGCTATATCAATTTTTTTATACAACCACTTGGCTGTTATAATACATTACTAATAACACCTAATAAACATCCCTAAAACTCACTAAAGTCTTGCTTCACTAATTGGAAGTTTAACTAGTCTTTGCTAGCTTTTTTTTTCTCATCTCTTATTTGATTTTGGTTGTTAGTTTTGCAGCTGATATAAATTGTTTACCACATAAAATATATTTCCATACCATTGCAAGTTGGGAAAAAAAGTTTATCTTGTTGATCCCCTTTGATATAAGGCTTGGTTTATGATCATTTTTCTTGTTCTAGGCAGGGCCAATGTTGTTTTGTACGTACACGATACTTGGAAACCATTCTCCATTCACAAGACTCATTATTCAAGGATTTATTCACATCCAATCTTGAAATATAGGGGTTTCACTCATCATCTCATCACTTTCTGTTTAAATCCCCCTAGGGTCACTAGGATTCTCCCCTTGCGGTGACTTGTCATCACTAAAGCGAGGGGAGTGTCTATCTAAGGTGATAGTGGGTAGGTACTCTCATAGTTGTCACACTTCTGTGGATTAGGTTGGGATTTACACAATCTACATATTGTGTGATAACGCTTCCTAGTCCTTTCTTTTTTTCCACCTTCAAAAAGATCTTTCTATCAACAAGAGGATTTAGCCCTTTAAGGAACTCAGAAAAATGAAAATATGAAATTCAAAAATCTCAATATGAAACAAGAGAAAACCTTATCAAAAGTGTTTCTCTCTATTTCCTTATGTCTTCTTTGTCCTTCTATTCTTCCTTTTATTCTCTAAAAGGTAGTTCTTCAAGTAGTTGAACTACATTTAGTTACTAAAGTTAAATAAATTTAGTTAATAAATAGGATAAATAGCTTTTAAGATAAGGGTAATTAATAAATAAAATAATAACTAAATAGGTGGGGTCCCCCTCTATTATGCACACTTTATCTCAATGATAAAAATAACTTTTCCTTGTCGCTCCATCATATAATCAACAAATATACAAAATATCTACATCATTTCGCATACCAAAAACATGCATTTTAAGCACCATGGCATAAAAACACTTGTGTCTCCCATAAATATAACATGATATTTTAAAGTTTCAAAAATAAATATCATGGTTATGCCATCTGTCCCCATATAGTATCATAGTCAAATATAATAATAAACATAATCAAAATAGCCCACAGAATTTATTTCTTAAAAATTCTTCTCTCTCTCTGATGAAGTCCTCATACTGAGACTTCTTTTCTTCCAACTGGGCTACTTTAGATGCATATGATCTAAACTTATCTTCTCACTGCCTGTTGATTTTATCTTTGAATGAGTAGAGGAAGAGGATTTGGCCATGCTGGTAGAAGTAATAGGCTGCTTCCCTTTCTCAATTTGAGAGCCATGTGTAGCAACTATGTGAACAGGTAATACTGGGTGAACCAGAGGTAAAGGAAAAGATGCACTAAAAACAATAGTATGAACTAGTGGAGGTGGGGGATTGATGGGAATCAAAAGAAGGATTGTCATGTATATCACCCCATCCATCATTTTGAGGCTGCATAGGGGACTCAAGAATGTTAACAATATCAGTGTGAGGTTGCAAGATAACATTAGGGGCTGCTTGGGGATGTGGCGAGGCATGTTGACCACCAAGGTTCAAATGCCCAGTTTGGTTCAACTGCTGGAATTCATCAGAGTCAACATCAAAGTGAATAGAGAACCTTAGTTTTTTATGTCCCCCAGGTTGCCAAAATTTGTTAGGACCTTGGCCTTTTCTTCCTCTGTTTCCTCCTCTGCTACTACCTCTACTGAAGAAGCTCATCTATATAAATGACAATCCAATTAGTACAAGTATAAAATACATTAAGCTAAATCATCTAATACCATTTGTCATCATGATTAGATTGGATCTGACATAACATAACCATGCAACACAAATGAGAAGTGAAAATGAATAATGAAACAGGGGCAAAAATACATCATCCAACAATATGACCCAAGACTATAGTCTATACATGTTGAATATCATTTCCATACTATCTAAATTTAATTCCAAAATATGTACGCAAGTGTTCATCATCATACCAATTAGCAAGAATAATTCCCAAATCCTTTCATATCTTTTAAATCAGTTCTTTTAACATAATGATTACATCAAACTATATCTTTTCTTATGCTTATTATTTAATTATATAGGCAACACTAAAATGAAAAAAGGAATTAAATGAAAAGGATTTTGGGAATATGTAAAGTGGAAATGAAGAGGGTAATTGGATCTATATAATTAACATATGACTTCCTTTAATCAACTTCACAATGTCATTAAACAAATATGCCTTTACTGTCTTTGTCTCAACCAAATCGAAAACCAACCATTCCAAAAATGCTTCCATTCACATCATTCATACATTCTGCAACAAAATTTTGTCTTCAACAAAATTTTGTCTTAAAAAATGTTTGATTATACATCCATAATGTATTCTTTTCATATTCATGTTATCTTAATTACATAAACATGATAAGAATGGAACATTATTTTTAAATGTATGGGACTTTGGGAAATATGTTATGTAAAGTGAAAATAGTGAGGTTAATGATTATGTGTAATAACCATATGGATTTCAACAATTTCCTTTCATGTGAATAACATATAATTAGAAACCAAAAATGTATGAACTTTTTCATATTCTTGTCTTCCCAAAACATAATCACATGCAGGTAAAT
>ML796426.1:33493-60095 GCA_009831015.1 Picea engelmannii
AACTTTGTTTTGTTTCCTTCATTTTTTTTAAAATAAGCGATTTAACATCCTTTGATAATTTTATGTAATTAAATTGTACACTATCAATATTTAATATTAATAATTTAGTATATGAAAATAATATTTTTAGATAATGTTAGATAGGATGACCATCCATAAACAATCACAATCTTGAGCCCGCCAGTCATGGAGTCTGTCTGTCAATTTGTATATCACAGAACTCCGAGTGCTGTTTGGAGGACACATGACAATAGAAGTGCAATGTTGAGCCAGTCAGCCCGCAAGTCCGTCTGTCAATTTGTATATCGTGGAACTCTGAGTGCTATTTGTAGGCCACGGATTAATAGAGGCCCAATTTTGAGCGCACCAACCCGAGAACCCACGATCCAAAAAGTGGCTAAGTATGGAATGAGGGATTCGTGCATGCTCTATAAAATCTTATGTCCATACTTTATTAAAGTACATATTTAGTATGTATTACTTGTTTCTCAGAAAATTTCTAGGTGTGGAAGTTGGCGTATGCACGTGTTCAGAGTTCCACTTACTTTTATATCACCAGCCCGACCGACCGCTTCCTTGTTTCAAATTGTATAATATTTTTTGTTTAATTAAATTGTACAATATCAATATTTAATATTAATAATTTAGTATTGAAAATAATGTTTTTAGATAATGTTAGATAGTTGATAGGGATTACCATCCGTAAACAATCACAATCTTGAGCCCGCCAGTCCCGGAGTTCGTATGTCAATTTGTATATCGTGGAATTTCAAGTGTTGTTTGGAGGACACAGAACAATAGAAGTGCAATGTTGAGCCAACCAGCCTGCAAGTCCGCTTATCAATTTGTATATCACATAATTCTTGGTGCTATTTGTAGGGAACATAACAATAGAGGCCCAATTTTGAGCCCGCCAGCCCGAGAACCCGCGATCCAAAAAAGTGGCTAAGTATGGAATGCACGATCCGTACATGCTCGATAAAATCTCATGTCCATGCAGGATCCCCATTTTAAATTGTACAATATTTTTTGTCTAATTAAATTGTACAATATCAATATTTAATATTAATAATTTAGTATTGAAAATAATGTTTTTAGATAATGTTAGATAGTTGATAGGGATTACCATCCGTAAACAATCACAATCTTGAGCCTGCCAGTCCTAGAGTCCGTATGTCAATTTGTATATCGTGGAACTTCGAGTGTTGTTTGGAGGACACAGAATAATAGAAGGGCAATGTTGAGCCAACCAACCCGCAGGTCCGCTTGTCAATTTGTATATCGCGGAATTCTGGGTGCTATTTGTAGGGCACAAAACAATAGAGGCCCAATTTTGAGCCCACCAGCCTGAAAATCTGCGATCCAAAAATGTGGCTAAGTATGGAATGCGATATCTGTACATGCTCTATAAAATCTCATGTCCATACTTTATAGAAGTTCATGTTTAGTATGTATTACTCATTTTTCAGAAAATTTCTAAGTGCAGAAGTTGGCAGATTCATGTCTTCAAATTTCACTTACTTTCATATCACCAACCCGACCGACCGCTTCCCCGTTTCATATTGTACAAACTTTTTGGCTCGCGGTTTTCCGAATAGGTGGGTTCAATATTGATAATTTTATGTAATTAAATTGTACAGTTTCAATATTTAATATTAATCATTTAGTATTTGAAAATAATGTTTTTTAGATAATGTTACATATGATGACCATCCGTAAACATTCGCAATCTTGAGCCCGCCAATCCTAGAGCCCATCTGTCAATTTGTATATCGCAGAACTCCGAGTGTTGTTTGGAGGACACAGAACAATAGAAGTGCAATGTTGATCCAGCCAACCCGCAATTCCGCTTGTCAATTTGTATATCGCGGAACTCTCGGTGCTATTTGTAGGAAACAAAACAATATAGGCCCAATTTTGAGCCTGCCAGCCTGAGAACTCGCGATCCAAAAAGTGGCTAAGTATGGAATGAGGGATCCGTACATGCTCTATGTATTACTCGTTTTCTCCGAGTTTTGTTTGGAAGAAATGGAACAATAGAAGTGTAATGTTGAGCCAGTCAGTTCACAAGTTTTCCTATCAATTTATATGTTGCAGAACTCTGGGTGCTATTTGTAGGATACAAAACAATAGAGGCCCAATTTTGAGCGCGCCAACCCGAGAACCCGCGATCCAAAAAGTGGCCAAGTATGGAATGCGAGATTTGTACATGCTCTATAAAAATCTCAACCATACTTTATAAGAGTACATATTTAGTATGTGTTACTCATTTTTCGGAAAATTTCTAGGTGCAGAAGCTGGCGGTGATGGGTGTTCTATATGCACTAAAAAAAACTAAAAACCCTCAATTAAATTGTCAACCCGGGGTAAGTAAACTTAGAGTTGTAGCACTATATATGCCAAGGTAGAAAGGCTAGAGGTAGTATAGTCTATCTAAGGGCTAATCTATTCAAACAAAGGCTATTAATGATCAAACCCTACTAAGAAACTTAAACTATGTACTCTAAATAACCTTTGAACAAAAGATCGATGGATATTCCTAAGAAATCAAATGAAAACGCTACTTAAAGAAAGCTAACTTAATCATGAAAATAAGCAAAAACAAGCTATCTACCTGATAAGCAATAACAAGAACAAACTACTTTAACTAACCTACTTAAATTCACTAAGCAACTATCCTATTAAAGCAAGTAAATAGACAAACAACTACCCTATCAAAGAAAAATAGACAAGCAAGCAACCACCCTATTAAAGCAAGTACACAAGCAAGCAAACAACTAACTAACCTATGATAACTTCCACAACAAATAAACTAATTAAGATTACTCAATAAGAAACTAATTAAGCTAAGAAGCAAGTGAACTCTATTCTTGAATTAAACTTCACAACTACTTCTAATGTATGAAAGGAAATCTACTGAATTGAAAGCATTATGATAACAAAAGGAATTAACAACTAATTTTTAACCTATGATAAGCAAACTATTCCTTAATATACCAAAGCAAAAATACTATGTATCCTACAAAAGCAAGGAAGCTATCTTCTAATCTATGAAAGAAAGAAAACTATCTTCTAATCTATGAAAGCAAGAAAACTCAAATATAGTGTTGATGGTTATGTCTCTGGTGTCTTATGATATCACGACGACACTTAACAATGAGCGATAATTCAAGAGGAATGAACTTGATATTGACTTCAATATCAAAGTGAAAAGTGTGAATTAGGAAATCCAGTGAGAACTTGGCCATTATAAAAGCAACATCAACTATCCTGCATATCCATGTGATTATTCAATCATGCATTAATAATCAACAGTATAAAATCACTATTCTATGAAATTCAATTACATTCTATACTAATTAAGCAAACTCATACTACTTAGATTCATAACTAAAAAATAAACTTAATAATCAACTATGAATTAAGATTGCAACCTAAATCTAGAAAAGGAAATTGCATAAAGTAAACTAAACTAATCCTATTTTAATAATTCGAATTGCAAAAGAGGAAATACTCATAAAACAGAAATTAAACACTATTTCAACATATGACAAAAAAGAAAATGAGAAAACTAAATGACAAATTAAATAAGCAAAGCTAAGTAGCAACTAGATAGACAAGCTGGAATTGAAAACTAAAGACTAATAACTATCCATCCACCAAAACCCTGTCAAAGAAATCATGAATTAAAAACTATGTTTTTAAACTTTATTTCAACATAAAACAAAATCTAATCTATCATCTAATTATACACATGGTTAGTATGTAATCTTGCAAGCTTAACTCCTATCGACTAACATATCATTGCATATTAATAATAGCCTCCATAATACCCTACAAAACTGAACTAAACTAATTAAATCATAAACAACAATTTATAAAGTAAAAAAGCATAAAAACTTATATACAGGAAATGAATAAAATGACAACTACACTATTCAATGCATAAGAAAACTAATTGGATATTCACCCAGACTGTTGGTGGGCCCCCCAACAAGTCATGGCTACTCTTCAAAGGCAATCCACGAGCTTGAACAACCTGAATTCACCATTAAAATAAAAAACACAGTCTTTACATAGTTTTAGCAAAATGCATGTGAAAAATAACAAAACAGAGATGAACTGTCTATTTTCTCTCTAACTTCCTCTGTCTGACCACTAAGGTGGTATTTATAAGTTTACAAGCTGAGAGGTCGACCACTGGAAGGGTCGACCCTCTCTAAAAAACAAAAAAATGAACTTAATATGCCCTAACTACCGGTGGCTTCTAGAAATAAGGTGAGCCAATAATCGCCCAACATAACAACCCAAATCGAGTTGTCAGAAGCTCAGTAGCTGGAGGCCACGAGCACAAGAAAAATCCATGTCTTTGATTCACCCATTGCTGGCCTCTGATATGCTAACTGCCAAATATCGCATGTTTTTTGTGGAGGACGAAGCGTCGGATGGAGTACCAAACTGAGTGCTAGATGGAGTATCAGACGGAGTGCCGGATGCAAAAACAAGCTGGGATTTTTCCCTGTGACACACAAAAAGTGAATTAGTTTTCTGGGATCATAAAAACATGATGGTTTATACTCAAAATCATCACAAAACATGAATTATGCATACCTGGTGCGAATCATAGCAATTTGACACAAAAGCTCTTCAAAAACTCTTCAAAACACGAAAACGCATATACATATTCGACAAAAAGGATCTAATTAACGTCATGAAATCAATCATATCACGGGCCCAATAAGCGGATTCACGTCTTCAAATTTCACTTACTTTTATATCACTAGCCTGACACACCGCTTCCCCGTTTCATATTGTAATAAATGAATATAAATTGCTCGAAGTCCAATTGTTCTATCATATCAACACGAGGCCCTTAAAATTCAAATAGCCCGCAAGTCCGCTTGTCGATTCGTATATCGTGGAAATATGGGTGCTATTTGTAGGGCACAAAACAATAGAGGCCCAATTTTGAGCTCACCAACCCCAAAACCCGCAATCCAAAAAGTGGCCCGAATGAGGGATTCGTACATGCTCTATAAAATCTCATGTTAATGTATAACATGAGATTGGTGATGAATAATCAATAGTTCTCAAATTGTACAATATTTTTTGTCTGTGATTAAATAAATCCACCCATCTAAGGGGTTTAGAAATTAAAACAAAATAAATAATAAATAATAATAATGGATGGTGTGACCTTTAGTGATAAGGAAGGAGGGTTTAATGTCTCGTTAGTTGAGGGTCCATTAAATGCAATGTTTACTGCACTGACCCTCTTTTTTATTCATTTGGTAGTTTTTTGTTGGGAGGAGGATTTGTTACCCTGTGTTGTTTGGAGGACATAGGACAATAGAAGTGCAATGTTGAGCCAGCCAACCTGTAAGTTTGTTTGTCAATTTGTATATCACAGAACTCTGGGTGCTATTTGTAGGAAACAGAACAATAGAGGCCCAATATTGGGCGCGCCAGCCCGATAACCTGGGATCCAAAAAGTGGCTAAGTATGGAATGAGGGATCCGTGCATGCTCTATAAAATCTCATGTACATACTTTATAAAAGTACATATTTAGTATGTATTACTCGTTTCTCAAAAAATTTCTAGGTGCGGAAGTTGGCAGATACACGTGTTCAGATTTCCACCCACTTTTGTATTACCAGCCTGACCGACCTCTTCCCCATTTCATATTGTACAAAAATTTTGGAACACGAGTTTCTGAATACACGGGTTTTTCTTTTAAATAAGATATTTAACATCCTTTAATAATTTTATGTAATTAAATTGTACAATATCAATATTTAACATCAATACTCTAGAATTGAAAATGATGTTTTTAGGTAGTGTTAGATAGTTCATAGGAATCATCATCTATAAACAATCGCAATCTTGACCCCACCAACCCTGGAGTCCATCTGTCAATTTGTATATCACAGAACTCCGAGTGTTGTTTGGAGGACACAGAACAATAGAAATGCAATGTTGAGCCAACCAACCCACAAGTTTGCCTGTCAATTTGTATATCATAGAACTCTTGTATGCTATTTGTAGGACACAGAACAATAGAGGCCCAATTTTGAGCATGCCAGCTCAAGAACCCGCGATCCAAAAAGTGGCTAAGTATGGAATGCGAGATCCGTACATGCTATGTAAAATCTCATGTCAATACTTTATAAAAGTACATATTAAGAATGTATTACTTGTTTTTTCGGAAAATTTCTTGGTGCGGAAGTTGGCGAAGTCACGTCTTCAGATTTCAATTACTTTTATATCACCAGCTTGACCGACCGCTTGCCCGTTTCATATTGTACAATTTTTTTTTTCTAATTAAATTGTACGATATCAATATTTAATATTAATAATTTAGTATTGAAAATGATTTTTTTAGATAATGTTACATAGTTGATAGGGATTACCATCCGTAAACAATCGCAATCTTGAGGCCACCATCCCTGGAGTCCATCTATCAATTTTTCTATAAACAATCACAATCTTGAGGCCTCCAGCCCTGGAGTCCGTCTGTCAATTTGTATATCACAGAACTTCAAGTGTTGTTTGGATGACATGGAACAATAGGAGTGCAATGTTGAGCCAACCAGCCAGCAGGTCCACTTGTCAATTTGTATAATGCAGAATCATGGGTGCTATTTGTAGGACACAGAACAATAGAGGCCAAATTTTGAGCCCGCCAGCCCGAGAACCTGTGATCCAAAAAGTGCCTAGGTATGGAATGCGAGATCCGTACATGCTCTATAAAATTTGATGTCCATACTTTACAAAAGTACCTATTAAGTATTTATTAGTCGTTTTTCGGAAAATATCTTGGTGCAGAAGTTGGTGGATTCACGTTTTCAGATTTTAGTTACTTTTACATCACCAGCCCGACCGACCGCTTCCCTATTTCATATTGTACAATTTTTTTTGTCTAGTTAAATTGCACAATACCAATATTTAGTATTAATAATTTAGTATTGAAAATAATGTTTTTAGATAATGTTGGATAGTTGATAGGGATTACCATCCGTAAACAAGCGCAATCTTGAGGCCGACATCCCTGGAGTCCATCTGTCAATATGTATATAACAGAACTTCGAGTGTTGTTTGGAGGACACAGAACAATAGGAGTTCAATGTTGAGCCAACCAACCTGCAGGTCCGCTTGTCAATTTGTATAACGCAGAATTCTGGGAGCTAATTGTAGGGCATAGAATAATAAAGGCCCAATTTTGAGCCCGCCAGCCCAAGAACCTGCGATTCAAAAAAGTGACTAAGTATGGAGTGCGAGATTCGTACATGCTCTATAAAATTTCATGTTCATACTTTATAGTACATATTTAGTATGTATTACTCATTTTTCAAACAATTTCTAGGTGCGGAAGTTGGCGGATTCATGTGTTCAGATTTCACTTACTTTTATATCACCAACGCGACTGACCGCTTCCTCGTTTCATATTGTACAAACTTTTTTGTCTAATTAAGTTGTGCAATATCAATATTTAATATTAATCACAATCAATATTTAAACAATCACAATCTTGATGCCGCCATCCCTAGAGTCTGTCTGTCAATTTGTATATCACGGAAATCTGAGTGTTGTTTGGAGGACACGAAACAATAGGAGTGCAATGTTGAGCCAACCAGCCCACAGGTCCGCTTGTCAATTTGTATATCGTCGAATTCTGGGTTCTATTTGTAGGGCACGAAACAATAGACGCTCAATTTTGAGCCCGCGAGCTTGAGAACCCACGATCCAAAAAGTGGCTAACTATGGAATGCGGGATCCGTACATGCTCTATAAATTCTCATGTTCATACTTTATAGAAGTACATATTTAGTATGAATTACTCGTTTTTCAGAAAATTCCTAGTTACAAAAGTTGGTGGATTCACGTCTTCAGATTTCACTTACTTTTATATCACCAACCTGACTGACTACTTCCCCGTTTCATATTGTACAAAATTTTTGTCTCGTGGTTTTTCAAATAGGCGATTTATCACATAGGCGGGTTCAATATTGCGTTTCCATTGTTTCGCCGCCTGTAAACAACACCTAGACTTTTGCGATCTACAAATTAGTAAACAAATTGAAATAAAATAATATATACTATGTGAAGTCTAATGGAACAATCATATGAATGAGAGGACATTAAAATTCAAATTCGTCGTTGTTATACTTGTGGTGAAGCTAACAAAACATAAACTTTACTTAAACATCCAAAAAAATGATTTTCTTGCAACTTTTTGATGCTTCTCTTATACAAACAGATCCTGGAAACTATAAATATCACTCGCTGTATCTATTCCTTGATTAAATGAACTGTTAACATGTTTAATGCACTCCATAGTTACTGTTAAGACCATAAATGGTGCTTTCTTACTTCAATTCCCGCTTTCGAAAATTGTCATCTGCTTTCTCTTTTCCCTCTTCTTTCCCTTTCTTACTCGTTTTTCGAAAAATGTCTAGGTGTGGGATTTGGTGGATTCACGTCTTCAGATTTCCATTGTTACTTTTATATCACCAACCCGACTTACCGCTTCCCCATTTCATATTGAACAAAATTTTTGAATCGCGGGTTCCTTCATAGGCGGGTATATCTTCTGGCCCTTTTTTTGTAACCCGCCCGACCACTTTCCATACTTGGGCATTTCTTGGAATCTGTTTCATGGGTTGGCAGGTGGACGCAATGTACAATTCTTCGTTGCAATTCACCATCACTGCTACCTTCGTACTTATTTCCAGATATGTAATTATTAATCTTTAATGATAGAAGATTTGTCATTACTACGAATTAAACCAAGATTTGTGGAGAAGAGTGTTATCCTTTCCAAGTATTCATTTCAAACATGATGCAATCTGTTTCATGCACCGACCATTTGGCGCCTTTAAGAAATATCTAATTCTTAATCTCTCTTTGTCATCATCACCACCTTTGCACTTTTTTCTAAATATGCAATTAGTGAGATTTAATGGTAACAACTCATTCTGCACGAACCCTGGAGATTGTGATTGATCAGTGAAAGGCTCAAGGAGATCTTCCATTGATACACATTAAACCATAATTTGCGGGGGGTTATATTATCCCTCCCCAATTTTCATTTCAAAAATCGTTTGGAGCAAACATAAATTCTCATTAACTTGTGGCAACAGTTCTGTCCAGATACAGTAAACACATTCAGGCATAATGGCCAGAGGTTCCAATATTCCAGGGCATATTCTTACTACTCATCTCCCTCCGCCCAGGAGAAAAAAAGGAGATGGTCCCTTGGTACACCGAGAGATATATTTCAAGCCAAAAAATTCCAAGGCAACCCTGCCTACTCAGAAAACCTGCCCAGTTGCATTAATGGTTGGTGTAAAGGTTGATGTCATGGATTCCAAGCCAGAATAAGATGATCTGATGGACAATGATACGACAATGGATGATGGAAATGCAAAGACTATTCCCACTCCTGCACCCAAATTGAAATCAACCATAATGGGCAGAAATTCTCATCTCAGTGATGGCGGTCCTGACAACACCAAAAGGAGTTTCAGAAAAGAAACCAACGCTGAACGCAATAGCCGCTTTGCAGATCAAAAGTAGGAATTCCAGAGGTCCAAATTAATTTGTTCTATGAGGAAGACTTTCATTGTAAGGAAATGATACGTTGATTCTCCCAGAGATGTATTTCAAGCCAAAAAAATATTCAATTGCGGGACTACTTTCCTATTCTTTGGATATACAATTAACATCTTTGAGAATGAGGACCAGAACTCCCATTGGTGCAAGCTATATTTCTACTAGTCATATCCTTCTACCCATAATGGACTAATTTGGTCCTCTGCAATTGCACGTGTAACTTATGCCACTGAAGTTTTTTTGACTGTGCAGAGGCAGTTTCTAGTTGTCTCCTAACTTTCAGTTAAGTGATATTCCATTTGTCCTGTAACGTTTTTCGTCTTCTTCCTCACGGGAAGCTTCTAAAAACTATCAATTTTACCACATAATGATTCATTGAGGAGAAAACTGCAAGGATCCTACATACTGCAGATCCTATGCCTGTGTTTGTGGTAGATACGTTCAATGTTTTGGCCCGAAGAACTGGGTCCAATTTCTAAGGATAGATGTACAATACTTGGTGTTTTTTTTTTTAAAATAGATTTTCTATTAAAAACATTTGCCTTGGCATCTTCGTTGTTGGTTCTTTTCTGGATTTAATGTCTCTTGCCATTGACATGATTCGATGGTCTCGTAGTTCTTCGATATTGTATTTACTTAGGTAATTTGTTCTAAGATGGAGCATCTAAAAACTATATGACAATGTACGGTGTCAATCCACTAGGCTTTTATGCAAACAAAAAAATGGATTACACACAGTTTGAAACCAACATTCAATTCTATTCGCAATGCAGATAGAACATAGCAATACCAAAGTAGAATGTTGCAGCAAAATCGTCATTCTTCTTTCTAGACATGCAATTATTAATTTTTAATGCTAACAACCCATAATGCAAGAAGTTTAATACTTAAGTTAATATGTTACATTCATGGAAGAATGTATTAAGAACACACTTACACTCACACGTTGCAATAAAATCTAATCTTCAACAAAACATTTACTGACAATTAGTAGAAAATGAAGTTTAATACTTAAGTTAATATGTTAGTCATGGAAGAATGTATCAAGAACACACTTACACCCACATGTTGCAATAAAATCTAATCTTCATCAAAGCATTTGTTGACAATTAGTAGAAAATGATGATTTTGTAACAATGGGGCTTTGAAACCAATTCGTGCTTATGAAAACTGCCCTCCACCTTTCTATTTTCCCACTCTTTTATCCCCTGTAGTTTCTCTTCCTGGTTGCTTAATCATTTTTTTTTTCCGAAAATCCCTTGCTGCGCGGGTTGGCGGATTCACGCGTTTCAACCGAGCGCTTCCCCTTTGTCTAAATTGGGCCTCTATTGTTCCGTGCCCTACAAGTAACACCCAGAGTTCCACGATATACAAATTGACTGGAAGACTTGCGCGCTGGATGGCTCAACATTGCACTTCTATTTTTCCGTGACCTCCAAACAACATTCGAAGCTCCGCGATATACAAATTGACACACGGGCTCCAGGACTGGTGGGCTCAAGATTTCCATTGTTTACAGATGGAAAAGTGATAAAATGAGCCACATACTACATTTGCGTCACAAAAGTTATATTAAATGGAAAATCATTTCCTCTATAGTTTCGTGTCCTACAAAAAACACCCCGAGTTCCACACTATACAAATTGACAGTCGTACTTGTGGGCTGGCTGGCTGGCTAAAAAAATGACTCGGAGTTCCGCGATATACAAATTGATAGACGAAGCATACAACCAAGAACCAAGTAAACTCGTGGATCGTATTACTAGTCGTTGTTTTCTGTGCTCGCCAACTTCAGACTTCTTTCCAAGTATATATCTTGGCAAGAAATGGGATATTTGTTACAGATGTGAATATATTGGCCCTTCTTTTCCATCATATATACTTAGCCAAATATCCATTTCTCTTTTCCCTTAACTTTATCTTTCTCGTCACTTATTCATTTTTTCGAAAATGTCTAGTTGCACACGTGGGCGGACTTGCGGGTTCAGGTTTGCACTCATGCTCTTATATCGCGACACTGACCGACCGCTTCCCCATTCCATACCCAGAAACTTCTCTGACCGCGGATTTCCGATAGGCGGGCTCTAGATTGGATTTCTGTTGTTCCATGACCTGTGAATAGTACCGTCACTTCCACGATATACAAATTTACAACCAGACTCAGATCATACTGTCTTCTGTATACGGTATACCTATCATGCCCTCTTCTGTGGTACACATTTTTCACTGAAAACTTTTGAGACATACAATTTAACCGTCGGGTCCTCACATCTTCTGTGGAACTATTGTCACCCCATTTTGAAGCCCGTCTGTCCGCTTTCCATACTTTTCCATTTCTTCGAATTACTTTCTCCGATTGTCGGTTTGGCGGTTTCAAGAAATATCCAGTTCCTAATCGCTATTTCCTTTGCCCGCGCGCTTTTGCAATTGGAAATTACCAATTATATATAAGATCTTATTTCTAGGGGTGCAATTAGAAAACGTTAATTTCAAATATCATGGAATGTCATTTGCGCGTCGTCAGGTTGGTCCGTTCACAAAAACTTCAATCCTCACTTCCGAGAACAAGTTCACCTGACCGTTACCCTATTCCATACTTAGCCACTTTCCTGGAATTCCGCAAATATACAAACCGACCACTGAATTTCCCCACCATGCTCTCTTCCGTTTTACATGTTTTGCAGTAAAAAATTCCGATACATAAAATTTGATCGTGGAACACTCACCTCTCCTGAGTATCCCCGTAACTCTATTTTGAATCCCGTCTGACCTCTTTTTGGAACTTTCCATTCGTTCCTTGCTCTCCCTCGTCTCCGTGACCTTCACAGTTGTCTATAATAAAAGAAAAAAAAATGTTTTAATACACACACACACACACACACACACACACGTGTCTTGTTTCTAAATATGCAATTACTGACATTTAATTCTAATAGCTCATCGTGCAGGAACCATATAGATTGTCATTGATGGGAGAAAGGCTCGAGGTGATCTCCTATTAATACGCATTAAACCAAGATTTGTGGGGGGTTATATTATCCCTTTTGAGTTTTGATTTGAAAATCATGGAATGTCGTTTGCACGTCGTCGCCTTGCCATGTTCACGAAACCTCCAATCCTTAATTACTCTTCGTCGTACCCACCACCTTCAAATTTCTAAATATGAAATACGTAATCTTTACTGCTAACAGTTCATCATGCACCACCCATACAGATTGTCATTAATCAGGGAAAGGATCGAGGAGCTTTCCCATTCATAAGCATTTAACCAAGATTTAGCGGAGAGTTACATTATTGGCTCTAACTGTTCATTTCAACCATCGTCTGGAGCAAACCAACGTTCTCATAAACCTATGGCATCAACTCAACAATAGTTCCGTGGAGAAACAATGAACATCTTCGGGCGTGAGGACCAGAACTTCCAGTGGTCCACGACATATTCTTATTACTCAACCCCTTCTGCCCAAAACCAAGTAATTTGGACCTCTGGAATTGCACGAGCAGGCTATGTCCCTAAATTTTTTGACTGTAAGGACCTGGTCTCTTGGTGCACCGATAAATTTATTTCAGACAAAAGAATTATTCCACTGCGAGACCTCTCTTATGTTTCTTTGTCACCTCAGGTCTTCCGCTAGATGTTAAGATTGTTGGAGCCAACATTGACGTTCAGAGGAGAAGATTATTGGAGCCAACATTGACGTTCAGAGGAGAAGATTGCAAATAGTTCCTAGCAAAGCATAATAACGGGTTGGACCTCTTGCCCCATTTATTGGAAGACCCGATTCTAGTTCCTGAAGATATCACAAGCTTGCAGGTTAGTTCATTTAGAAATCTATTCCGTGAAATTGCCTGGATGTTTACAAGAATAACGAGACATGAGTCCACAACAACTGTTTCCCAGATGGCTCTTTATATTTTGTATTTCACAATCAAGGAACAAGCCATTATTTATTGGGGCAAGTTAATTCTACATGAAATCTGTTCCCAATTGTCAAGCTTCAAAAGGGAAAATAAATTTTATATGTTGTCCTACTTAGTTTTTGCGATAACACATTGTTGCTAGTTTCCAGATCTGTCTCTGTCCAAGAATGTCAACTGGGAATTTGACCCAGTAACGTTTTGGTACCAAGCCTTGTGGAAGCATAAGGATTCCTACTACTTTTATGAGGTTTTTAATGGCTTCGTGTCTGTTTTCAAAGTTTTTTTGTTAGGAGAAGATGCTCCCCACATATCCGAACATGTAACCAGTTTTTTGGACAGGAAGGGAACACTTGAACATTTGGATAATTACACCATGATAAGAATTTTCGGCTCCACGGAAAAACCTGCTCTCCTTCCATGTCACATCATGGAAAAAATGTTCGTTGCAGAAGTAGCACGACAATACAACTATTGGTTGCATCTATTGCAAAAGAAGAGAAAAAAATAGTTCATTCCTCTGCCTTGGAAAGTCAGGGAATTCGTGTTGAAAAATGTCAAAAAAATCAACGAATTCACAGCGCATTCTAGCAACTTCAACCTGATATATGCTGAAATCCTAAGAGGATTCGACCCCGATAATAATTTTTGACAACATTTACAAACACTTGAACTCGACAATTGATTTTTCAAAAAACACCTGTCCGAAAACAGAGACATTGGCGACAACGCTCCTGCTTCTGAAGCCAACGACCTAAAAACAATGCAGAGCAACACTAAATTATACAGGCAACAGGGGAAAGGCCCCGGTGAAAAGAGTGTTCGATCGAAGAATAACACTCCAAAAAGTACAACATCTCGAAGCATCGCTCCAATGGCCCACCACAACAACAAAGCTACTCAGAGTTCTTCAAACGGAGGAGGAGATAACGACCCTCCTCACTCTAAAATTGATAGTTCTCACAAGCTTCCAGTAGACAAGAAGAGAAAAAAAAATGTGGGACAGGCGGAAGAGCCAGAAATTCAGAGTGAGAACATGGAACTTGAGACCGATCTGGATAGCGTGCTCCACTACCTTGACCAGATCGGAGACACCATCCAACATAGTCGTCCAGTGGACATATCCCATACCGAAAATTTTGACGAAGATGAATCCTTCGTGTTCCAGAGTGTTTTTTTTTATAGCTAGTCCAAAAAATTGATAATTGAGAAAAAGTATGTAAAAAATAAGAAAGGAAAATCTCGTTCAAAGGTGACCTTGCCAACATGCAGTCGTCCCAAATCTGTCAACTTCACAAGGCGAGTGGAGATGCACTTCATGATTCCATTGGAGGCATCGAGGTCGAGAATGCCAGACTGAAGGACCGGGTAAAGGAATTGGAAGAGGCTTTGATTCCTATGCCATTGCTCGCCAATCCTTTGGCAATAGCCATGCTTGCCACCCCTGCAACCATCTTAAAAGGATCCTCTAGCTTCCTCACCTCTTGTAAAGGATATGTGGAGAATAATATCAAGAAAAGAATGGAACTGGTTACTAAGGCGTGGAAAACATCACAAACCATCACTTCCCTTGGAACTAGGGCACATAGTTTGCTYGAACATTTGCAGGCGGAGTTAAAAGATGAAGAACATTTCTATTTAAAAACGATCCTTCCTTTTGGCTCCATTGTCAACAATATGACAGAAAAAAAAGAAAACAACAAGATCTTCCATCCAAAAACTGAATCGATCAACTAAAKACATGCTGGAAAGAAAAAATGAAGAACCTGCATCTCATTGTTCAGTCATGTGAACAAGCCATATCAAAGAAAGATAAATTATTCACAAGGCTGTCAAGAATAAACTTAGCCRAAAGGACCAACGACTTCCAAGACCCCGACTTAATCGTAAACTCCTTGCCCTTAACTAGGCAAGAGTTTGATAAACAGGTTTATATGTTTAAGGTGTTGTCTTTGGAAATGTTTTACAACATCCTTGAATATGATCAAGCTCACGTCAATGACTGGCTAGTCAACTATTCAGTACAAAATGAACAAATTCATCAGGCTCTGTGTAATCTTTATATTGACTTCCGGGAATTAGAAAACAATATTTTCAACATAAAAATCCGGAATGAGATCAACGTCGCCCCAATGAGAACCTACATTGAAGAATGGCTCGAAAGGGAATTGAAGCAGGCCGCCGACGAAAGGCAACAGGCAGTTGCCACGATTCTAGCATCCGTAGACGACATCAATGAAATGACAACCGCAAGAAAATAGCAAAAGGGCTCATATGCACCATCACTGTAAGTCTACTAATAACATTCTGCTTTGTTTATCAACCCATTTATTCCAGTTTTTTTATTAGAAATGTGTAGCCAAACACTTGTACCTTTCAAATTTTTTTTTTTTCAGGTATTGCACTCTATCTTCTTTCTACAGTCTTGTTTCTTGTACATATTTATCTTATGGTCCGCGGGAGCCCCAATCCTAGTCTATATGACAAACACATTCAAATTTCCAGTAATATGTAACAAACTTTTATTTTTTCACATATTTCAAATAAAATTGTTTGAAAGACATTTAAACTTCCAATTTTTTTTATATTATATACTTTCAAAAAATAAATGGTGCTCTACATGCCATGTGTCATTTATTGCATAGATACCACCTGTGCTTCATGCTACTTGCCACAAAATTTCCAAATTTTTTCTTCCACTATGCACAAATTGTATTTTGCTATATAATTTCAAAAAATAACATTTCAAATAAAATTGTTTGAAATGCATTTAAATTTCCAATTTTTTTTATATTATATACTTTCAAAAAATAAATGGTGCTCTACATGCCACGTGTCATTTACTGGATAGATACCACCTGTGCTTCATGCTGCTTGCCACAAAATTTCCAATTTTTTTCTTCCACTATGCACAAATTGTATTTTGTTATATACTTTCAAAAAATAAATGGTGCTCTTGCTACTTTTTCCTATCCCACTTCAACCCGTCAGGGACTGCGCTGCCACATAGCCTTGTTATAGGATGGGGGTGGTAAGGGTTAGGGGTTCTTTATAATTTCAAAGGAAAATGTGAATTAACTTATGTCTAGGGTTTTGATAAATCCATCAATAATTAAGCGAAAGCTTTAGTTTTATATTGAGGTTTGAAAATCCTTAAATCAATGGTGGTGAAAAAACTCATAGTTATTGAAGATTCTTCAATTATCATTCAATAAGTGTAAAACTCAACCTCCTTGCAAAATGAAAGTCTTTCTATGTTGATGTTTCAAATTCAAAGAACAATGAGGAATTTCAACTTTATTGAGTTCTTCGAGGTGCTTAGATCCTTAAACAACCCAACGAACAACATGACAAACAAAGGTGTGTCATTGTAGTTGCGTGGGATGTCAAGTCAAAATGAGAGGGATCCTTCCTTGGCCCACCTCCCATGAAATTTACCAACTCAAACTTTAGAATTAGCATGCAAATGGATTACAAGGATAAGTGGCATGGTTCATGAATTTAGATGAGATGAGCCTTCATTTCATTCCCTCCCCACATACTCTCCACACATTCCTCTTTGTTTGGTTGGCAAAGAAAATTAAGCTTGGGATGGATTTGTTCAACAATGGTGGGGTTTTATGGGTATTCGTTGGCATTCATTTCTCAATTAGACTCATATATTTCTCTTTTCCCACAAACTTCGTCAATACTTGGTGCTACAAGCTCTATTTTACAGTGGGTACTGACTTTATTTATCTTAGGCTCAAGGGGCGTGCAACCAGCTTTTGTTTTGGCTCTGGTGACCTTGTTTCTAACATGGAGGGGCATCACGAAACTAGTTGTTGTGCACCCTATGAAATAAATGATGTTTGATGAGTTCAAGGAGGCTTTCGGTCAATTAGAGGATCTTCAAGTAGCAATTTCACACCTTAACAACATAGTGTCTTCTCATCTTGAATCTCAATTAGTTAGGAATGCAGAACTCAAGGCAAGGGTGGCCATTCAAGTCAAGCAAATTAAGAATCTCACTGCTAAACACAACATGCAATATCAACTAATTCTAAATTTAGCAAGGGATTCTCATTCAATGGTCTCTCTTCCAAAAGTCTGTACCAGGTCTATGAAAGCAACTACCAATGAGGAAGATACAATTTAGCAAAACCGAAGGGAGATGGAATATGAGAATGCAATTTTGGAACCCAATGGAGATGCCACATAAGAAGCCTATAGTGGACATTCTTTTAATTAAAAATGTAAGTTTAAATTATGTTTTGAGAATTAACACTCTTACTAGGCTAGTATATTAGATTATGTAGTTGCATTTTCTTTTCTTCAGTTTTTGGAAAAACATGTTAGAACAACTTAGTTGGTTGGTGAACTCGTCACAATTTTGGGAATTTTTGAATTCCTAATTTCAAACTTTATCTATTTGAATTGTAGTATCATGATGTATAGTATGATCACAATTTTCTTTTAATACAATTTAATTAATTTCAATTAAAAATGTTATTATAACAATATAGATTGTAATTATAAACAATATATATATTTTAATCACAAGTTAAATAAAGTTTACTAAGGAGTGATTGAAATGATCATTGATGTAAGGATGTGCTAAGACATAGTCAATTGAGTTTAGTTTTGGTGGATGGGAGGAATGTTTGTTATTCTCCCCACCCGGGTTCAATTCCTACAAGTGACATGTTGAGCTCATAAGGAGTATATTGTTGTAATGGCTTTGAACCATATTGTTGACCGACCTAAAATTTACTTTATTGTCAAATCATACATCTATTGACCAAATTCTTATGCAAGGAAGCTACATTATGTCTTGTCATTTTGACTTTTATTTGACATTTAAAACCTTTTCCCAATTGCTCATCTACTCAACCTTTTTATGTCCTTATAGTTGGAAAGTAAATATTATATGCCTTTTCTTTTTCTAAATAATGTATCTGGTAAATAGTGTTAAAAAAATTCTAATACTCTTAAGTTTTAAGAATTTGAGAAGTCGACATGTAATATACCAAATTTCAAGAGTTTATTTTTATTTTTTTTATTTCAATCTACACGTTCTTTCCAAAAATAGAATATCTTTTCTTTTTCTATGTAATGTAATTATGTTCATTATGTTTTATTGGAATTTGTAGCTGGTTTATATTGTTTTTTTTGTTTGTTAATTTGTGCAGAACCTGTTGGCAACGCGATTAACCTATGGCTTGAGAAACCGCGACTCAGGGGCATCTAAGTCGTCAAAATCACCTGGGGTTCGCACCCGGCCTGAGCCACACCAACCCTTAACATGGTTGGATTTTTTGTCCCCGCAGGTTTCGAACCGGTGACTTTAACATCGCGGAGTGGCTTAACAACACACTCTGTCACCGACTGTCCTACACCTCGGGGACAACTGGTTTATATTGTTGTTTTATATCTTTATTTCATTTTATTTTAAAATGTATGATAAATAAAGTTAGATTATTTCATTTAAATATTATTTAATTTCATTTTATTTTAAAATGTATGATAAATAAAGTTAGATTATTTCATTTAAATATTTATTCAATTTGAAGTTAAAATTTATTAATTTATTTTATTATTTTGATTTATTTGATTTTCAAATAGGTTAATTATTTCAATTTTGTTTGTGTTTTTTTTTTTTTTTTTTAATTATGTATGAGATACTTTTATAAACTTCATTGACATTGGTGGATGATAATTAAGATAAATTATCATTGTCTATTTTTAAACATCTAATCTCCATCAAACTTTGAGCTTTCCAACTTAGGGAAGAGATCTCACCTCTAGTTCAAATTAATCTTTAGAATTTTTGAATTAAAAAATATAAACATGTTTTCATTGATTCACTCATAAATAATTACTTAAACATATATTTTCAATAATTCAAAACATTAATACAACAAACAAACTTTAATAAACTTAATGTAGTTTTTCCATAACACCAATCAAATATATTTAACCCCAAAAAATAGAAAATAGAAATATTTAAATATATCTTTCATATATTTGAATATTATTTATAAAATATTGTAGATATAATATTAAAAACATAAATATTATTCTCCCAACCTGTCCCATTTAAAATTGAAAAAGAATATTCTCCCAAAAGAAAAGTCGTGCTCTTTAATCCCGACACTACCAAAGCAGATCAAGAGTTTTCTTATATATTATTGAAAAAAAAATGATTTGGGAGATCTTCTTGTCCATTTTACAATATTAAATTAATTAATTAATTAATTATATATATATATATATATATATATATATATATATATATATATAACAATTAAAACTTCATACCTATGTATGAACAATATGCTATGTATGGCAACAAAAACTAATCCCATGTCCACCGTTAGCACATACTCTCATGGAAATACTTATTTTAATGACATATAGAATTAAATATAATATGTTGCAAAGATTCGTATGACCCAATACACTCACCAACTTGTAACGTATTGGACTTTTATTCACTTTGATACTATTTCCCAATGTTCCCCTTATACCCTTTGTGTGGGACCATGTATGCTCACTTGCATTTAAAAAAGAGCCTATGACCTCTAAATATAAATTGCTCGGAATATATATAATTAGTCATTTAGTGACTAAAGAAAGGACAAGAGTTGAAGGTGATTTTTTTAAAGTTGACAAATTGGTCGATATGTTTTCTTAAAACCAAACATAGATCCATTCATTTTTTCCAGCTTGGCTAAGTACAAAATGGAATACTTTTATAATAATGAGGGTGGCCAATCATTTGTGTACTTTACAAGAATTGTATTAACCTAATATAGAAGTGACGTGCAATTTTTACTAGTTTTTTAACAAAAAAATGTTATAATTGTGGTTAGTAGAATGATTGTTACTATCAATTTTACATTAGTGTTAATAGTTTGCAAGTCAACGTTTAGCAAAAAAATTATGACTTAATAAAGGTTGAGATATTTTGAAACATATTCATGATAGGTCCAATTTTGGAGAGACATCTATCATCTATCCTTCTAGCCTCATCATAATGGATCAAATGTCTCATTAAAAATTTGAACCGGAGTAGAAAAAGTGTGAAACCTAACTCTCAACCAGTCAAACTATTACCCCTCAATATTTTTATATGTTTTTATAATGAGAATAATTTTCCTACACGACAACCACCTAGTTCCTACAAAGTGTTAGTAACTTTGTGTCCCATGGCATTGCACCACCTCGATAAGGTATACAACACTACTATGAACCTTATTAGGGATGGTGAAAATCTACAACAATTGAGAGTTGACGAGTTTTTCAACACCCTTACAACGCCATGGGTGATGGAGGTTTGTAGTGCCCTTGCAAATTTCCCACATGGTTTTAAGATGATGGGAAGTTGAGAGTATAGGTTTATTGAAGGGTGAAGAACCATTTAAACCATGTTTTCTTTTTTATTATATTGTATACATAATCTAAGTTGGGTATTCTTAGTACGTAGTGAATATGTAATTTATAATTAATTCATAAGGCTTACATATTTTTTTATTATATTTGATAAAATAATAATTTAAAAGACATATAAACTAACAATATTAAGTATAGGAAAGTTTACCAATAATTAAGTTGAATCATACACTCTTCTTTAGGATTTTCTTTCACTAATGAAGCTAGGACAAAGACATTGATCGTTATCATTGATTCAAGTATAATCATTCACTTGATGATCTCAAAATCGATTCCTTCCAATAGTAAGTTAGCATCTATAATAGCTTGAATTTAGAAGGAGGTTTGTAGACTTCAAAAGGTCTCATTCTTTGAGGTCTTAAGAGAAAATAACTACCAAGCCAACTCTTTAGCCAATGAGGAAACTAAGCTCAAAATGGGGGATCTTTGGGAAAATGGGGGTATGCAACAACAAGCCATACCTTAATCCTTATATGTTAATGGTCACAGAGACATGTTACATCACTATCAATCAAACATATTTCATGCACTACCGTCATTCGATTTCGAGTGTGGAACCAAGATATCAAAGGAATTTCTCCCCCACTTCACACATGCCCAAAATAACCCATGGACGATTTCTTGAATGATCCCATGTAGTTTATCAAGGGAAATGTGGGATAATGGAGACTTGCGCGAGTGGATTGAGTAGCATAGCATGGTGGAAGGCTATTATAAACTAGCACTTCTACTTGGTAAGGTCTTCCCTCAGACTCTAGTTTGTGTATTGGAACCTCAATTTGGTGATCAAAATTACAATGAATGTTCAATGCATTGTCATCTTGTTGTTCTAGCATTTGGAAATCTACTTGGTGTTTGGTTTTTTGGTGTTTATACAAGTATAATTTCCATCTACTGATTTTTGTTTTGGATTTATTGGCTCCGATGCTTGCGAGTTGTGGATATTTGGTAATCTAGCTCCCCTGCTGATTGAATGTGGTCTTTGGTGTAGTGGGATGGACTATTTTATTCTTTGGAAATCAGATTTCTTATCCCTTTTCTAACCAATTTTCTCTAGAAGGGAATGTTGGTTTTTCAGACAAATCCAAGTAATTATTCGAGGCTGGCTATGTGGACCTTCCTTGTGTGAATTCGATTCTTCATCCATGGACTTCCAGGAAGCTCATAAATCCAGTAGGGTTCTTAGAAGGCATGCAGAATCCATCCAAATCAACATAACCTCATCCTTTTTAGTGACCTCCAAAGTCCATGAAAATGAGCATCAATATACCTCTTAGAATGCAATGATCATAAATACTCTGGTTCAACACAAGCAACAAATTGATGTTTTGGAGGTAGAATGCCCCATGTTGAGGAATATGGTCAACAACCTCAACAAAGGATCTCATTCTGTTGCCTCCAATTATAGGATGCACGTCAACTTAGTCCAAGAATATCATAAGGAGGATGATACTATCCATCAAATGGCCAAAGATATGGATCTAGGCAACCATGACTCTCATCTCCCCAACATTGGATAGAAAGAAGCCTACATCGACCATGTTTTGCATTAATCTTTATGTATTGTAAATCGATAAGAATTTTAGGTGTCTTCTTAAGAATCTATACCTACAGGAAAATTTGGAATGTTATAACTACAAGTGTATGCAAACCTTCGTTTTTGGCATATTCTGACTACCCAATATATTGTAGAATTCATGCTAGCAGTCTCTATGTACTCCTTGTTGCTCAAATATAAATTTCTCCAATTTCAATTTAAAAAAATAAAAAATATTATGGATTTTTATAGATGAAATTTTATTTGAATTTTATAAAAAATGTATTTAAATGATTGGAACCAATTTTTTTTACAATGCTTGAATTTTGATATTGTTGGAGTTGTTGCTTTGCAATATCCATAACATGTTGATATGTGTGAAATTTTACAATAGTTTCTTTGCAGCGAAGATCAAAGAATGAAAAAACAATTTTAATAGAAAAGCTAAATAACACACATTTCAATAAATTTGGAAAAAATCTATTAGAAGGACTTCATCCACATTGAGTTTTATTTTAATCTTTAAAATATTCCATTAAATTTGGAAAAAATGATCCAAGAAACTATTTTCTCAATTAAAATTGTATTTATTATCCTAATTAAATCTTTAATATTCAAGCGTTCAAAAGGAAATATTATCTTAGTTAGAACTAGATTAGTAGGCCATAAATCATGATGGGTTTATGAAAACCCCAATCTACCAAATATGAAAAACAATGATACATTAAGGTATATTATATAGGGATAATCCAATGAAATTGCACACACAATTGCATGTGATATTGAAAGAGGTTCTTTATCAATATTTGGGGTGATATCAGTATCAAGAAGATTGCTATTATTAAATGATGTTTTATAGGCAATATAAGATAGCATAAATGGAAGGAAATCACCACAAGATAGGATAAATATTATTTTTATAAATGTCCTCGAATCTTATGCAATTGACCAAGCTAATAAGGCCATTAGAGTGGAAGAGGGGTGTCATTGTATAAATGGGGGGTGGTCCACTCCTCCCTCCCATGACGTGTATAGTTTTTATAGTGATAACATCTTGAATTAACCCATGCCTCAACATGCACAATCGATGAAATGGAGAGTTATACCACCAACACTCATACCTTAATGCCTCCATTGTGACTTTGATGTGAGAGTTAGTGAAGGGTATGATGGCTGCAGTGCAGTAAGCATGTGGGTTTAATTAACACTAGGTGTTGGGACTATATACAAACCTTAATACAAATCGAGGTCCTCCATGCAAGCTGGACTGTTTAGAAAGGATTTTCCCCTAGTTGGTTTTTTGAGCATGGTATGTGTTGTCCAACTCTGGATTAAAGTTTATGGATTTTGATATAGAGCATGATATTCTCATATGGGAATGGAAATAATTCAAAGTGGGTTTGTGTTAGTCTAAGGTCTGCCTAGAGGTTTTGGTATTCCTCAGTGGAAATTTGGGTGGCGCTCTCTACATGGTTTTGGTAGTTGTGGTTTTGATTCCATCTCTAGTATTGTGTATGGTTCCATCTTCTTCTCTAGGTGTGGTTATGTATTTGGTCTTGCTTATTTCAATTCAAATGATGGTGCACTATCACTATCAGAGTGGTAGTTGTGTGCTCTACGAGCTCGAGGATGTGAAGAGGGGCTTGAAAATGTACAATACAGATAATACATAAACCCGTTGTAGTATAATAAATTGGATGATTAGATGGAATAAGTGGAAGGACAAGTTATTTAGTCAAATACATAAGGATAATGGCATGTTGGACAAGTGTGCATTGGACTTTTCCAACCACATCATGGAAATTATTGAATGGAAAATGAAAGTAGATTCATTTAGGATAATCCATCAAAGCAAGCATGAAGAACTCAATTTCCAAGTAACATATATGTAGTAGATGATAGGAAGAATTTTCGCTCATATGGGCATTCCTTCTAAAGTCATTTCCCCTCTTCCCCCTATGGATTCAAGCTTCTTTCAAAGCTTGTCTCTTAGTGGTCACTCATCAACCTTGGACAATAAAAGGGCACGTGAAATCCTCATGTCCCAAAACTAGAACACATTGCTATAAAGGCCCACTCTATTACCAACATCAAGAATGAGGAGTGCATGAATGAAGATGAAGTGAAGCCATAGGAGGAAATACGTGAAGTAGTCCTTCGTGGACCATGTTTCTAGACATTTCTGCATGTTTTTAAATGTTTTGTTGCACTGTTTTTTTCTCAAAAACTCTTAAAAATTTATGGACTGGGAAATCAGTTGTGTGATAGTTTTATGATAAAAAATTTCACACAAAGTGTTGTATGAAGCACTAATTTTCAATTTATTTTCTAGTAAAACTTTTGTAAAACTTATTATTATTATTTTTTGCCAAAAATGATTACTTTTTTATTAAAAGGGGGGCTATGGACAAATTGTCCAACTTAATAACACAAAATTTGGAGAGAAAAATCAACTTAAAAGTTTCCAAGTTCTTCAAGACTTCAAAAAAATTGCTCCAAGATTAAACTATTCTACAAGTTCTAGAGCTAGAGCTAATTATTTGGCTTGTATATGGTTGTATGTACTAATAAACCGAGAAAACTATCTTGTAATACATCACAAAATTAAAAAATTATTAGGTCCACACCCACTTGGGCCATTCTTCTTTCCTTTAGCCTTTCAAAAACAACACATTGAAAGTTTCCTCCTTGTTTGCATAGTGGTTTGTTGGATGATGTCTTCTTCCATATCAACCATTAGGTTCATGTTAGGAGATCCAACAAAGAGAAGAGGAAAAAACATTTTCCTCAACTCCTTAAACCTGGTGTAACACACCCACTATCGTAATTTAATTTTTTTTTGAATTTGGGTTAATCTCCATCAAATGGGAAATCCCCCTTAAAGGAGGTTGCATTAGCGAGCTACCCATCCCCGATTCAATATTGGGATTCGGGGTTTCGGACTTTCCACCGTCGAGAGTCCCTATCCTCTCGATTCCCCGATTCCCGATGAGCTCCTTCTCTGGTCTTAGCCCCCTCTGGATAGGTTCTCTAGTCCACATGACTAGTTCCTATATGACCGCAGTCATATGCTCTCGTCGGAGTTTCGGGGTTTGCGATGTCACCATGTTTATGTCCACGAAACTCGCGATTCTTCGATCCCCGATGCGCTCCGTCACGCGCTAACCTTCCCGGTTCAACTCCCACTCATATGACAACCTCCCGGGACCACAACCTTATCCCTTCGGGGCTACGGGGTTTCAAACGACAATGTGCATACACCCCCCCGGGTTCTCGATCGTCGAAGTCCCGATTCTCCGTTTAGTTGACAGTTGTTCCCCACTGATCGGGTTTTCACGGATCGCGATATCAAAGCGCACATATCACTTGTCTATGGGTTTCCCAATTTCCCGATGAACAAAGTGTCGACGATGCCCGATCCCTGGCACCTGTCCCGTGTGAACGGACGGCTCGGATCTCGTCGGGGTTTTCACTTGGGTTCCCCCGATCACTTGGCGTTGACTCCGGCGAGGGTTGACCCCTTTGGCTATACCATGGTCCAGGTGACCACTTACCATATGACCGTCGCCGTATAACCTTCCATCGGGGTTTCTACATTTGCGATAACACAGAACACATGTACCCGGGACTCGCGATATCCCGATTCCCGATTCTCTCCGGATGCTCGACACGCGTCCCTTGAATCAACGGCACATGATGGTGTCAGGAATTCGCATATCGCGGTTTTGTGATGTAAGGGTTTCATGTCCTTGAAATCCCCGATACGCCGATTCCCGATATGTCGAACTCCGACTTTCTAGGATCTCTCGCCACGCGTCCTCGCTGATGGACGGTGTTGATCCCGTCGGGAAATCGCGGATCGCGATTTCCTGTTGCGAGCGTTCCATGCCCTCAGAAACTCCGAATTTCTGAGGCGTCAAACTCCGATAGCGCCTTGATCTCCGACACATGTCCCTCAAATGGATGACTCAGATCTTATCGGTAAATCGCGGATCGCGATTCCGGGTGGCAAGAGTTCTATGTATTCGGAATCCCCGATATGCCGAACTCCGACTCTCCGGGATCCTTTGCCACGTGTCCTTGCTGTTTGGATGGCTCAG
>ML796426.1:60533-115585 GCA_009831015.1 Picea engelmannii
CTGAAATCATTTACAATTTCACAAGTTCTATGAGCTAACATCTACTCCATATCATCAATTACTACAGAGACATTCTTACATAGGAAAACATTTACAATTCCACCAGTCTATGAACATATGTGACAGCATATAAATTTCAAATGCAATATAAGCAAACCACTTATCAGAAATAACTTCAGCAATGGAAGCAACTGCTGAGAGGGGTGCTCGTTTCCACCCAACCGTAGGCGTAGCGACTCCTATTGGATTTACCACTAGCCACCCCCGAGCTGAGACCACGATGTCCTGAGACCTGCGTCTCTCTATCTACCAGTGCCCAGGAGTGAAGGTTGAAATCCTCCCTCTCTGCGATCACTCACTCTGCGTAAAAATTGCCAGAGTTCCCCTCGCGTCTGCCCCCTTTCAAATCGTTTCAGCCATACGCCTTATCCTCTCCCGAGGTTGCATGTGGCACGATTTCCCTCGCACTGATTAGGCCTGACGTCCCTACGGATGGGCGATTCACCATCCCATCCCTCATCAAGACATCCGCCTACCAGTCTGCGAGCCATTAATTTCAGGGCTAGGGAGCCGCTTTGGTTCTCCGGGCCAGTGGAGTCCAAATACGGTATTTAATTCTCAGTGGAAGTTAACGCCACCTTTTCAGGTGCCTTCCACTGCCATCGTGGTCTCTTTTCTGCACATCCCCTCTCAGCAGTTCTGTAATATAATTTCATAATGTTATTTACATTTATCGACCTTCTTCATAAGGTCCCTTCACATCATACATTCACATTTTCATCATGCTTTAGCATGGTAATTCCTGTATTAGGATTAATTACAAATTTGGGGGAAACAGGGTGTTACACCTGGGCCTTTGTTCCAACTCCAACCTCAAGATTTTATCTTGAAATTATCTTATTTTTTCCTTGGCTTCCTCAAGTCTCAAAATGCTAATTTCCACGTTTATTTCTATATGTACCTGCTTCCCTATAATATTCTCTATTTGATCCTTTGTAGTTGTCATTTTCTTTTGCATTACTTGTTCTCTCTAACATTTTTATGTTCTCGTTCCTTTCTTTGATCCTCCCATTTCCTCACATATAGTGAGAGGCACTCCTAGGTTTCCTCACATTCTCCATCACACTAACAAATTCCTCTTCAAATCTTTGAGTTTTCATAGATAAGATATTTTTTACGGTGCCCAAGGATGTTTTCCATCATCACACCCTCACACCATGACAAGCTTCCATCTTTCAACGCTCCACTCTACTTCCAAACCTACATTGACACAACATAATCATTTCCTTGCTAGAGACTCTTTATCTGGTGAGAGGTGATGGAAATAAGAACTATCAAATATGCTCTCCAAACTGTTCGAGGTGTAATACCACATGCCTCAAATAGTCCCATCCTATCAGAGTTAAAATGAATAATCACCCATGACTTATGGTGTGAGCTTGCATATAAGATAATAACCTTTAAATTGGCATTAAACTTGGTTGGTAGTGTCTGCCACTTGTTCCTTATTGATGTTGCACCATGACACATATTTGGGATGAGGAGTTTATGATACCATGCATTGATATTGATATAGGTTTCATTTGCAATGCTCGATAAACCATGTGGTGAATTATTACTAATGAGTCTGCTATCACTAATATTCGATTGATTCTCATTTGCTTCATGATTCCCATCCCTTATATAAAGCCAAAGCTTTAGCTTAGTTATTGGTGGTTATGTCTAGTCCCCATGCAAAGATTGCCTCTTGATTTCCTTCAGGGATAATGATACGCCCCCCTCCCCCCCCAAAAAAAAACACTTGCCACCCCTTTTGGTTTAACAATGGTTATGAGATAATTATCAATGATGAGATGACCACAATCATAAATAATTGATTATCAAGTAATTAAATGTTCATTTTTGTAAGAAATGCATCTTTATTTACATGGGGTTCTATTTCAAATATTACATATCACATTTATACACTTATATTAACACATATAGTGAAATAAAAATCACAAAATAATTTTCTACCTTGATGGTTATACAATGAGATGAACAATTGCAAATAATTTATTATCAAGTAATTCTAATTGTTTTTTGGTTAAGAAATACTTCTTTATTTATATAGAGTTTTATTTCCAATATTACTTATCACATTTATACACTCATATTAATGCATATAGTCAAATAAAAATCATAAAATAACTATATACATTAATAGTTATATGATGAGATGATTGCAACACAAATAATTAATTTAAGAAAACAAATTTATGAAAATCCATGTGTTGGTAAACTAATTTCCTTAATTATATACTATCAAATCAAATGCCTTAGTGCAAAAAGGTCACCCCAAAAGCAATAAAGAAATTTGTTTGTATTAATATCATTCTCAAATCCCATGTATTAAAAATATCTAAGATAATATACATTTATTTGCCAAAACTTTGTCCAAGTTGTATTCAAAATTGCAATGTACATGTAAACCGATTTCTTAAATTTTAATCTTCATATACTACAATAAAGTCAATGTTCTATTGAACATTTGAATGTATTCCCATTTCTCTTTGATACAAAAAAGTGGAATAGAACTTGCATTAGCCAAGCATCTTTCTTCTCCTATCTTATATAGGCTTTTATCAATAGTTGGTTTGATCGACATACATTGAATTGAAAAAGATTCTAAGTATCTATTCAATACATTTAATTCGTTGTATTTATTTCCATATCGGGACCACACATCTCTGTATATACTTCCTACTTTGATTGTTTTTTTGCAAATGTTAGTGGGTCTTGTCTCATGTAAATTCAAAGTCCCCTATATTAGTAGCAGATTTTTCAATTACTTGTAAAATGTACTTGTCAGTAACATCACATCATAATTTTTAAGCAATGTTTCAATACTTCCGATTGAAGATGCCTAAAAAAGGACCTGTCACCAACTCCCAATCTAATTTTCTTCAAATATTACAACTTACTTATTTTATGGCATATGATTAGAAGAATCTTTCCATTTCAAAGATTGACTATATCTTTCCACCCATATTAACTCCCATATTCACTTCTACCACATATATCCACTTCATCACTTCATTTATAATTACATAAAAACATAAAAATATTACAACTTACTTATTTTATGGCATATGATTAGAAGAAGAATCCTTCCATTTCAAAGATTTCAAAGATTGACTATATCTTTCCACCCATATTAACTCCCATATTCACTTCTACCACATATATCCACTTCATCACTTCATTTATAATTACATCAAAACATAAAAAGATTGAAAGCATTTAAAAATCAAATTTCTATCTATTGTTAATTTTTTCCATTTGTATAGAAAGAGATTTTTGCCATAAAAGTTGAATGACAATTGAAAAATACCATTACGATGTTCAATTCAAGAAAAAAAATAATTATATGTTAATTTCTACATATAAGCTAACATAATTTTTTAATTTGTATGGAATAAGAAATTTCTACATAGATACATTGAAACACCATTCCAATCACTTATTTTTAATAATTCTAAACATTTTAATAATTCTAAACATGAGGTTCACTTTAAATTTCCATACAACAAATGAAATGGAAATTTAATAACTCAATATCTCGTTAGAAACAAACAAAATATATTTCTAGTAATAACACACCAAACCACCAATTTATGAAATAAAAGTGAACTTACATTGACCATCTACAAAATATAAAAATAATACATCAAATATATATAATGAATAAGAATTTATATTAGTAACATGAGAATTCTATCTAAACAAAGCTACAAAATATAGAAATAAGTCATCACATGTAAAATGGGCAAGAATTTATATTATAATCTTGATATTTATGTTTATAAAAGATCTTGTACATATTGGTTAAAGTCCTCTTCATGTATAGGTTGGAAGATCCTTCAAAATATCTCTCACATATAGTGTATTCGATAATTTATTCAATATTCTCCATATGTAGTTATCAACCATTTATTCTCCTAGTTATTTGCTTTGAATGAGGGAACAAGAATCACATTTTCATGTATAGGTTGGAAGATCCTTCAAAATATCTCTCACATATAGTGTATTCGATAATTTATTCAATATTCTCCATATGTAGTTATCAACCATTTATTCTCCTAGTTATTTGCTTTGAATGAGGGAACAAGAATCACATTTTCTTTGTGATTCTTTGTTATGATATCAGGTGAACCATCCACTATAATAGTGTTAATTGCATCATATTTAGAATATGTTGTCCACACTTTGTTCAATTGCTCAGTGTGTAAAACTTTTGTTGGATCATCATATGTTGTTTGCAATCTAAAGTAGTCTATGTAAACACAAATTGATTTTGCAATCATCATGAATCCAACTTTAATATAAATCTTGTTATGTTTTGATTTATAGTTGTCGTCCAAATTGGAGTGTTAAGATACTCATTTTGTAAATGCATTTCAAGAAGCTTTTTATCTTGTGGATGAAACCAAATTGATTTTTTCTCTATTATTTGCAATCCTTCCTATTTTTTCATTATGTTTTTTTCCTATTGCATTATCAAAAGCTTTGAGTATATCTATTTTCGTTTCACTTGCTTTTATTGCAAAACAATAACAAATAGCCTTGTCAAACCATTTTATACATAAACAATCAATAAAAATGTTTTCTCGAAGAAATACACTCACTTTGAGGATTTTTATAATATTTATAGATAAACCATTGCTCTTTGGCAATGTAGCAAAAAATGGTAAACCTTCAATTGATAACCAATTATACTTATTTCATTTGGGTTCCATTGTGGGACACATATTTAATGATTGATTCATAGCTAACAAATAATAGTAACAATCCATGTTAGCAAGCATTGAAATTTAGGTTCCATTGTGGAACCCATATTTAATGCTTGATTGGTAGCAAACATTGAAATTTGGATTGCTACTATTTTTTTTTTTTCTACCAATTAAGAATTAAATATGGGTTCCACAATGGAACCTAAATGAAATAAGTATAATTGGTCATTGATTTAAGATTTCATTATCAACACTACCCTGATTATCATTTTTCTTTTTCTTGTTTTTTGCTATAAAAAACATTTGAAATGTTAAGAATTGTGACAAAAAATAACAAGAGAAACACCATGACAAGTTATAAACCTCTTAATGGGGTATTAGGACAAAGCAAGGCTTTTAGGTTGATGCACTTTTCTTGAATCCCATTGCCAAAATATCTAAGTAATTTTTTGGCCACTTGTGATATAAATGAAGTCATAATTTTTTCCACCTGATTGAGAACTCATGGTTATAGTTATGATATTCACGAGCTTTTACATGATTGACATATGCACAGGTTTAGTGGAATATTGACATTATCTATTGTATTAGATTACCAACACCTTATGTAATATATATGACATGATGAACTAGTATATTAGTCCAATATACATGTTGTCAAATGGTTATCTATGTAAACATTATTTACTTGCAGTAAGATTGAACAAATTTAGTAACCCATTTTCATGCTTGTTGTAAGCTTGAAAGGATATACGTGATCGAGTGAATCATTGCAACCACTAGGATTCGATGAGCTATAATTTCAATAACTTAAGCTTGAATGAATCCTAAGGTTTTATGAATTGAGATATCCTTTCAAGCACTACAAGCATTCAATCTTAAGTCAATGAAAAAAAACCCATTACCATGAAAAGAGAGATTGCCTTTAAATTTTACTACCATTGTATGCCATTGCCATTTGAAAGGATCATTTTATTGAATCCTAACAACTTCTAGAATTTATTCAAGCTTACTTCCATTTGAGCCTCAAGTTATATGAATTGAGATATCTTAATGAAGAACTTACCCACCCTGATATGTTCCATGGCTTTGGCGGCAATACGTATGTTAGTGCATATGCTACCCATGAACTTCTACATTGGAAGAGGAAGTGGACATAATTTCTATCTTCAAAAGATGGATCCCATATCAAGGAAAATGAAGTTTTGTATTGAACTTGTGTCTACTATAAGCATTCAATCTTAAGACATTAAAAAAAATAGCTCATATCATGAAATGAGATATCGTTTCAAGCTTACTTTCATTATATGTCATTTTGATTTGAAACAATAACTTATTTAATCCTAATGGTTGCTAGGATTTATATAAGATTTAATACCATTCAAGTTTCAAGTTTTATTTAATTCACAAGCTTATGAAATGAAAAACAATAGCTAGGATTAAATGAGCAATCATTTCAATAGATTAATACTTAGTGAAACCTAGAGTTGTATGACATGACATACCCTTTCAAGTGTATGAAATGAAAAACAAAACTTTCTTCAGTCATCCAATCTATAAGTTTTTATTATTGGTTTTAATGAAATTTTAACATTGGAATTTGGACAATCGCCATGAAAGGAAACACAACGAGAGCACTTGAAAAACTATTTGCATATGATGTAAAATATAAGGATAATAAGTGGTTGATACAAGAAATTTGGGACAATGGAATATTTCAACTACGATAACTTAGCTTTGTCTATAAGAATTTTGCATTTAAGGTTGAATTTGCATAAGAAAAATCTTAGTAAGGTTTTGATGCACCTATAATTTCTCCCAACATCATTAAACTAAATTTTGAATATCCCATATGGAAATGGGATTTGCATGAAAGAGATGCTCAAATGGCAGATCTTATTTTATCTTTTACTTCCACACAAACTCAAATTTGAACTAATGAAACAATAAGATAATGATGTAATGAGTCAATACGACATGCTTGATTCTCCCATGAATTCAAACTAGATATATTCACCCACATAACAAAATACACCAAGAATACACCAAGGCACCCACTGTTTAAAAGTCAATAATGTTATTTGGTATCTAAATGGTGACTAGTAGACCATACACACATATTTACAATTTGAAGTTTAATATATAAACCATGAACTATGTCTTTACAAGTTGGAGGCTATATATTTCCATATTCAAACTTTTCAAAATGTAAGGGTATAATGAGAAGATAGCATCCATAAATATTTTCCGATTGTGTAGTGCTCCAACACTTATCTTTGTTCCATTGAAAAATAAAAATATAATAAATTATGTTTATATTTTAATTAATTAATTTATAAATATAAATAAATAACTATACAATTTTTCTCACAACTTTATTAATACAAATATATACTAAACCAAGTGAACACCGATATAAACTCAAATTTAAACTAATGAAACAATAAGATAACAATAAGATAATAATGGAATAAGTCAATATCATATGCTTGATTCTCCCATGAATTCAAACTAGATATATTCACCTACATAACAAAATACAAAATACACCATGGCATCCATAAGCTGTTTGAAAGTCAATGATGTTATTTGGTATCTAGACCATACACATATTTACAATTTGAAGTTTAATATATAAACCATGAACTATGTCTTTACAAATTGGAGGCTATTTATTTCCATATTCAAACTTTTTAAGAGTATAATTATAATGAAAATATGACACCCATAAATATTTTTCAATTATGTAATGCCGCATGATCTATCTTTGTTCCATTTTAAAATATAAATATAATAAATTATGTTTATATTTTGATTAATTAATTTATAAATAAAAATAAAAAAACTATACAATTTTTCTTACAACTTTATTAATACAAATATATACTAAACCAAAAACATATTTCACACTACATTGAACACACAATAATTTTTCTCACAATTTTATTAATACAAATATATACTAAACCAAGTGAACACGGATATATTTCACAATACATTGAACACACAATCTGTACTAAACCAAGTGAATGAGCGAGTTATCTTTAACGCTACATTGAACACAATTGTGTTTCCTCACATAAAATTTTAAGATAATAGTTATATAAATCCAAATCACAAATAAACAAGACAATTCCAATTTTTTGAAAATAATAATTTAAAATAAATAAATTAATAATATAAAAAACATCAAAATTTAATGTAAATTATAAATATTATCTTTTAAAAAATATTTTAAAATCATAAAAATGCGATGTATCAATTGTTATATACTATTCATAATGTGTTAAATGATATTGTAATTGAAATAGTGCTCTCCAATACAATTTTATGTTTTTTTTTTTAATTAAAAAATTACAATGTTTGTACAATTAATTACTTATATAAAAAAAAACAACATATTTTTATTTATTTATTTTTATATTAAAATATATTATTTATAAAATTTAATAAAGTAACATATTTTTATTGATTTATATATATTAAAATATATTATTTATACAATTTATATAATTGCCAAGAATATATATATATATATATATATATATAAGAGTCAAGTAAGGTTGTTTCTTATCTTCTATTTTTTTGGTATTTACAATGATAAGTTAGAAGATTGTTTGGAAGCCGTAAGTTATGTTGGACCAACTCTTACTAGTATAGTAATCATCTTTCTTCTTTATGCTGATGATATTTTTCTTATGGCAATGAATCCCTATGACCTTAGTAAGCAACTTAGAATCTTAAATGACTTCTGCTCTAGTATATGTATGATTGTGAACACTGACAAAACAAAGGTTATGATCATCAAATCCAACAAGATCACCTATGATAATTTCATATATGACAATAATATCTTGGATGAAATGCCTTCATACAAGTATCTTGGAATCGATATTCATCACAAGCTCAATTGAAACTATAGCATTGAGAAAAGGATAAATGGATGGTGGAAAGCTTATTATAGGCTTGAAAATAATTGTAAATTAGCAGACCTTTGGCTATGGGATAAGAAAAGCTCCTCTTTGAGACTTCTGTCACTCATGTTATCTTATATGGATGTGAAGCTTGGGATGCAGTATCTCTTGAAAATCTCAAAGAAAGATAGAGCAGATCCAAAAGAATTTTATAACTTATAATCTTAAAATTAAGGGAAATACACCCTATCCTATCATCCTCATCGAAGTGAGACTTTCCCCCATTGAGAGAACAACTATGATTAGGTACTTAATGTACAAGAGCAAGATAAACAATATGGATAAAAAGAGGTTCCCCAAAATTGCTTCAGACTGTAGCCAAAATCACTAATGGCTCAAGTAGGATGGCATAATGATGCTAAGTCTTGTAAAAATCATTGAGGAGTGAAAGAAGAAGTTATTCTGTAGAATATCGATGATATTAAAAATATTGTACAAGCTAAATTTAAGGAGAACCTATGGTGCAATAAAGAATTAGAGGATAAAAGAAAATTAATATATTATAAGGAGGTGGTTAACCCTAACCTTGAAGATAAAAATTATCTCTCTATTTTGACTAGTGTAAAGAAGAGAATCGATATTGGTAAAATATTAACTAATTCTCACAAGCTGCATAGTGAAACTAGGCGTTGGACAATCCCCAAAACACCATGACAAGAAAGAATATGTCACCTTTGTGACACCAAGAGGGTTGAAGATGAAAAACACTTTCTCCTAGAATGCCCCACGTATACCCAAATTAGATCCCAATTTCTAAATATTTGTCACAATATCGACCTTCCTAACCTTCTAAGTCATCAAAACTTTAGTGATCTTTGAACGCTTCTCTTAATGCTTTTCAAGCATCGAAATAACATTTTAAAGAAAACCAAGTAATCTCTTGCTTTTATTAAGGTTCAATAGATCAATTTTTGTCTTAGTGACATTAACCATCATCATCACCATCATATATACGATAACTCAAAATGTTAATTATTCTTATTCTTATTCTTATTCTTATTATTTTCATGTGGTTCACCGCACCGAACATCGGTGCTAGCTACGTCCACAAATAACCCCCTGAAATCCATGAAGGAACATGGGAAGCTGATTAATTTTTGAAACAGTGGGTGCTCAACAATAAGAGTGTCTTGTATACCTATTACGGGCACAAAAATGTCACTCCAAGGATTTGAACCTGGGTGGGGAGGTGTTGGACCCCAACAACTCCCATTAAATTTTTGCTCAAAATTTAAAGGGTCCCTTTTTATTTTTAGCTTTGATTGTTTTTATTTGTGTTAGGTCATGAGTTGGTGTTTTCCTTTTGCAATTCGAGTCTGTTTGCCAGTGAATTTAAGTTTTCAGTTTGTCTCTCTTTGGTTTCATTTGATTTGATTTGCATGGTTGTTATGTAAATATTTTGTGATGTTGGTTTTGTTACTGAACATTAATGGTTTAATGTGCTAAGTATTGAAAGTAATTTTAATTTTAATTCTTCTTATTTATATCAATTAGTTTTATAATTTCATGATTTCTAACTTGAAATTCAAAAGATCATTTCGAAGAATTTCATTACATCTTTCAATAACTAGCGGATTGGTTTCATAACATGTCCTTGTTTTCATAGTTTCTTTGTTGGTTGATGTGGATAATATCATGATTTCATGAAAAAACTCAAGAATTCATTTACTATTACTCTCATCCACTTATTCTTGTTTTCTTAAATTCATTACAAAACTCTTGATGATATTATTTGGCAGATGAGCTACAAAATTGGGTCATTACAGTTGGACTATGAACGCAAACGTGTTTTGTCCTACCTATTATCTATTGTAATGTCCCCATTTTGGGACATTATAACTTTACAGTGATATGCCTACCAGAGTAGCCATATAGAGGTGACAGAGAGTTAGGGAGATATTGAAGGGTTTTATTGGGCCCGACTTGCATCGTTCATCATCAGGATACATTACGCACAACTTGGTTTTGGTTTCATTGCATTCTGATGATTCCTGTAATTTTGAGTTACTATGGGTCATATCTTAATTAATTTCACTAAGAAGGTCATAATGGGCATATTACTTGGAGAAACCTCTTGGTGTAATAGCTCATCAGAATTGGGAAGAAGAGAACTATAGGATAAGATGATGAGAAGTGACTTTCAGTGGCCGGCGAAGCCATAAGGATGGATAAATCACTTTTTAGAGGTAAAATGATTAATTAATTAATTAATTAAGTGATTTAATCAAGGAATAATAAAATAAAGTAAAAGTCACTTGGAGGGAAAATGTCAACAATGAATTAGGGTTTTAGTAGTGAATTAGGGTTTTGGAAAGCTATAAGAGAAGAGTCAACGACATAATTCATCATTATGCAGATTATGACTTGTCATTGAGGAGAAGAGGCGCATCTCAGGAGAGATAGTTCAGTGGATTCCAGGAGGAAGACACCAGTTGGTTGATTTCGGTGTTGAGAGACACACCCTAGTCACCAGGAAGTTCATTCAGGTATTCCATCATTCTTCAGCAGCAGTTACACAGTGTTCAACAACAAGGGCACATTCATCCAGAGTGAGGGCGCAACTTCTGAGAGGTTTTTTAGTCGACTTATCCCAACCAGGGAGAATTCCGAGATTTCCCTCCGACCGATTTGAGAGGAGGGAAAGACACATCTTTTTCCTGGTTCCTCATCAGATTCCGACGATGGAATCAACTGGGACGCATTTTCCAGACTTGGACGTGCGGCACTTTTGGCAGGCACATTTGGGGTTTCAGAGCGAGCATCAGACCAGATTCAGGGAAACCCTTCCGACCCATTTCCTAGTAGACCAAGGCGGTCTTTTTGAGACATATCTCGTCCGATTCTGGCGGTGGAATCACTAGGATGCATTTTACTAGAAGAAGAGGGGCGCATTCCCCTAGGGGTATCCATCCGGGGTCCAGATTCATCAGCAGAGGGGTCCGAAAGATACCAGTACTAAGGATTAGAGTAGGGTGCATCATTTGGGACAGTTTCCAGGCCATTCCGAGAAGTATAGCTCTTAGGGCGAACTTTCCAGACTTCCAACAGTTATCGTCAGAGCTGCCATAGTACCAGCACATCCATTGATTTCGCAGTGCTCCCATATTCAGGGTATTATCTTTTAGTTGCTTATTTGTATTCTGGCTAAGATCCTTTGTCTATTGATCTAGTCGAGTATTGTTAGTTTATTAAGCCACATTTGGTGATTTTGTAATCCACAGAGATATCATAATACAAACTTTGCATTCCTTTGTCGCGTTTATTATTTGTATGATCATTTATATGTTATAGACCATTGATCCTACTCACACATTAGTAGTGTTTCCTAGACTAGCCAAGTCAGGAACATTACATCTATGCATTAAAACATGGCATGCCTTAAAGTACGCTCACCATTCCTAGAACCTGTTTGAGATATTAGAATAGCCATTATTAGCCATTATTAGAACATTTTAGTCATTGATACGTTTTTTTATTTTTTATGATTTGCAGGTATCCAATTGGTGATTTGGATCTGATCGTGATATGAGTATTAAATTTGGAAAAACAATGATAATCAATCAAATCTTACACTCCATATCATGGCTTGATTTGGTAGATCATTGCTAGAAGGATCGAGAAGAGAAAGTCAAGCATTCCTGCCGGTTCATAGTAGGCAACTTATGGTTGAATTTATGAGCAAATCATTAAGAATCTCTTGAAATTGTCAAAAACCCATTTCCAGAACGAGCCCCTTTTTGTCACTCACATGATTTTTTCCCAAACAAATGCCCAATTTGAGAGATATCGTGAGCTCTTTTCGAGGAAATGTTTTGGTGGAGGAAATCGTTTGGCGACACCTAGAATGTTGCTCCATTGTATACATATATGGCCGAATTTAGATGTAGAGGGGAAGAAAATGCTAAAGAAACCTTGGTGGCGGCTGCAGAATTATCATACAGACATACTTTGCAGCTGGTTGCGGATTTAAACTATTTTAGTCCATTAATGAGTATGTGTATGTGACCTTTTACTTCTGCATTTACTTAATGTTGTCTTCTGGATTTTTCTATAATCATATTTTGGAATGTCTTGAAGAAATAACATTGTTCTTTATGTGATATTGATCCATGAATGAATAGTGATATAATTGCATTTTTCTTCCACTGTATTAGTTCTTTCTCATATATATTTATATTCAGTCTAATCTCTCTTTTGAAGACATGTGTCTCAAGGAAGGCTATGAACTGCACATCAATTTAATTCCGAGTCTTTGTGACCTATATCTAAGATTTGGATTGGTTGGATGATGTTATTTACATATGAAATGAGTTGATGCATTCACTGTAGCAATTTCTATGATGTTATGTTTCTACTCTTGTTTATTGAACCGTTTGATAAACACAGATTAAATGATAAATTACTTTACAAAAATTGTGATGGTCTTATTTTCTTTATCTTGTCCCATAAATACTAATTAGATAGTGTTATAATTAGTATTAGATAGTGTGATAATTAGTTTTTTAACTATTGATGTGAAATATCTAAACAAAAGCAAATTCCTCTGTCTTGTTTAAAAGATTTGATGTTTACATTATGGTAGCTCCTTGTCTTTTATTTAACACATTTTTTTTTTTGTGAGTGAGTATAGGTTCTTGTATTGCTAAAAGAGATTATGATACAAAAAGTGGGACTTCCTGGTCTGCCCAAACGAAAACCAAACCAGGGGTTCCGGAGTTGCGTTTTCTGGGATAACAGAGGGGTATGATTGGACCACCACCTTGGGAAACTGGCCCAGTCCTACTATATCCAGTTTTGAAAAACTAAATAAAGTCATATATGTAAAAAGACACAAAAAACACATAAATTGAGGCTGACCCTTTGTTGAGAAACATGACTTGATCATTGGCTAAACAGGGGCTAGTCCAGGATGATAATGTGTTTCTTTCCTTCATCCTCCCTGTCCTTGTTCTCTTCCTTCTGGACCACCGTATGAGTCTTTTTGATACGAGTTGGTGCTCCATTCCCATCCGCTGACATGATGTCCACATGATGGACATATCACAAGTATAGGTGGAATTGGGCTGCCACTCACTCCATCTTCTCCTTCTGGTCCCTCTGGTCCTTAGCTAGCCATTTTGTACTAGCTTCCAGGTTGTTGAGGAGACTCGGGATCTCTTTTAGCAGTTTTTTGTGGTCCTTGTTATCCTTCTGGCTGACATATTTCCTTTTAGAGCTCACCTTTCCTATTAACATCTTTGTTCGCCATGCCATCTCCACCGTTTTGTGGTAGAGGGTTTCTCTGGGATGTGTGGCCCCTGGGTCCGTTATCCAGTCTGCTTCCTGAATCAGTTCCTTCCAGGATTTACCCTTGCATTTAGCATTGATTTCTTTTTCCCATCTGGTGATGGTTTCTTTTCCTTTTGGTTCAACCATTGTATGGAAGGTACTCTTGGCGTCTCTGGCCACTTGCTCCATCCTTGTAATCCTCCGAGGGCTTGTCGGAGGTTCTTTCCCCTGGGGGATTCTCTTGCTGTGCGTTCTCTTCATATGTACCATCCCATCTGGTTTGTGGTAGTTTTTTCCTTGGTTTCTCCTCCTGTTCCTATCTACACAGCCCTTGTTTTTATGGTATCTCCTGTAGTTGCGCTTTTCCCATCTGTATCTATTCATGGTGCCTCTTCTCTTATGGGATTTCCCTAGCTGCGGGCTCATCCTAGCAATCATGGTTTGCATGTATAGGTGAACCTTCCTGTCCTTTTTTCCTATCTCGGTATGTGTGATCATGATGGCCTGGCCGTAAACCCTGTGTTGGCCCTTGCCCCTGCTCATTGTACAACCAACTGTGCTGCTCCCCGTACATGTGCTTGGGTAAGGTGTATCCATACTTGTCTATGGTACCACATTTTTCCCGTCATCATTTGCAGCGTGTTGAAATCCGTCTATACTTTCCCACGATCTACCTTTGTACTTCTTCCTATTGACAAGACCTTGGTGTCGTACCCCCGTCTGCTGTGTGTTTTGTGTTTGCATTGTAACTTGTGGTTGAGTGTTGGGTAGTTAGATTTTGCATGGATCCTTCATGCTCGCCAGTTGGCCTTGTGCCTCCCTCCTTGATGTGGCCTTCCGTACTTTGGCTGTCGTCACGGTCCTTTTTCTCTATTTGGATGCAATATGTTCTGAACTGCCCATTTGAGATGTTACTCCAGGTATTGTCTAGCTCTGGTCCTTCCTTGCTAACCCCCTCATTAGCGATTCTGTTTTCTGGTCCATTCGTTGACCTGCGTACCTAGCGCAACTCTACGGTGTTCATCGTTTGCAGATGCTCCTGGATTTTTTACAGGGAGTGTGCCAAGAGACAATGCCTTTGAATCTTGCCCAATTTGGTGCCATTTTGGAGTCTCTTCACAGTGTTTATAACTAGTTTGGAGTCACCTTCCACGATGGTATTTGTCATCCTTTCATGTCTTAGAATTTCGAGGCCGATCTCCAGGGCTCCGAATTCCGCTGAGTTGTTGGTTGAATTTCCCATACTCCCAGCATACAACCAGATTATGTTACTGTCACTATCCCTGATTACCCCTCCCATTCTTGTCTTACCTAGGTTTCCTTTTTCCGCCTCGTCGAAATTCAACTTGAGGGACCCTATTGGAGGGGGATTCCAGTTGTGCTCGCCTATTTGGAGTTGCGGTAGCCGCCTTACTTGAGTGTGCTTGCGCTCATCTTTTAAGTGGAAAGCTTCTAGGACTCAGGAGTCCTGGCCTACGAGTTGTGCTCTTATCATCTGGCAGTTGCGGCTCTGCACGATTTCTCTTGTCCGAGAGATTATTGTTTCCTTGAGTTTTCCTTCAGGCCGACTTTCATTCTTGAAGATGCGTCGGTTTCTTTCTTTCCATATTTCCCAAATGATCATCCTCAGAATGAGAGTCCAACAGAGGTTCACCTCTTCATTTTTGTTGTAATTCTCATTCCAGGTATTAATGGTTGTGCATATGTTACCTCAGATCCTATTGGACTGTCGAAAGATACCTGTCGCCTAGTCCCAGATCTCTGCTGTATAGTTACATTCATCGAGGAGATGATTTGTTGTTTCTTCCTTAGATTAACAGAGGTGGCATCGTGACAGGCCAATGAATCCCCTTTTCCTTAAGTTTTCCCAAGTTAGAATTCAGTTGTGACGTACTAACCATTTGAAATTTTTTATTTTTGGCCATTGGGGGTTGTTCCAAAGATTATCCCATTGTTGCACTGGATTTTCTTGGTCCTAGTCCGCGATGTAAAGTCGGGCTTCTTTCAAGTTGAATTCCCCACCATTTTTTTGGCCCCATCTTAGTTGGTCCTCTTCTTCCTAGACTGCAAGTTTCCTTTTCCTCAGTTCCTCCTCCACCTCTTTCACGATTGTTGTCGTCTGTTCTCTATTTTTTGAACTGAGATTGTCCCAGATTCTCCATCTGTTGTGATCTATTTCTTGTTTCCAGTAGTGGTAGACTTTGGTTTTTCCTTGCGCGATCATGTCCTGTTGGAGTTCCTCCATGTTTGGATTTTCCATTATGGGTTCCTGTTGCCATGCATCCTCCCATAATCTGGTTGTTTTACCATTCCTTACTTCCCAAAAGCTGTGTGTCTGGATCCAAGTTTTGTTGCACCAAGCTAGACTCCGGATGGCTGATCCCTCCATGTTGCCCCTAAAGCAGATTCAGTCCTAGTTTTTTATGTTCAGGACATACTTGGCCTTCCATAGGTTTATCCATGGTGTAGAAGTTTCTTTGACCCATTGCCACCAGAGTTTCTCCCTGTAGGCTTCGTTGGTTACTTGTGGGTCTTGTAGCCCCAGGCCTCCTTTGCTTTTTGGTTTACAGACCTTCTCCCAGGCCACCAGGGCCCATTTCTTCTTTGTTTCCGCTCCTCGCCATAGGAAGTCCCTTTGGATGTTTCTTATTTTTTGTAGTATCCCTTTGGGGACGGGAAATACAGACATCATATAGGTTGGAATTGCTTGCAGAACCGTCTTGGTCAAAATGAGTCTCTCCGGTATGTTGAGGGATATGTACGTCCAATTTTTCACCCTCTCTTGTAGCTTGTTGATCACTCCTTCCCATGTTGCCATTTTGTATGATCTGTCTATCAAGGGGATGCCCAAGTACTTGGTTGGGAGTGTTTTGCGCTCAAATCCCAAGATATTTTCCAGATTTCTTTGGATTGCAGGGTTGGTGTTGAAGAAATAGATCATAGATTTGGAGTGATTGATCTCGGGAACCGAGGCTTCCCCAAACTCTTCTAAGATTATTTTATAGAATTTTTCTTCCTTGACTGTGGGTGTGCCATGGAGTAAGGTGTCATCCACGAAATTTTGGTGTGTGGAAGTCAGACAATTTTCAAAAGGTTTGATGCCTGTTATTTCTCTTGCTGTTGTTGCGCTTTTTATGCTTCGACTGAGACCTTCCATCATCAAAATGAACAGGAAGGGGGAAAGTGGTTTTCCTTGTCTGATACCTCTCGTAGGCCAAAAAGGTTTGGCTGGGGCTCCATTTATTATGAGCGAGTATCTTGTTGTTGAGACTAGGCTAACAATCCAGTTGATACAGTGCTGGGTGAAACCAAAAGCTTCCAGAGTCTTGACCACGTAGTGCCAACTAATTTTGTCATAGGATTTTGCTAGGTCAAGTTGTATTATCACCCCCCCTCTCCTCTGGATTTTCAGGGTGTGGATTAGCTCATGGGCATGGATGATGTTGTCCATGATTTGTCTTCCTTCCACGAAGCTTGCTTGTTCTTGTGAAATCAGTGTGGATAGGAGGGGTTTCAATCTATTGGCTATGACTTTGGAAATTATCTTGTAAAACACATTGCATAAAGCTACAGGTCTGTACCGATCAGGGTTCCTTGCTTCATTTTCTTTGGGAATTAGATTAATCATTGTGGCATTTAGCGCTTTTAGGATGGAGGCCGACCATCTAGAGTCCTCCACCACCCTATAAACATCATGTTTGACCACTTCCCAACAGGCTTTGAAGAATTCCACTATGAAACCATATGGACCTGGGGCTTTCCCGTTGGGCATCTCTTGGATCACTTGATCAATTTCCTCCTTAGCAATGGGTTTGTTTAGGTTGTTATTTTGTTCCTCGGTGACTAGGCGGGGGATGTGTTGAGTTATCCTTTGGATGGCCTCTGTTTGGTCTTTGTTGGGTTCCTGGGCTATACCATGGAAGTGACTTACCAGAGTATTTTCAATCTCCTTGTGGGATTCTCTCTCGATCCCATCCTAATCCTTAATTTTCAGGATTTTGTTGTGGGCTCTTTTGGTAATGGTTGTTCTATGAAAAAACTTGGTGTTCCTCTCTCCTTCCTTTAGCCATCTGATTCAGGAATTTTGGCGCCATAGAATTTCTTCTTGCTGGCATCTTGCCTCCCATTCCTGGGTCATTTGGATGTCTTACTTTTTTCGATCCTTTGTATAGCCCTCTGCTATGCATACTTCTTGGAGTTTTCTCATTCTATCTTCAATATTTTTCTTCTCTTGGTTTATGTTTCCAAATATTTCCTTGTTCCACTCCTTGAGCTTATATTTGATGTACTTTAGTTTTTTATAGAGTTTGAAAATCCTTGTCCCTTGCTCCGGTTGTTCCTCCCACCACCACTGGTTGATGTTTTCCTTGAAGGTGGGGTGTTTTATCTAGAATTCCTAAAACTTGAAGGGTCTATTCTTCGGGGAGGTTGGGAAGTTTGCTTCTAGTTGGAATGACCAGTGATCAGAACCCCCCTAGGGAAGGATGTTGCAATCTACGGTTAACCCCTGCATAATTATGGACTCTGACACCAAGAATTTGTCTAGTATTGTCACGACCTGATGTTGGTTTATCTGTTCATTGTTCCAGGTGAACTGTCCATTATTGGTTCTGATGTCCACCATCTCTAATGTGTCTATGAACATTGAGAATTCTTCTGCATATCTATCCAATCTCTTGGTGCCTCCTTTTTTCTCCGCAAGTGATGTGATGATGTTGAAGTCCCCTGCTAGGATCTAGTGGAGGTTGTTGGAGCGGGCTTTTAGGTATTCTAAGTGTAGAATCATTTTTCTCTTTTCCTCTAACACCTGGGGTCCATACACATTAGTGCACATAACCATATCTGTATTCCCAATGATTTGCATGTTAACTGAAAGTGTGTGCCTGTTAGCCTCAACTGCTATTAGGTTCATCACTTGTGGATTCCACAAGGTGAGAATACCTCCTGCCATCTTTTGTCCTTTGACAACCAACATCTTGTACTTGCTCCATTGTTTTTTGCTGATTGTTTCCATTCTATCTATAGTGCATTTTGTCTCTTGGATGAAACAAAGGTCTGGTTGTTCCTTCCTAAGTCTATTTTTAAGGATTCACTACTTTCATGGGTTGTTTAGGCCTCTTATATTCCATGTTATAATCCTCATTTAAACATTTGGGGNGGGGGGAGTTGGTAAAGAGATTTTTTTATCTTACCTGAATTTATCAGCAGAGCTCCTAGCTCCTATAGTGCTACGTTGTTTGATTTCCTACCTTTTTTCCTCCTCATCTGCTTGGGTGAGAGTTGTGGTTGTCCCTCGCCTGCTTTGATTCCTAGGTGTCCTATCTCCTTGTGTGTGCGCTTGAGCCCTCTGGATTTGGATTCCTCCCTTAGGAGGAATAGGTACTAGATGTGGTCTAGTTGCTCCACTGGTACATTATCTATGCCCTGCCTTTTCCATTGCTCCAATATGTTCGGGAGATCTATCCTTTCCCTTTCCACAATGTCTCTGAGATCAAGATCTTCTATTCCTACCTCGCTTGGAGTCATTTCCGCGTCTCCGTCTGCCTCCTACATGGGGGTGTTGGCATCTTTGGTTTTTCCGTCCATAGGAGTTGCGCTACCCCCCTGTCCCATTTTCTTTCTTGGGCTATATGTGTACTCATTTGTTTCTTGATCCCTGGTTTCTTTAGCTTTTGCCTTCTCCTTTCATCCTTCTTTCCCTTTGTTGGTCTTGGCCTGTCCTTCTGTTCTATTCCTGGCCTCCAGATTTCTCCCTGTTGGGGTTTTACTTTGTTTCTTGTTAGCTCTGTTTCTGTGGTTCGACTTTATAAATCCATCCTCATCGTGTTGTAGTTTGGTGTTTTCTACTTCTTATTTTTTAATGAGAGGACATTCTCTGATTAGGTGTCCATATTCGTGACATCTTCTGCATCTAAAGGGTATCTTCTCGTAGTCAATGTTTTGTATCCATTCCTCATCCCTGAATTCCAGGCTTATGGCTTCTGGGAGTGCCCCCGACACATCCATATCTATGTAGATTCTTGCATAGGATGTATATCTCCCTTTTAGGGTTACTTTAGATGTCTTCATGTATTTTCCAAACTTGTTCCCTATTTCTTCAAAAGTGGAAGGTAACCAGTAATCTAACGACAAGGAGTAAATTCTCAGCCAGCCAGGTACATTTTTTTAAGTTTCTTTCTTTGGGGAGAAGTTTTCCTTCCATGGTCGCATGTACAGTCCTGCTGAGGCGTGGAAGTATGCCCCCCCCTCAAAGACCTTATCCCTGTCTTCCAGGTTCATGAATACTGCTGTGAAGAAGCCTTTCGAGCCCAGATGGAGTTCCACTTCTCCGCTTGGATTCCATTGACATTTAATCCAGTTGCGCAACATTCTTTCTATGGGCCACAAGCCCATAAACTTGCAGATTAGCACATGCGTCTTCATCTGGTCCCTGTAGAGTTGTGTTTGTGGATATTCCAGTATTACCTTGGGTATCATTGTTGTTTTTGGTTTACATGGGTTGCGCTCTTCTGCCCCATTGGGGCTCGCCGTTTCTTGCGCATCCTTCTGAGTTTCTCTGGCTTCTTCCCCCATGCAATCGCTTTTTCCCTGGTTGCTTTCTTGACTCTTTTCTGGTTATGATCCTGAGGTGCTTGTCATTGACGCTTTTAAACCTACGCCTCATGGGCCTTTCCCTCTGTCTACCACTACTTGCTTGTATGAGGGGGTTCCATTACTGCCCCCCTTGGTACTCATGATGTCCTCTGCTGTGGCCGCAACTGCCAAACCCTAGCCTTTTTTTCCAAGAATAATCTTTGTATTTTAAAACATGCACCTCTTGGAGGCTTGTTCTATTTCTTCAAAGAAAATGTTGTTAACACAGATAAGTGTAGCATAATAGTATCATCTGTCTTTTATGTAACACATTAAGAGTTAGGTACTAATCCTAATTCATAGTTCTATTCATAAATTGAGATTCATTCTTATTTTGTTTTATTTGCAAGAATATATACCATTTGTTTTATGTACCAATTACATTAAGTTTTGGTGTACTTCACATTGTATTATATCTTTTGTATATTATCTCTTGTATTTACTAACTCTAGTATTATAACTACTAATTACTTGTAGATTAGAAATATTAACTTAGAACATAATATTAGGGTACATCTATCATTGTAGATAACATTTAGGTAATTTAAGATTCCTTAGGCTTTTTTCTTCATAAGAGGAAGAGATCCAAAGGCCAATGGAGCCTATAAACTCGTCAAGAGTGACTATCCCAAACGACTTGGGCTATTTAAAGAGCCTCGGTCCTAGTCACTTTCCCCTTGTTGACTAAAGTCCAAAAACCTGCGTCAATAGGAGAATAACAATCATTCCTCCCAACCACCTAAAAACATTTTATGGATTCAAAATACGAATTATTATTTTATGAATAAACTAATTAATCTTTCTTTTATATTTATTACATATTTTTACATTTAACATTATAATTTTCACATAGTAAAATTGATATATACACTTTTATATATATATATATATATATATATATATATAATTTAAATTTAAATTTAAAATTTAGATTTAATTATAAAAATATTAAATTTATATTATTAAATAAATTAATTTATAAGAAAAAAAACTTTAATATATGAATACAAGTGTAAAGATATGTATATATTCTATTTTTAAATAAAAAATCTTAATCTCTAAGTAACAAACACATTACTAAATCATAAATAAATTATATTTTTCATATTTTTTATTTTTATTTTGATTATAATAAAAATAAGGATACTTTGTTTGAAAAAAACAAACAAAAACTTGACACGAAAGATTGTAATATGCATATTCCCCTATAAATATAAACGTTTTTTATATTCTTTATTTTAATCATATTAAAAATAATAATAATTTCAAATTAAAATTAAAATTTAATTGAAATTTATATCATTTAATTTATTTTTTTATTTAGGGTAAAAAAATTTATTCCTACATAGATTAGGAAAGATTGGACCAAATAACATTGTTATGGATATGCACAATTTTTCGAAATTAAGTGCACATTCATCGAGTCCTTACTCAACATGGACATCGATTCGTTTCCCAAGCTCGATTCGTTTCCCAAGCTGATTGATTCTCAAGAGGAAAAAAAATAAAAAATAAAAAATAAAATATTAATATGGAATACAATAATATAGTAATATAGATTGTAATTATAAATATTGTATAAATAATAATCACAAATTGAATAATGTGAAGATTTTGGATTCGAGGGGTTTGTGTTTTTCGAGGGGGGTTTTTTCTGTGGCTTTTTGGCTCCGCATTTTGGTTTTCCTGTCCTTTTTTTGGGGTCTCTCTTTGCGCTTGGGCCCTCTCTTTGAAACCCTTACAAGGTTTTATTCCCGCTTAGTGGTTTCTGGTTTGTGCCCCGATTCCTGAAACCTCGATGGCGACTTCAGACGCGAATGATGTTGACCATGATCTCGATTCCTGTTAGATCCGTGCCTTCCTCACGCAGGATGAAATATTTCCCATATCTCCTTGTGTTTCTCCCAGTTCCTCATTCAATCTCAGAGCTTCATTCTACATAGATATTGGGCTCAGTGATCACCTCGATCTCTCTCTTGTTTCTTCCTCATCTCCCAATGCCTCGGTTCCTCTTCCCTCCCTAGGCTTGTCTCCTCCTCCTTCTCATATTTCTTCTCCTCCTCCCACGTTTTCCCATGTTTCTGCCCCGGTCACTGTAGAAGGCGTCTCTTACTGCCCCCATGCTCCCCCTCCAAAGAAAACCTCTAAGAAAATCATCTGAGTGAAAACAATCCATGCTCAGTTGGTGGTTGGTGAGGATGTATCTCTTGGTGACATCCTAGAGATTTTAAAAATGACTCTAGTCAGTCGATTCTATGGTAAGAACGTAGGAGCGAAAACTTTGGCATAGTGGGCTGAATTGAATTAGGTTCATGTAATTGGATATTGTATCGACATGCATATGATGACTCGAGGATGGCTAAGCTTCTGCTTCAGGTATGAAAAGGAATGTAACATCATCTTAGGCAAAGAATAGACCTGGGGTCCATTCGATCTCATTTTGCAGCGCTGGACGATAGATTTTGACCCAACGAGGGATCCTATCTTAGTCATGAATATTTGAGCTATTTTTCCTGGCTTACCTCTAGCCCTTTGGAGCCCAAACTTGCTCAAAGCCATCATAAATAAGCTTGGCCATTTTGTGGGTCTAAATCCTAACTTATATAGTAAGTTTTATCATCGTTGGATATGGATTCTTATCGAAATTGATATTAGCGAATACCTATCAGATGAAATTGAATTGGTATATGAAACTCATAAATGGACTCATAAGGTGGACTATTGGAGCATCCCCTTCCAATGTTATTCCTGCCACAACAGTGGACACTTTCGAGCTTAATGTCCTCATCATTTTCAGTCACAGATGAAACCCAAGAATGTTTGGATCAAAAAATCCTTGGGATTTGATTMTGTCATCGGAGATAAGGTCCAGGAAATTTCGAAGGAGGAGGTTTAGTGCCCAGATGGTGATGGTTTGAAATAAGTGGAACACGTTGTTGCGCCCTCTTCTAGTATGTGTATTCCTCCCTCTTGTGCTCCTCCTCCTCCCTCTTCCTTCCTTTCTCTTTCACCTCCCCCCCCACTCTCTCTCTCCTCTTCTCTCCCCCCCATAAATATTCCCTGTGAAGCTCGGTTAGGCCCCCTCGATACCCAAAATGAATTATTCACTGAGTTCGAAGGATAAAACCTCTGAAGGTGTTTGTCTAGGAGGTCTCACTTTGGATCCTTCACAGGATAATCCTCTTCAACGTAAGTCCTATTTGATGAAAGATCTATAGAAGGTTGTTCTAGACATTAGTAAGGGTAAACAAAAAACTATTTTGAGGGCCCTTGGAGCTGGGAATGCCCCTAAAAGGAATTCCACATGAAAGTTCTCTCCTTTAATTCCAAATGGGTAGGCGGCACACCTAAACACCTTGCTCTCAAATGACTCATTTTGAGCCATAATCCTGAGGTGATTCTCCTTTAGGAAACCATGTGTGAAGGGGATAAGGTTAAGGCTATTCTTGAGAAATGGATCAAGAATTGGTCCTTCTACTCCATTGATTCCAATTGGCACTCAAGAGGGTTAATTACTGGTTGGAGTCCCATGTGAAAGGATATCTTTACTTCAACTCTTAATTATGTAATCACTGTCAAATTGGAATTTTCGAATCACAACGAGCCTTGGAACATTATAAACATTTGCGAACCCTACAATGATTATATTCCCTTCTGCGAAAATTTGGCTACCTCCGGTGCTTTCAATGATCTTAAGACGGTGATAGGGGGAGATTTCAACTTTACTCTTAGCCTTACTGAAGTATGGGGAGCTATCCCTCATAGGGATGTCCAAAGCAATTTTTTTCCTCTTTCCTAGAAAAACATCATTTGATTGATCTTCTCCCCTGCAAATTGTCCCCCACTTTGAAATGTCCCCAACTATGTTGGGTGGAGATATTAGGTTTTTTCCCCAAATTACTAGTCCTTCTTAAGTTAATCTGTTGTTAACCTCTTATAAAATAGTTTACTCAATGAGGAATATTGACAAATAGATAGAAAACATCCATTACACAAGATTTAGAGCGGATAACATGGAATCTTATTATGGATGGAAACTCCCAAAAAACAATACAATGATGAGTATTGGCTGTAATAAAAGGTACAAAATATGGCTAAGGACACAAGCTAATGGCTTCTAGGTAACATCATAATATGCTACAAAAACAACACAAGAAACCTGGAATGATGCTAATCAATGAAGCCCAAGGCTCTCCAAGCCTACACTACTCTGCTATAGTGACATATGTTCTACAAGTGGTCCTCCAACTCCTAAGAATGACTATACAGATCCGATCTTCTGCAAACCCCCAATTTACAGGGGTCCTCACGTGATGCCTCTGAGGTGTCTAATGGGGCCTCACATAACAACCCTTGCTCAACCTGCAGGGATGCCTCCTGCTATGGTTGCATGAAACCCTTTGATATTCGTGGATATGATAAATAGATCCCTCCTGCAACTCACCGCAAATACTTTGTGCTAACTGAACTCTCTTCGGAACACAATCAAGCACCACTGGTGCATACCCCCCCTTTCTCTCCTAAGGGTTGCACGACCTCTCGTTCAGGAGCTTCAATTACTTGAGTCAATTGACTCTCTGAAACCTCACTGGTTTTGTTTTGTGTTAACCACAGGCCCTCTCAGCTCCCTGCACAGGGTTCATAGTGCCCACAACCTTTCCCCTCATGCTCTGCAAAACCTCAGAATGTAATGTTCACGCCTTTTCTCTCGCCCCCTTCCGGAGATATGACCTTAGGCGACCCCTTCATGTGACCATGTGATTGCAGCGCAACCACAAGTGGTTTGGGACCAAACTACTTTTCGGCCCGCAATTCACCCTGAGTCCCCACGTGTCCTTTGGATGAAACCATGGTTTGGATTGCGGCCCGCTCTCAATACATTAATGTTAGCGCAACTCACACCCCCACAATGCAGAGTGGTCTTCAATCTCGCGGTCTTGACGGTGTTGGCAAACGGGTGACCGAGATTTCCTCTTACAGATCAACAATCCATGTTTCCGCTCTCAGATTGATGTCTGTCGTCGATTCAAAATTTCGGGCTCCGAAATTCTCAAATCTCAAATCTTGGTTTCCTTCATAGGGCAATCTTCCGGAACGAAATATCTGCTGACATCTGTCCCTTCAGATCAACGGTTGTGATCTCTATGGGTCTTCGGACTCCAAAGATTTCAAATCTCAAATCTCACTCTTCCTTCAATGAATTTTATCTTGAGTTGGTGATCCACTGACGTGTTTCCTCCTGATCTGACAGTCGAGGATCACTTCGGGTCTTCACCCAGAGTTCTCGGATCTTCGCCACGCCTCCTCCAGATCTAATGGCTCAGATTCACTTCGGGACTTTAACCGGAGTCCATGGATTCATGACACGTCTCCTCTGGATCTGACGACTATGAATAACTTTGGGACTTCGGGGTTCGACAATCTCAGTTCTCAAACTGAAAATCCCACGACGATTTTCCCGGAGCGCATGATCTGCTGACAAGTTTCCACCGGCAGATCGACGACTCTCGGTTCTTCGGCTCTCTGGGCTTTGACGATCTCAAGCTCTCGTCCTTCGCGTTCTTCCAGAGTGACTTCACCCGGAGCTCACGATCTCGCGCCACACGTCCTTTTCTGGATCAACGGTCTAGATTTGCTCTGACACTTCGGTCTTTGGGAGTCTCAGATCTCAAAATTCGATGGGATTCAATGAGTGTGAAGCATTAAAGCTCGCACATCATTGGCAAGCACGCGGAACAGAACCACTCACCACATGTAAATATTTCAGAATCTCAATGCTGGCAGTTACAACGCATAATTTTGAAGTACGCCTGAACTTCAGTGCTGGGAAAATCTTTGAGGCACACGTGAACGATTACAAGCGAAGTGGGAGTTTCCACTCCGGCTCTGGACTGCGACTGATCCAAGATAGTTGTAGGATAGTATTAGAGTATACATGTAGTCAGGGGGAACCCTAAGAATCCTCTGAGTTAAATAGATGTTTTGTAATCCCAAATGAGGTTGGTTGCATATGGTTGTAAGCTGATTGCATGTAGTTGTAAGTTGATTGCAGATAACTGCAAGTAGATGCCAGTTCATAGGAGAATTTTGAGTTTTTTTTTCCAGTTTTTTTATTGATTATAGTTGTAATCATTTTTTCTTTTGAATAGAACAGAGGAAAATTGATCCAATGTGTGGCGTGGATAATGTTTGAAATTCTATGTTGTTATGATTTCATGAGTGAATGAGTGATTTCCATTGTGAGTGGATGGAACTGTGAATGTTAGGATAATTCTCAATCATTTCTCTTCTGATGAGTGGTGCAAGGTGTGCACACAGAACGCAAGGAGTGTGTTGACGGGATTTGTTTCGATTCCAAAGCTCAGAAGAGATAACACAAGATTTTCCTTTGCAAGGAGTGAAAAGCGACTACTACAAGGTGTGCATAGTCATCTGCGGGAACTCGAACCTGCGTAAGGATCTGTTGCATACTGCATGCACAGAGACGAAAGGAGAACGCCAGGAGGGCGAGAGGAATTTCTCTTAGAGAAATATTCCGAATCTGAGTTATCGAAATACCCTAAAATCAAGGAGTGTGCAGGATTTCGAGGTCTTCACAAAGACCAAGCTCAGGAGAAATAACAATTCTCATAAGTGTTAACGAAGTCCAAGACTCAAACTCATAGGAGGAGCGAAGCTTCAGAACCTTCGAACACTTAGAAATTTTCTAAGACAAGAAAGATCAGAAGCTCGAGAGGAGGAGAAACAAAGACCGTTGGATTGTAGTGTGAGAGATCAACAAACATTCGATATTGCTAAGGTGCACGAGCTTTAACGCTTCGCACTCACGGAACCCCATCGAAGTTTGAGATCTGAGACTCCCGAAGACCGAAGTGCCGGAGGAGATCTAGACCATTGATCCAGAAAAGGATGCGTGGCGCGAGATCGTGAGCTCCGGGTGAAGCCTCTCTGGGAGAACTCGGAGGACGAGAGCTTGAGATCGCCGAAACCCGGAGAGTCTAAGAACCGAGAGCCATCCATGAGCTCCTGCACTGACTTTCTATGCTTTTGGATAGCAACTCCATTTTCTCAACTGGAATCCTCTATTGGGTGTCCCTTCTGTTATCTCCTAAAATAAACTTGTCATTTTATTTGATTTTTAGGTGATAGCATCGTCATGAATAAGTGTCATTTTTAATTTTTGTGGTCTATGGTCTCCAAGCAAAGGGAATAAGTGAGAAATTCCAAAATAAATCGATTTGTTGTTTATTGGTTTCAAAAATCAAAGAAAATTCTTTTCGGCGGCTAACCATTGTTTTAAAGTTGAAAAGGAGCCACCGAAAACTTAGGCTTCCGATGGTAAAAGAAACTCTTGGAAACGCGGAGGAGCCCCCGAAAGTGCAAAAGCAGTTTTGGGCACTGCCTCTTCAGGAGTTCGAAAGAGAAAAGAAAGTACACACGTCATAATGGAATGATGACCGTTTTTATGGGAGACTGACATGTTTTACACGACCTTATCACTGACTATGGAATAATCATTCCGAATTCAATTATGCAGCCTGTGTGAAGGTGTGATGTCCTATCAGTCCTGAAGGTTATCCAACCATTATTAAATTTCATCTGCTCATTGCTCGATATTGTCTACATCAACATTATGGTCATCATTCAAATTCAAATTCCACCAGTTCTGACTGCCTATAAACAACATTTCTCCCCACCATTTGATCATACAAATTTTATTCTTCATCGCCAACAAGTTCTTTAAATTGGAAATTTCTCTGTTTCAGTGTTCTACAAGTTAACTTGTGTTTTGTAGATGGGTAAGAAACGAGGTGGTCCACCTCTCAGGAAGGAGTTAGAAAACATTCAATATTTACAATCTCATCCAGATATTCATTAGTATTTCTCAGATGCAGGATGTCTCACTTATGTGGAAAATCTACAGGAGGGTTACCACTAGGGTATCACAAAAGCCTTTGCAAAATCTTATGATGGAAACAAATCCATAGTTGGCCCTTTAGAGATACAAGTCAATGAAGCAGCCATAGCCTCTACTACAGGCATGCCAAGAACATGGCAAAAATGGTTCAAGACCATAGTCACCAAGAATCTGGAGTTCAGACCTTATTTAAAGTTTGAATTCCAAGACATCATTTGGAATAGGGATATCCCCATTTCTCATCTAGAGGAGAAGTGGTGGGCTCTTCTCAAAGCCATACAATTGCATATAACTAAAGAGGGAATATATGATAGGGACATGTTATACCACTTCAAACTTATGGACCACTTTACAGGAAAGTCTCCTCTCAATCTACCATATTGTTTTCACAAGAGCTTGACAAAGATTCCACGCAAGGTTCAAGCTGAACTTGACCATATCCAGAATACCTTGTGTCATTTTGGTTTGATCAAAATGATTCTTGTAGAAGAATTGAGGAAGAAGGAAAGAAAATGGGAACACTTTTTGTTTTGGGGAGGTTTTGAGTTAGAGACTCAACCTGATAAAGGCAAGAGGAAATCAAGAAATAAGCTACCAAATCCTCAGAGTAGTATAAAGAGGAGGAGAGACATCACCCTTGACCTCTTAGAAGAACCATAATCTAGCTTAAGAGTCAAGAAGGACTCCTAGAGTGATAACACCTTCCACTTGACCAGATATTCAAAATAGGTCTTCCTTCTGGTCTTCTTGCCAATCCTCTGATCAACAATCTTCTCCATCTGTGGGTTTTCTGCTATATGCATTTGTTTCTCCCACTAAATCTTCTCTTGATCTTCTGATCCCTCTGTGTCATATTTCCTGTAAGGATACAGGTCTGAGACGTTGAATATGGGCGATATGCCCACATCCTCTGGAAGCTCAACCTCATAGGAGTTTGCATCAAACTTCCTCAAGATATTACATGGTCCTATCTTATTCATATTTAATTTGTTATATGTTCCCCTAGGGAACCTCTCTTTCCTGAGATGTGCCAGAACCTGATATCCTACTTCAAATTGAAGTTCTCTGCGGTGTTGATCAACTCTGCGCTTGTACTCCTGATTAGAACTCTGCAACTGTTCTTTGATTTGGCTATGGAGCCTCTGCATTTCTGCAGCAAAATATTCTACTCCAACGCTCCTGATCTCACTCTGTTCCAAGTCTCTCAACTCAGATACTCCCCTGGGTTGCATTCCATACAATATTTGGAATGGGCTCTTTCCAGTGCTCCTGTTTGGCGAGTCATTGTATGCAAATTCTGCTTGTGGCATAATCTGATCCCACTGATTATGGTGCTCAGTAACTAGACTCCTTAATAAGTTTCCAAAACTTCTGTTTACCACCTTATTTTGTCCATCCGTCTGAGGGTGATAAGATGAGATGAAGGAAAATTTTGTCCCTAACTTCTTCCATAGTGTTCTCCAAAAGTGACCAACAAATTGTGTGTCTTTTTCCGAGACAATGCTTCTGGGTAGGTCGTGAAGTCTTACAACTTCCTTGAAAAACATATTTGCAACATGTGTTGCATCACTAGTCTTCTAGCATGGGATAAAGTGTGCCATCTTCAAAAATCTATCCACTACCACAAATATGGAATCAAATCCTTTTTTCATTCTTGTCAGTCCCAACACAAAATCCATGCTTATTGCATCCCAAGGCCTCTCTGGTATTGGCAATGGTTGATACAATCCAGTGTTTTGTCTCTTTCCTTTTGCATGTTGGCGGATTCTACGTCTGTTCACAAAATTTATCACTTCTGTTCTCATACCTGGCCAATAGTATGAACTTCTCAACTATGCAAATGTTTTATCATGGCCGAAATTTCCAACCAATCATCCACTATGCTTTTCTTTCAAAAGTTTATCCCTCATTGAGCATTTTGGTATGCAAAACTGATTTCCCTTGAACAACAATCCCTCTTGAATCATGTACTCTGTCCACTGACTTCTATCTCTCAACAGAAGATTTGTACATGCTTCGTATGCTTCCTTGAAATCTGTATCATCACAATACATGTCCTTAAGGTGTTCAAACCCCAAGGTCTTCACCTGGAATTCCTACAGAATCAAGCATCTCCTGCTTAATGCATCAACAACTTTGTTAGCATTCCCAGCGATATGTTTTATGACAAAAGTAAAATTCTGCATAAACTCTACACATTTTGCATGCCTCTGATTCAATTTTTCTTGCCTGGTTATGAATTGTAAAGCCTGGTTATCACTATACAAGACAAATTCTTGTGGGACAATATAATGTCTCCATTTCTTCAAGGCTTGAATTATGGCATACAACTCCTTGTCATACATGGAGTATTTTCTCTTGGTCTCATTCAACTTCTCACTGAAATAGGCAACATGTCTATTATCCCGACTCAAAACTACTCCTATTGCAACTCCACTTGCATCACACCTCACCTGAAATGTCTTTTCAAAATTCGGTAAGACCAGAATTGGTCATTCTGTGATTTTCTCCTTCAGTATATTGAAGCTCCCTTCGACCTCCTCTGTCCATTTAAAAGACTTATGCTTCTTCTTCACTGTATCCATCATTGGTGCACAAATCCCACTGAAGTCTTTGATGAACTTCCTATAGAAACTTTCCAATCCATGAAATCTCCTTACCTCAAACATACTCATTGGTGACGACCATTCTTTGATTGCTTTCACCTTCTCTGGATCCATCTTCAGTTCATTTGAAGAGATCACAAAACCCAAGTAAATGAGTTTTTTCTTCACAAAAGAGGACTTCTTCAGATTTATCAATAGCTTCTCCTGTTGTAGCCTCCTCATCACAAATTTCAGGTGCCTCAAATTATCTTCTTTAGTCCTCCTAAAGATCAATATATCATCCATATACACAACCACAAACTTGCCAATGAAATCTTTCATTGTTTCATTCATCAGCCTCATAAAAGTACTCATAGCATTTGTTAAGACAAATGGAATAACAAGCCACTCATACAGACCTTCATTTGTCTTAAAGGTTGTTTTCCACTCATCACCTTCTCTCATTCTGATCTGATGATATCCACTTTTCAAATCTATTTTAGAAACTAAATTTGCTCCACTTAAACAATCCATTAAATCATCCATTCTTGGTAAAGGAAATCTATAAAACAGTCCATTAAATCATCCATTCTTGGTAAAGGAAATCTATAAATGATGGTGATCTTGTTAATGACTCTTGATTCTGTACACATTCTCCACCCTCCATCCTTCTTTGGACTCAAAACATTTGGTACTGCATAGGGACTCAAGCTCTCTCTGACCAAACCCTTGTCTAACAATTCCTAGACTTGGTTATTCACTTCCTCGTTCTCTCGAGGTGTCAATCGGTATGCTTCTTTGTTTGGTAGATTTTCTCCTGGTATCAAATCAATATGGTTATTGATACTTCTGATGGGTGGCAATGAGTTAGGCAACTCATCCACCACTATATCAATAAAATTATCCAACAATTCATGAACTTCTTCAGGAAAATCCTCCATCGAATTACTTGTAAGGATAACTCTGGGTTTCCTCACCACAACAAACTGCATCTCCTATTCTTCCTTGACTTCTTTGAGGAGTTCCTTCCCACTCATGAGAAGTATGCTTGTGCTGGCCTCCTCTTTCACTCTCTTCTCTATTGGAAACAACATGTGTGCCCTACCATTCTTCTCTAATGTGTATGTATTTTTCCTCCCATCATGAATGACATTCCTGTCAAACTGCCATGGTATTCCCCAAAAAATATGGCATACATCTGTGGGAATTACATCACATAGAATTTCATCTCTATATCCTCCTATCTTAAATTCAACCAAGCATTGTTTAATAACCATTACTTGGTGTCCTTTCTGCAGCCATGATACTTTGTATGGCTTCGGGTGTGTAGTTGTCTCTAGCTCCATTTTCTCCACCATCTCTATGGATACTAGGTTTTCAGTGCTCCCACTATCAATTATCACTTTGCATACTCTATCTTTAGTATTGCAAGTTGTTCTGAAGAGATTGTTCCTCTGCATTGGATTTTCAACTTTTGCCTCTGGTTTTAAGAGAACCTTCCTCGACATTAGGGATCTTCCATCCTCTGCTCCTTCTACTTCAACATCTTTTTGCTGTGCTTCTTAAATGTGAGCTTCACCTCCTCCTTTTTTTTTTTTCTTGGGGCATTCCCAAGACATGTGTCCTGTCTTTCCACAGGCATAACATCTTACGTCTCCTCCTCCTCTTCTTCTAGAATAATTTCTTCCACCACCTTGTCTTTCTCGGGAACTTCCTCCTCTTTCTGAGTGACTGTGTGGTTTTTCAACCTCATCCTTAGACTTATGTTCTCTGTCATGGTTAAATCCATTGCTTTTGTTTGGGACTGGGCCTTTGCCTCTTCCTTGCTGGATTTTCTTTCTGGCCAACTTCTCCTCTGCATTCAGTGCAAAATGATAAGCATCCTCCATTGTCCTTACTGACATCATGCTAAAATCGTCCTGGATTTCACATCTCAGGCCTTTATATATCTGGCTACTTTTTCTTCGTCTCACACTCTTTGTCCAGTTTTGATGTTCAACCTATAGAACTCCTCTATGTAGTCCTTAACTGTCATCCCCTTCTGTCTCAGGTTCTGCATTTTCTTGAACAAATTGATTTGATAATCCTTGGGCATGAACTTAGCCTTCAACTTGGATACCATTATGTCCCAACTTTTTATCTTCTATTTGCCTTGACTCCTCCTCTCAGCCTATAGTTCATCCCACCACAGTGTTGCATGTCCTTTTAGCCTGGTGAGAACCTGTTTCACCTTTCTCTCTTCATCGACATCTTCATAGTCGAAATGCTTGTCCATGGATCTTATCCAATCCAATAGCTCTTCGGCATCTAAATTTCCTTCATACATTGGGAACTTTATCTTGGCTCTGCCTCCCAATCTAGCAACTTCTCTCAGCAAGACTTCTTTGGCAACATCCTCTCTTGCAGCTTCTTCAAATTCTACTTCTTCACTGTTTGCATCGTTGATGTATCCAGTATCAGGTGCTCGTCTCTGCGCTACCTCCATCACCTCTAATCTTGCACAAAGTTCTCGCATCTCCCTTTCTACAACTTGATTGGCTAAAGGTTCTTCCACTCGTCTCCTTGGTGGCATTGTGTTGATTGTCTGTCACACACAGAGTACAACTTCAAGTTCTTCTCTCTCCTCTTCCTTGCTTGCTGTCTGCAAGCAAACTTCCGCTCTGATACCACTTGGTGTAGACCCCCCCTTTATCTCCTCAGGGCTACATGACCTCTCGATCAAGATATTCAAGTTCTTGAGTCAATTGACTCTCTGAAACCTCATTGGTTTCATTCTGTGTTAACCACATGCCCTCTCAGCTCCCTGCGCAGGCTTCACAATGCCCACGACCTTTCCCCTCGCGTTCTGCAAAAACTCAGAATGTAATGTTACACATTTTCTCTCGTCCCCCTCACAGATATGACCTTAGGCGACCCCTTCACGTGACCATGCGATTGCGGCACAACCACAAGTGGTTTGGGACCAAACTTCTTTTCGACCCACAATTCACTCAGAGTCCCCACATGTCCTTTGGGAAAAACCACAGCTTGGATTGCGGTCCGCTCTCAATACATTAACGTTGATGCAATTCACACCCTTGCAATGCATAATGACCGCGATCTCACGATCTTGATGGTGTTGGCAAATGAGCGACTGAGATTTCCTCTTACAGATCAATGGTCTAGGTTTCTGCTCTCAGATCGACGACTGTCGTCCATTCGAAATTCTAGGCTCTAGAATTCTCAAATCTCAAATCTTGGTTTCCTTCGCAGGGAAATATTTCAGAACGAAAGATCTTCTAGCACCTATCCCTTCAGATCAATGGTTGTGATCTCTGTGGGTCTTCAGACTCTGGAGATTTCAAATCTCAAACCTCACTCTTCCTTCAATGACTTTTATCTGGAGTTGGTGATCCACTGATGCGTTTCCTCTTGATCTGATGGTTGAGGATCGCTTCAGGTCTTCACCCAGAGTTCTTGGATCTTCACCATGCCTCCTCTAGATCTAATGGCTCAGATTCACTTCAGGACTTTATCCGGAGTCCACGGATTCATGACACGTCTCCTCTGGATCCGACGGATACGAATCACTTCGAGACTTCAGGACTTCAGGGTTTGGCGATATCAGTTCTCAAACTGAAAATCCCATGACTATTTTCCTGGAGTGCACGATCTGTTGACAAGTGTCCACTGACAGATCGACGGATCTCTAGGATTCGACGATCTCAATCTCTCGTCCTCTGTGTTCTCCCGGAGTGACTTCACCCGGAGCTCAGGATCTCGTGCCACACGTCTTTTTCTGGATCAACGGTCCAAATCTCCTCCAACACTTTGGTCTTCGGGAGTCTCAGATCTCAAACTTTGATGGGGTTCCGTGAGTGCGAAGCGTTAAATCTCGCACACCTTGGAAAGATCGAATGACTACTGATCTCTCACGCTACGATCTAACGGTCTCTGTTTCTCCTCCTTCCGAGCTTCTAATATTTCTTGTCTTAGAAAATTTCTAAGTGTTTGAAGGTTCCGATCCTTCGCTCCTCCTACGAGTCTGAGTCTTGGACTTCATTAACACTTACAAGAAGTGTTATTTCTCTTGAGCTTGGTCTTTGTGAAGACTTCGATATCTCGTGCACTCCTTATGTTTCAGGGGATTTCAATAACTTAGATTCAGAAGATTTCTCTAAGAGGAATTCCTCTCATCCTCCTGGCATTTTCCTTTCGTCTCTGTGCATGCAGTATGCAATAGATCCTTATGCAGGCTCGAGTTCCTACGGATGACTATGCACACCTTGCAGTAGTCACTTTTCACTCCTTGAAAAGGAAAATCTCGTGTTATCTCTTCTGAGCTTTGGAATTGAAATAGATCATGTCAACGCACTCCTTGCGTTCTGTGTGCACACCTTACACCACTCAACATAAGAGAAACGATTGAGAATTATCCTAACATTCACAGTTCCATCCACTCACAATGGAAATCACCCATTCACTCATGAAAGAATAACAACAGAGAATTGAAAACATTATCCACGCTACACATTGGATCAATTTTCCTCTGTTCTATCAAAAGTGAAAACGGTTACAACTGTAATCAACACAAAAACTGAAAAAAAAAACTCAGAATTCTCCTATGAATTGGCATCTACTTGCAGCTATCTGGAATCAACTTACAACTACATGCAATCAACTTACAACCATATGCAACCAGCCTTATTTGGGCTTACAAAACATCTATTTAACTCAGAGGGTTCTTAGGGTTCCCGCTGACTACATGTCTACTCTAATACTATCCTACAACTATCTTGGATCAGTTGCAGTCCAGAGCTGGAGTGGAAACTCCCACTTCACTCATAATCTTTCACGTGTGGCTCAAATATTTTTCCGGCGTTGAAGTTCAGGCGTACTTCAAAATTATGCGTTGTAACTGCCAACGTTGAGATTTCAAAATATTTCCATGCGCTAAGTGGTTCGACTCTGCATGCTTGGAAATGATGCTCTTGCATCAACCACAAAGAACTCCAAGAGGACTATGAATGAGTCCCTTTCTTGTCTAGGTAGGGTGGATATTGCACCACTGAAACTAAACTTGTAATGGGGGGATTTTTCCAAAAACCCCAATGAAAACGTTGGATACAAGAGAACTCATTAAGATATCAAAGCATAATGACAATGGGGAGGGTTTCTCCTCTATTTATCTTTCCTTTGGACCTTCTATATCTTTCCCCCATTTTGACCAAATCAAATATTTTCCTCCAACTCCATTTAAAGATAATTATTTATTTTATTTAATGTCACTTTTAGGGTTTTTCCATCTTTTAACCTAGTGACACCTCCTTGAATCCCCTTTTCCTTGTTGACTATAGCATATGGGAGCCATATAGGTTATTGAGTTCCCCTCCATCATGGTCATCTGGAAGAGGACTTTACACACTTGGAAAATTACAAGGTCGACAACGAGGCTGTGGCTAAATGTCTGGATCATTTTTTGGTTTCAGGACAACTTTTCAGTGGCCATCTAACTCTGAAATCTTGGGTGTCCACATGTGTTATCTTTGACCACTCACCCATTCTCTTTCATGCTTGTTCATGTGAAAGATCTCCTCCTTCTCCTTTTAAATACAATCTTGTCTTTTCCAAGGAGGATGTATTCGTAATATTAATTAATTCTTCCTAGGTTCACTTTGATTCCTCTTCCCATGATTTTGCTATGAAACAATTCACAGACAACATTCAAAGGGTCAAGGTCACGACAAAACAATGGGATAATATTTTTAAGGATAAGACAATCAAGTAGCTCAGAGAGGATGAACCTTATATAGAAAATTTCCATATGAACAACCCTTATGGGGTTTGGAATCAAGAACAATTAGCTATATTATAGGAAAAGGAGGCTCTCTGTCATTCTCTTTTGCGTCAGGAAGAACAAAGATGGAGCCATTAGGATAAAGAAAGGAGCCAATAATACCGATTTTTTTCATAACTTTGCAAAATACAAAAAATATATCATGTTGTAATGTTATCTACAAACTTCTCTCTTAGAGGAAGGCTAAAACCCATATTCATTGACATTATTTCCGAGGAGAAATTCAGTTTTTTGCAAAAATGACAGATACACAACGTTGTGTCGTTGGTTCAAGAAGCGTTTCATTCAACTTTCACCAGTAAGCAAGAAAATTCCATTCTCAAATTGGACCTTTCTAAGGCATATGACAGAGTGGTTTGGATGTACTTAAGATTGGTCCTAATCCATATGGGAATGGAACTTTCAGTGGTAAATTGGATTATATGATGTATACAGAATCCCTCATTTGTAGTTCTTATCAATGGTTGGCCTTCTAGGTTCTTTCGAGCCTCAAAGGGCATTCGATAGGGATGTCCCTTGGCCTCTTTCTTGTTCCTCCTTATCCTTGAATTCTTGAGTGTGATAATAAAAAACACCAAAGTCAGAGGCGTCTTGAAATGAGTCTCAGTGTTTTGGCACGAGCGTCTTACTTACCTATTATTTTTCAATGATGTTTATTTTTTCTAATAGGACTCCAATCGACGCAATGGCTCTTCGTAAAATTCTTAATCTGTTTTGCAGGGAAACTAGAACAATCATCAATGAAGAAAAATATTTCCTACTTTTAAATGAAATTCCTTTCTCTAGTGAGCCTTTGATCATAGAAAAATTAACTTATCCTCTTAAATATTTTCAGTCGAGCCTAAAATACTTGGGGTTCATCATTAAACCCAATAAATATCAATTCAATGATTGGGTTTGGTTAAGCAAGAAGGTAGAAAATATAATCTCATATTGGGCCAATCGAGATTTATTAGGAGTTGGGTGACTCACCTTGGTTGATTCTGTTTTAGAGAGCATACCGGGTTACTAGGTGTCTATCATCTCTATACCAAAAGGTATTCTCTCTATAATTATCAGGCTCAATTTCAGGTTTCTTTGGGCTGGTTCAAGAGCATTCGAAAAAAATTCCTTGGTGAAATGGTATAGAGTTGCGCTTCCTAAGAAATAGAGAGGTCGGGGCCTTAAGAACATTTTTATTTTCTCCCAAGCACTTGCGGCACAAATTTTATGGAGACTAATACATAATCAGGATCTGTGGGGGCATATTTTGAAGAAAAAGTGTATGGAAGGTTTAGCAATCGAGGATTGGTTTAGAATGCCTCGTAAACCATCCTTAGGGTCCATAGTATGGAGGGCTCTTGTTGAAGCCTTCCCAATGGTCGAACAATGGTTCACTTGGAAGATTGGTAATGGAAGAAAAGTGAAAGTAGGGGAAGATTTGTGGGCAGGCTCTGAAAATGACTATTCTCTTTCTAAGCCATTGATAAGGAAGTTATGTGAAGCGTGCCTCTACTCATTGGTGGATGTAAGAGCCCAATCTCCTCAGGTTCGAGGAAGGCCAGGTTGGAAATATATAGTCGAGCTTGGTCTCTCATACCATGAATCATCTAAATGGACACATTACGTTGATCTTCTAGTTCAAAATCACATTAGGATCGATGATGAAGAAGATGACTCCTTTGTCTAGACAAAAAACTTGAGCTTCGATGAATTTACAACCAAGTTAGGTTACCAAGTTGACATGGAGGCCATACAAGGTGTTGAAAAGAAGTGGTGGTGGGATCTTATCTGGAAGCTCAAGGCTCTTCTTAATACCAAGATCACGTCTTGGCTTTCCATCAATAATAAACTTCTTACGTGAGATAATTGTGTCAAAAGAGGCTAGATTGGTCCCAACATTTGTAAATTATGTATGGTCGCTGCTGAAACAGTTCTCACTTGTTTATTTCTTATCCCTTCTTTGTCCAAGTGATGTCCTTAATGAAGGATGATCTAGGGAATTTATTTCAATGGAACAATGACTCGTTCGACGATTGTTTCAAGAGTTGGCTTTGAAATCTCGTCATTAATTTATTCGAGGCCTGCCTTGTATCTTTGTCAATTCCATTTGGTGGGTGTGCAATTCTGAAATTTTCAAAGATGAGGCTCTTCCCATTGAAGTTGTGGTTGGTCTGGTGTTAAAAACAACAAAGGAGTTCAAACTAGAGGTTAAATAAAAGAAGACTAGTATACTCATTATTCCTGATTTGTTGGCTAGTGTGCCGTGGGTTTTTTTTTATGGCACCTCGCAGGGTCACCCACCTAAATGAAGGGATGATTTTAGGGGCTAAATTTCGCTCATGGGCTAAATTTCCATGTTTTTTCCAAAAAAGAGATTCGTTATTTTAAAAATCATTCGCCCAAATTCTATAGGATACAATTATTTTAACTTTAAAATCGCCAAAATTATATAAAAAATGTAGAAAATCTTTAGAAATTTGAATATTTTTTCAAAAATATCGCCAAACATTTATAGTTGGAATATGAAGGATTAGAAAGATTTGCCAAGGTTTCTACATTTTAAAATAAATTTCCATCCTTAAAATCATCCATGCTGAGTTAGATGTGATGTTAGATTTGTACTTCATTTCTCTTCATCTCATTATGCCCACATCATATACCTCCTTGGCAGAGGAACTAATACCAGGGCCGAATTCATTGGCATGCAGACGTTGCTTGAGTTCATCATGAAGAAGGGAATCAAGAAGGTTAAGATATTTGGGGACTCCAAATTGGTAGTAAATTGGGTAAATGGTAAGATCTCAAAGGCGGATATTCGTTTAAATTTTTTATTGCAGGACACACATCAAGATCTAAATGCTTTAGAATGGTTCTCCTGTAACCATATTTATCGAGAGTTAAACTCTCAAGTTGATGCTCTTTCCAAAGAGGGTTTGGATTTACCCTCATGCACATGTGGGATTTATGAGTTTAGAGAGGGCGAGGAACTCGTATCTATGGAGTTCCAATTGTGATGAGATCATCAATATGTTTTTTGACATTTTTGTTGAATAGATAAAGTCTGTCGAGGTAATTTAGAAACTAAGTGTTTTTTTGGAGGCAAAGTTATTGCAAAATCCTCCGTGACCTATATTTGAACTCCTTCTGTGACCTATATCTGAGCTCCTTCTGAACGCTGTAACATGTATATTTTTTCTAWAAAAATATTAAAAAAAARTTAGAGAAAAAAATCACAAATTAAATAAAATTTATAAAGAAAAATCATTTTTTTTAAATTACAAATAAAATTTCATCATTTAAATAAAACGATATTTTTCATAATTTATTTTCATTTACTTTAAATAAAACGATATTTTTCATAATTTATTTTCATTTACTTTAAATATAATAAAGACTAAATCTTAAAATATAATTTTAGCTTTTATAAATAAAAAATTATAAGATCACGCACTATAGATCAATGGACCTTCTTATGTATAACTATACATATAACCTTCTTATAATTATTCATCTTCTATTATGTTACAATTCTGCTTAAATACCTATAAAAATTTATGAAAACTTCATTGAGATAAGTGACGCATAAATAAATGTAAATTGGAGTTTTAAAATGTTTTTTATTTTATTTTAAATGAATATATATGAAATATTACCATTTTTTTTATTTAAGAAATTTTACTTGAATATAAAAATTTATGAAAAATTCAAAAAAAAAAGTCATTGAGATGACACATAAAGAATGTAAATTGGAGTTCTAAAATATTTTTTTAACATCAAAAATATGAATGAATATGAAAGCAAGTTACAAAAATTCCATTTTTGGAGACAATTAAATTCCTGCTTTGTTATGGAGACATTTTAAGTTCTTCTCTGGTGATACCTTAGTTTGTCACTTACTTAGGTTTTGAAGGGAAGAAAGACATGCCTTTCCAACTAAGCTTTGGCTGGCTAGCCTTAGATAGAGTAGATCTTCAACCAATCCTCCTTCATGAGTGGTTGGTTTAGGCTTGGATCTTTATTGTTGAAGGGTTTGTTTAGGTGAAGGTGGGTTAAAGATTATGTTAGTGACTATTTGGGTAGTTTTGCTATAAGTTAGAATAAAAAGGAAGATAAAAAATCGAAGTATATTTGGACATAGTATAGATTTTCAAAACATAATAATAGTATTTTTAATCTGGAAAAGAATAAGTTGGACCATGAGCATCATAATATTCAACGCACTTATGAAGCTTAGAATTTAGATCTCGTTCTCGATATAAAAAAACCTATATGTTTTTCTCGTGGAACTAGCACTACGATTAGCTTTGACACTAATGAATTGATTCCTTTTTTAGTAGTTGTTGAGTGGAATTAACAACTTAATCAACAACCTAATCAATTCTAAGTGTGTAGGTCTTCACAGTTTGTCATAATGCTCATTGAATATTTTTTCATATAAATTGTGTTAGAGGTTTTGAAACGTCCAACGTTTCAAGTGGACACTTCACAGACACTTCACCCATCATCAAGGACAAAAACAACTAATACACTTCTATTACTAAAAATTCAATTAGATCAATCAAATAAACTATTCACTCAAAATTGAATGCATGGATCACTTTCTCTCTCCCTCTTTATATATATATATATATATATATATATATATATATATATATATATATATATATAGATCAATCAAATAAACTATTCACTTCTATTGAATGCATGGATCACTTTCTCTCTCCCTTATAGTTGGATAACTAACTTTAGTTGGACGTAGTATTAAGCTTCATGACCAACCAATCATCAAAATGTTGAATCATTTCATTATCCTTTCCATCTCTAAATTAAAAAACAACACATCTCTTCGAAAGTAAGTTCGTGCGTCAACCTTACAAAAAAAAATGATAGGAAGAAATATGAGAGATACCGACCAAAGACAACACATCTCTTCGAAAGTAAGTTCGTGTGTCAACCTTACAAAAAAAAATGATAGGAAGAAATATGAGAGATACCGACCACATCTTTGGGTTGAAAATATTTATAATTATTTTTTATGAAAATTTCATTGAAATGATGCATAATGAAATATACAATGGCAAAACAACAGTCCAACAAAATCACAATTTTCCATACATCAATGTAATGGATATATAAATTATTAAATTTATTAAGATTAATCAGCTTTATAAATGATTTAACTCGTTAAATGAAATTTATATGTATTAAGTAAGATTGTTTAACACTAATTAATAAAAATAAAAAATAAAAGATTTTTATATAAATTTATATGATATATATGATATATGTTGTTTTGCTTTATTTTATATTGTTGTTTTTAATTGGATCATGTAAGAGTGGACTAAGTACAATTGTTTAACATTGACCAACAAAATTGAATATGAATCTTATATAAAAATATGATAGTTGTTACTTTATTATTTTATAAAACATATGATTGGTTATTGAGATCAGGTTTCAAGTTCAAGATAAGTAGTCTTTGATAAGATCAAGATGACACAGAAAAGAGAACATGAGAATGCCGAAAGAAAGTATTAATATGGAATATAGTAATATGTTGTTATAGTATGGGGTGGTAGGTGTGTGGTGTTGTTTATAATTTTGAAGGAAAATGTGAACTAACCTTTGCTTGATGTCTTGATGATTCCACTAATAATCAAATGAAAGCCCTAAATTTATATTATGGTCCGGAAATCCTTAAATCAATGGTAGTGAGAAAGTTCATAGTCATAAGAGATTCTTCAATTATTATTCAACAAGTGTTAAGACCAACCTCCTTGAATAACTTAAACCTTTTTAGATTTATCTTTCAAATTCAAAGAACAACGAGGAATTTCAACTTTATTGAATTCTACTAGGTGCTCAGATCCTTAAACACTCTGGAAAATAACATGACAAACAATGGTGTGTCATTACAACATTGAATGTCAATTTGAAATGGGGGATCCTTCCTTGGCCCACCTCCCATGAAAGTTTCCAACTTAACCTTTAGAATTAACATGCAAATCGATTAGAAGGACAAGTGGCACACTTCATTAATTTGGATGAGATGGGATTTCACTTTATTCCCTCCTCTCGTACTCTCCACTCATTCCTCCTTATTTAGTTGGAGGAACAAATTAAATGATAGGAAGGATTTGTTTGACAACGGTGGGATTTTATGAATATTCCTTGGCATCCTTTTTTTCGATTAGACTAGTAGCTTTTGCTTTGCCCATGGACTTTGTCAAGACTTGGTGTTATGGACTGTCTTCTGTAGTGGGTATCGACTTGGTCTATCCTAGGCACAAGGGGTGTGCATTTGTTTTTTGTTTTGGCTTTGGTCTCGTTTGTAACATGGAGACGCATCACCACACCAATTGTTGTGCACCCTATGAAATAGTTGATCTTTGACAATTCACATAGGATTTCAGTCAATCAAAGAATCTTTAGGTAGCAATTCACACCTTAAAAACATAATGTATTCTTAGCTTGAAGCTCAACTAGTAAGGAATGCAGAACTGGAGGCTAGGGTGGCCATTAAAACCAAGAAAAGTGAGAAGCTCATTGCTAACCATAACATGTAATATCAACTAATTCCAAGTTTAACAAAGAATTCTCATTCAATGGCCTCTCTTCCAAAAGTCTATAGCAGGTTTGTGAAAGCAACTACTAATGAGGAAGAATTTTTTTAGCAAAACCAAGGGGAGATGGAATATGAGAACACGATTATGGAACCCAATGCAAAACCCAAATAAGAAGCCCATAATGGACATGCTTTTAATTAAAAATCTAGATTTTTATGTTTTGTAAAATAACGCTCTTACTAGGCTAGTATATTAGGTTATATAGTTGCAAGTTTTTTAGTTTCATGGAAAAATATGCTAGAACAACTTAGTTGGTTGGTGAACTCTTCGTCATTTTGGAAATTTTTGAATCCTTAATTTCAAACTTTGTATATCCAAATTGTGTTATCACATTGTATGATGTTGTCACAACTTTCTTTTAATACAACTTAACTTGTTTCAATTCAAAAAAATATTATCATAGTAATATAGTTTGTAATTATAAACATTATATAGATTTCAATCACAAGTCAGATAAAATCTACAAATAAGTGATTGAAATCATTAGTGATGTGAGGATGTACTAACACATCCAAAAATATTATTATATTTTTTTATGGATTAGTAAAGATGTTTTATTAAACTCTTTTTATGGATCAAGAGAGCTAATGAGTGAAACTTGCAACTTTCAAGCCTCTTATAGTTGATTTAGAGTTCATGAGAGAGATGATTAAGAGGTAAGTTGTTTTGAGGAGGGTGGTGAATTTGGTAAGATCAACACCTCAAGAATGAATGTAATTCTTACTTATTTTGATGCTTATTAATTTGTTCAGTTCACTATCAATGTCATCCAAAACAACAAATCCTATTCAATACACATACCTATAAGTGGATTGATCACCCTCATTTCGAAGAGTGAATTGATCACCTTAATTCTTCCCACATAAAATGGACAAAATTTGCTAAACAAAACAAAACTTAAAACATACAAAATTACCCAAATTCAAATTATGTTTCTATTGACCAAATTCTTAAGCAAGCTACATTATAATTTGTCATTTAATTCTTCCCATATAAAATATACAAAACTTACTAAATAACACAAAATTAAATTAAAAACATACAAAATTACCTAAATTCAAATTATGTTTCTATTAACCAATTTTTTTAAACCAACTAGTCATTTTTACTTTTATTTGAAATTGATAACATTTTCCCATTATGTGCATTTTCTTTTTCTAAATAATGTATCCAATAAACAATGTTAGAAAAATGCTAATACTTTTATTCTTTTTCTAAATAATGTATCCAGTAAACAATGTTGAAGAATGCTAATACTAAAAGTTTTAGCAATTCAAGAGGTTAGACATGTAATATACCAAATTTTAAGAGATGATTATATTTTATTTCAACCTTCCACGGTTTGTTCTACACGTTCTTTTCTAAAAATGAGAAGATTTATTTTCTTGGTAATGTAATTATGTTCATGGCTTTTTATTTTGGAATTTTGTAGCTGGATTGTTGTTTTAAAAAGTTTATTTCATTTTAATTAAAGCGAAGAAAGTATAGTATTTGAGTTTGGTTATTTTATTTAAATATCGATTGAATTTGAGGTCGAAATCCACGTATTCATTTTAATTTGATTTATTCGATTTTTAAATATGTTAATTATTTTAATTTGATTTATTCCATTTTTAAATATATTAATTATTTTAATATATTTTTTTCATTTTCATATAATTATGTAGAGATGGAAGCTAAGACCAAGAAAGACGTAGAAAAGGAAAAGCTTCCCTACGAAGCTATCCTATAGGTCATGAAGCAGTACCAAATCTATGAGAGTCTCATGATAGATGGGAAAACCCTAGCCGAGAATTCCATGGAGGACACAATAATGCTCTCGGATAGTTGGACATCCGAGTTTCAAAAGGCCGAAAAGAAAATTGTAGCGCTTTTGCATCAAGCTTGTCATAAAGACTCCTCCATTAAGCTTGACCTTAGCGGGCTTCTCCTTCACAACGTTAGGAAATGGAGAAATTGCCATATACACTTGTCAAGCTCAACCTTAGGTAGGATTATTTCAAGAATATTATTTATTAACAGTCGGCCAGAACGCCTAAGGTCGAAATATTTCTGAAATGAAAATATCTTTGTTAAGATTAAATTATTAAGAAAATAAATATAGTAATATTGTTTTAAAAATAAATGGTATTATTACTACAATTATTAAACATTGGTATTATACACATTAGTAGTGTTAGATTATATTATTAAAAAAATGTAGTAATATTATTTTTAAAATAGATAGTATTATTATTACAATTATTAAACATTATTATTATAAGTATTCATAAAATTATTTAGTAATGTTAAACTGTATATTATTATTAATTTTATTAATTTATGTTATAAATTTAAAATTATATAATTAAAAAAAAACTATAATCAAGCATTTTATAAGGTGACCATCTTTCTAATCATTTTATAAAGTAACCATCTTTTTAAAAGTTTTGTAATAAATGTAGTAATATAATTATTACAATTATTAAACATTATTCTTAGAAGTATTTATAAAAATTATTTATTAAGCATTTTATAAGGTGAGCATTTTTCTAAGCATTTTATAAAGTAACCATCTTTTTAAAAGTTTTGTAATAAATGTAGTAATATAATTATTATAATTATTAAACATTATTCTTAGAAGTATTTATAAAAATTATTTATTAGGGTTAGAATGTATATTATTATTAATTTTATTAATTTATATTATAAGTTTAAAATTATATAATTAAAGTTCGCATGGGTGTAGACGGATTGGAAAGTGTCATGTAAATGGAAGGAAATATGTAAAAAAAGGTTTCAAGTTTGATTCTCACCCCGATTTATCCGAAGGCGTGTTTGCGGGTGATACCCCGTGTCACGCGAGTACGATATTATTGTGGCATTGAAGGGATTTTATAAAGGGATAATCTTTCTAAAAATTTTGTGGTATGTGTGGCTTCAATGAAAATATGACACCTTGATTCACAACACTTTTCATAATTATGATAGCTCATCCACGTATCCTTTGAGGATCATTTCATCTAGTGTGGATTTCAGCATAATGGGGCGTTGACGTGTCCATAAGAGAAGGGCTTACGAATGTTGTGCCAAATCCCGACTATATGCTCATTGGTTAACATGAATCTCTTATAACAAATTCTTCCAGAAATTGGTCATCTCCGTAGCTTTGTCAATCTCACAGTTGTGACCAATTCCTTTGTTGATCCATTCCCTTTCGAGATCACCAATGTCATAGGCCTTCGTTCATTCAACATATCAAACAATATATTTAATAGGTATTTCCCGTCTAACTTCTCCAAATTGAAGGACTTGGAGATCTTGAATGTCTACAACAACAACTTCACATGGCCATTACCAATGGACGTGACCACACTCATGATTCTCACACATCTCTACCTCGAAGGAAACTACTTTTCTAATTTCATTCCTACTAAGTATGGTGGTTGGACTAAGTTGGAGTATATTGCAGTCTTTAGAAATGAACTGGGAGGAAAGATTCTAGGAGAATTGGGAAATCTCACTTAGCTTCAAGACCTTTATGTGGCATATTACAATGAATTTGATGGTGTAATACCTCCTAAAGTGGGGAGGTTGACAAATCTTGTTTGTCTGGATATGTTGGGTTATATGGTTCCAATCCTCTGGAGTTTGGTAATCTGGTGAATCTAGATACATTGTTTATGCAAGTGAATAACCTCTTTGGCTGAATTCCTCTAGAGACGAGGAACCTCAAGAGCTTGAACTCTATGGACCATTTAGTTTGCACATTTGATTAGGTCATCCTTGAAAGGTAGCATGTGCTAATATTTGTTGAACTGAATCTTACCTGAAATCCAAGAGAAGGGTTCAAACTTAATATTCGTCGTTGTCAACTCCTCCACATTGTATGTTTTGATGAGAATTTCTCCCTACATTGGATGAGTGGACCAAAAAGAAAATATCCCATTTTTTTAATTATGTATGGATCCAAAAAGTTTCAATTATGTATCCAAAAAGTTTGGGGATTTTTTTACAGTATAGTTGATTTTTGGAAATTATCTTAAACTTTGTTTTGTTATGGTTCTTATCTTAACAATGTTAAGTTCTTATTGCACTATTTGTGTTAAAAATATATCAAAATAAAAATTAAAAATAAAATATTTAAAATAAGTAAATTATAATGACTTTTTATAATACATTTTTATTTTATTTTCAATAATTTTATCATATTGAGTCTTCTCCTTAAATTTAAATATAATATTATTTTTAATGGTATGGATATTTCATAAAGGAATTATTGATCAACTCAAGAAAGCTCGAGCTCGCTTAAGGGAAGTGGAAATGATAGCGAGAGAAATCCAGGTAAATGGAGACTCCCAAATAGAACGAGAGAAAGAGGATCTCATCAATGCTGCTTCTGAGAATTTGGAACAATTAGAGGATCCCAAGAATAAGACGGTTTACTCTGAACAACAAAGAGCAATTGAACAAATCCTTGCGAACAAGAAGAGATGCCCGGAGTCGAACCGGGGCTGAGCGACAAGCGCAACGAGACCAAACCATATCTCTTTTTTTTAGTGGTTCGTGTGATGTTGTTATGTTCATCTTATGTATTTACTATAATCAATAGTTAAACATCACACATAGTATTAGTATTAAACATATCTTAATGGCTGTAATAGTACTAATATGATAGGTAATGACATAAGCTATATTCTTACACGTATTTATGATAATGAACAATTACCCTAATTACCACTATTACTGGGTTTAGGAGTAGTCCTAATTGAGGTGAGGTGAGGTGAGGCTAGGATGTATGTAGGGATGCAGATAAGACTAACTAATAGGTTAGAAACCTTGCCCCCCCCTGTATGTCCTTAGGGAGGTTAGTACCAATCAACACTCTACTATACAAAAACACCTTAAAGGTAGCACCAATCAAGATCACCCTTCCGAAATATAGCCGAAGGTCATTAAATCCATAAGTCCAACTAGTAAAGTCTTGAATAGGTCCTTCCAAAAGTCATCCTAGAATGATAAGGGACGACGAGCCTGCCTACTGACTGAAGTAGTGATAAAACACATGCAAATTCCCATTTCAACAGTTTCTCACTCACCCATGAAACCCCATTGAACCAAAGAGCATGATGAAGGATTTTAGGTCCTCTCTAGGTCTCCTTAGAGACAAGCTTCTACACGCGCATGCAACATGCATACACACACTAGCTAGCGTAGTTAGTTAGGATCTAATACAGGTTGCTTACCTTTGAAGGGGAGTCCCATGATCTCATGTACATCCTCCAATGTAGGTGTAATTTAGCTAAGAGTTAACATTTTTATGGCAATTCCTTAGTTATAAATGGTTTTAACTCGAGTTTGAAACAATTTTAAGAAATCACTTATCTTTCATATTAATTATCATCCAGCTTATCTACCTATCCTCTGAGCCTAGACACTTCTTGGTCCTCCCAACATGGTCGTACTTTCCAATATGATAGCATTGAAGGCCTACATAATCATCCTCCAACTTTTGTCCGTTCGAGTCTCCCTACTACTCCGAGCAACAATTTGTCCGTTCAAGTCTCCTTACTACTCAGAGCAACAATTTGTCCTTTCGAGTCTCCCTACTACTCCGAGCAACAATAAGGCAAATCTTGTGAGGTATTTGATGAATATATTATCTTGGTCTCTATGTTGACAACATCAAGAATAATTTCCTTGATTTATTATTGAGATAGGATTGTGGTGCATTGCCTTTGGTGAATCAAAGGTTGTTCACTTGTTCGAAGCAATGAGATATATGCCTTGAGGAGAAAACTTGGAATCGTGGAGCAATGTATTTGATTGGCATGCAATCTAGAACGATGTGAGACATTTGATCCCACAAGGTAGTGTTGGATATGCTTGCCAAGGATGTCAATTGATGAGTGTTTCATTTATGCAACTAAGGATTATTTGGCAGTTGGCACTAAGTTGCTTGTTTTTGGGAGGGAGGTGATAGGCTTTGTCATATAGAGGAACAATATTTTGACACACAAATGGTATAAGGATTGTTGGTAAATATGTGTTGGTGTTTGTTTGGTTCTACCAGATATAAGAAAATTGTGATTGTAGCAGGAAGTTGTGATGCATTATGGGTGTGGTTAACCCTACACAATTTTATAATTTAGAGCACAAAATTTGGAAAACACTTCGAACTATGAATTCCCATGAAAGCTTTGTTTGGGGTTTTTCATGGATTGAAAATTTATGTTGTAGGGAAGATGATAATCAATATATAATATCCTACATCTGGCAAAGAATTTAGTCTTGAAACAAAACATGGAGGAGGATTTCATACATGTTTTATAGAGCTAATGCAATTGACCATGCACTCTCTTTACCAAATACAATCGGTAAAGTCATGACAAAACTATTGACATGACAAATTTTCTATACAAACATGAAAAAGTGTGGGACATAATTTCTTTAGCAAAATACAACAAACTAACTCCTCATCTTTAATAAGAGATGGCATAAGGTAGGTGGGCTAAAGTGCCATTGCTTTTATTCATTTTCAAAAAAACATTAGGGGTTAAAATGTAAGAAATTAGTAATTATTTTTTATTTTTTATTTTTTTCACCCATAAGGTAAAGACATGGTAGAAAAAAAATTGTTTTCTAGTAAGCACAACTCTATTTTAAGTTGGTATATCTTGTGCATTCTTATAAGATTTGATTCCATCATTGCCTATCTAATCAAATTTTTCTACTAGCTCCAAGAATACAATGTATACACATGAGGGAATCAATCTTATGCTTGGTCATTGAACCTTTAGTTAGACTTAGCCCCTATGGGGATAGGGGGAGGAACCTTAGCCACCTCCAACAAAAGAGAACACACAAAATCTATTTAGTGAGGAGACATTTTTGATAAATACAATGAACTATAAACAATCTTTTGCCACCTACTTGCAATCTATGAGTGAATATGTTGGAATTGAGAAAAAAAGTCATGGTTAGGTAGGTCAACAATGCATGAAAACCTCTATTTCTTTTTTCAAACCTCCATACTCGTAATTTCTCTTGGATTCAAAGCTCAAGCCATAGGATTCTACTTTATAGATAATCCAACTGAAATTTAAAGCTTAGAAGATATATGATAAAAAAAAACAAAAAAACAAAAAAGTGCTTTGTATTTCACAACCTAATCCTCTAATTTTTAACAACATAACAATCCTAATTCATTTGGCGTTTCCTTTCCCACTTCAGGGTATGTTAGTTCATATATTTAAATCTAAATATTATTTATAAAATAATATAAATATTAATAATAAAAACTCCAACCTGTCCCATTTAAAATCGGGAAAAATTATTCTCCAAAAAGAAAAGTCGTGCTCTTTGATCCCGACACTACCAAAGCAAATCAGTAGTTGTCATATATGCTATTTGAACATAAAATGATTCTGAAGATCTTGTCCATTTTTACAATACTAAATTTTGTTTTATTAATAAATATATATGTTTATAAATATCATTATAATATTAAACTAATTTAATATAAAACAAACAAAACTTCATACCTAAGTCTGAACAATATACTATTTATTTAAAAAAGATCCCATATCCACCGTTAGCACATACTCTCGTAACAATACTTATTTTACTGGCATATATAGAATTAAATACAATATCTTGCAAAGATTCGAATAAGCCAATACACTCGCCAACCTGGAACGTATTGGACTTTTATTCACTTTGATACTATTTTCCCATGTTCCCCTTGTACCCTTTGTCCGGGACCATGTATGTCCAATTGCATTTAAAAAAGGGGCTTAAAAAAGAGCCTATGATCTCTAAATCTAAATTGCTTAAAATATATATAATTATTCATTTACTGACTAAAGAAAGGAGAAGAGTTGAAGGTGATTTTTTAAAGTTGACAAATGGGTCGATATGTTTTCTTAAAACCAAACATATATCCATTCTTTGCATCTTGGCCAAGTACAAAATGAAATACTTTGAGAATAATGGGGGTGGCAAATGTTTGTGTACATTCAAAGAGTTGTATTAACATAATATAGAAGTGGCGTGAAATTTTTATGAGCATTTTTTTAATTGAAAAAAGGATTTATAGTGGTAGTTAATAGAATGGTTGTTATTATAAATTTAATATTAGTGTTAATAGTTTACAAGTCAATGTTTAGTAAGAACTTTATGATTTAGTAAGAGTTGAAACATTTGGAAACATATTTATGATGGGTTACACATCTAAGAGGTATCTATCTTTTTAGTCTTATCAAAATGGGTTAAATGTCTTATTGGGAGTTTGAACCCGAGTAGTAAGAGTGTGAAACCTACCTCCCAACCATTCAACTAGAGACCAGAGACTAGAGATTCAGGTCTCGATCTACTTTCTCTCCCATATTTCATTTATGACTCTATAATTACAATAAACAACCAAGCTCAAATGAACTAGAAGATAACCCTTACATGTTCACATGCATTCCTTTATCTCTACAGAAGCATGGCAATCATAACAAAATTGTTAGCTCACTAACAACCTCGACCTTGACCAATCAGATGGTTACAAAAACGATTACAATCATTAAGTTGATATTCGAGGATTTGATATGCATGTGATCTTTTCAAGTCCTTGTTTGCAGTACAAAACTGGTGGCGCGTGCAGTGAAAAACTGGTTGGCACATGTGCAGTAGAAAATAGGTCGATGGTTGTTGAATCTTGACACTGCACGATATAAAACTTGTGGCACACAGCCCGTGCAGAACTTATGGAACGTGCACAGTCTTGCACAAACCTTGGTGCCAACAAGCCCCCAACATTATTAGTTGGCTCGTCCTCGATCCAACGAACTTCATTATGGTGTGATGGAGGTGATGATGGCACCTCCTTCATTAGCTTGGTGATGAAGTTCTAAAAGTCAGAGTCCATTTGATAAAAACTCTTTAGTAATTCCTTCATGTCTTTGCAAAATTTTTCGATCTCTACTGGTGTGGTCGACCTAACCGTAGGCTTGATCTGTGCACCCAATTCTATCACTGGGGCTACCCTTGCATGTGCATTTGCGAGTGCATAATGGTGTTGTTGGGCTTGCTCTTGTGATTCCAACACAATGGTTGAAAACTTTTGTTGGTCAATGCAGGTAGATGCAATCTGTTGGTGAAGGCCTAATATCTCTGGCATGACCTCCTTGTACATTGTAACTTGAAGGGAGGGTAGTGCCTGCTTCTTCTCATTGATTTGCACCTCACTTGCGCGTATGTAGTCTTCAATTGTGTTGATTTCCAACGCATTATGTAGATGAGTCTAGAGCTAGAAGTTGTATTCAATGACCCCCGAGAATCCTTCCATGTGCACTTGTACTTGGTGCAACATCTTTTCTATGACAACAATATTCTGTTGCAACTTTCCTTGCTCTGCCAATGGGATGCTCTTCAGTTTGTCCTGAATCTCTAAGTTATGTTCCTGTAGGTGTTGGAGAACTTCCTTCACTTTATTGAGTTTGTTTTTCATTGGGAGGTTCGAAGTTTCTTCAAACATGCTAGGGACTTATGTGTACACTTCATCCATTGCGTTGATCAACAATTTGTACGCAACCACCTCTGCTTCATGGCATTCTTGGATTTCCTTTTGCACAACTACCTCATGTGCATGTATTTGTTGGGTTTCTTGGTGCACATCCATCTCTTGGACATGTATCTATTGCAAATATGTATATGAATGGATTAGTGCGTGTTTCCTGTCCCCCAACTCGTTCATTATCTTGGTCATGAATACTTACAGGTATTGTGAAGGTACATGCACCAAATCCAGCTCTGTATAAGGCAATGATAGAGGCTTTGAACTAGTGGAAGCATTGAAGGAATTCAAGGCTAATGGGTTTAGCTATAGAACCCTCTTTTGTGTGTTGCTTTGCGGTGATGTAGCACCAGTGGTGCTACCTATGACCCTCTATTCTTGGGATTTGGGATCAGTCGTCGGTATAGCAATGTTAAGCATGCAACATAGCTCACCCAATTGTTGTGTTAACCCTTGATGCAATAGTTGTTGCACGTCCAAGTTGGATTGGAGCACCTTGATGATGCTATGAACTAGTGTTGGGGAAGGCCATAGCTCCTACCCTGAAGCATTGGTGTCTATTTCATGTTCCTCTAGGTAGCTAGTCAATATTATGCGCTTGGAAAAATTTACAACCATCTGAGAGGGGGGCTTCCTCTTCGATGGGAAAAATATTGATAGGATGCGACTGACTAGATGTGTGCCCTATTGAGCTAGACCTGAAGGTTGGGCTCTACTCAATCCATTCTTATTTTCCCTTCTTGGGCATATTTCTCCCTGTGTCTAGTTGCGAGCATTTCCTTTGGGCCTTTGGTTGATTACCTGCCCCTTTGGTTTCCTATACTCGTTTCCACTCATGTTTCTTCTTTGTCTATGTTTCCAAGAGATCTAATTCTTCGTCTAGTATGGGTTGTAGTGACTCTAGCTGTTGCACAACCACATGTTGAATGTCCTCCTCGATAATACAAAAGGGGAGGATCTCGATAGGAATTTGTGATCTACAAGTGGGGTGATGAAAACTTCATGGAAATCATATTCAAATTGAAGATAGTCCTCATACCAGTCAACAAGGTTGCATGGTATGTGAAAGGCTTGCCCAATATCTGAATCATTTTAGTGTACCATAGCTGAAAATCCACGCTGTTCTTGCACTGGACGTTCTTGTCTGTACTGTATTGTATCTCATTGAATTTGGGTGCAAGGAAAGATTAAGTAACTTGGGTGTCGTATTGTCGACTTGATAGTGGCTGCCACACTATCATTGTGAGCATGAGTAACACCCAACTATAATGAAACTCCATACCACAATCTTTCACATCAACATAGTCTTGGATGAACTCATTCATTAAGTATCATGACTAGCACATCTAGATGCCTTGGATGCATTGCTTAGTTGCTAGGATTACCTCTAGTGGGAGCTCATCCTTTCAACACTTGCGCATCATCTTGCAGAAAAGTACCTTCGTGAAAAAATGAAATTGGTTGTCATTGATAGTGGAAATAACCACTCCTCTAATTCCTTTGTGTGTACCATACTTTTGGTACACTTCCTCTTGCACAACATCTCGCTCCACTACCATGTTAGTAGGATCCTCCCCTATTCTGGGAAGGCCCGAGACTTGGCATAATATATCTATGTCAACTTCGTACACACGATCTAGCTAGAGGAACTCTCCATGTAACCTACTAAGAAAGAACCTAACACACAAGTTGATGTTTGGGTTACACCCGAAATGGGGGACATCCAATAATGTCATTATCCTTGATTTGTAGATGGGCTTGGCCCATGCCTTGGAGACCACTTTCCCTCCTGCAAGGATTTATACATAAGCATCGAAGCATAGTTCAAGGAATTGCGCCTCATCATGTACTATTAGAATATAATGGATGTGCTCGTTTTACCATTGACAATATCACTATTGTCACCCAACCATAGGC
>ML796426.1:121273-139772 GCA_009831015.1 Picea engelmannii
TGCAAAATGTCATAAGTCTTTCTCCATTTTTCTCTTGATTGCTAACTTCTTTCTGTCTTTGCTTCTTCTAAGTCTCTTCATGATTGATTCTGATTTCGTCTTATCTTGTAATAGCTTCCACATGATTTATTTGATGTATTTCATCCTTTCATGTGTATTATCTGACTTGTATAATGATAGAAATCCTTATGTTGTTTTTCTTCCATAAGTATAGTTCTTCTTGGAACATATTATCTTCTAAGAGATAGATATACAAGATATGTACAAAGACTATGAAAACAAGATATGTACAAGAAATAAGAAGAGTATTTTTACCTTCAGAAGAAGAAGTCTCTTTCATCTTGCTTAGTCTTCTTTGTAGGTTCCTTTTCTTCAACAACTGATGCTTCATGTTTCTCCTTCCTTTCTTTAGCTCGGGACAATGATTCTTGTAGTGATCATACTTTCGACAGTTGAAGCATTGTATTTATGAAATATCTTTCTCTTGATTTGTCTTCCTCTTTAAGCCAAACTTCCTTTTGTTCCTAAAATTCTTGAATCTTGTTGTGAAGGCTTGATCATATTACTTCTTTTGAGGTTTCTCTTTTGCACTGATCTTGTATTCTTCTTGAGCACAGCAAGTCCAAAGTTCTTCAAATGTAGGATACTCCCTCCTTGTGTTCATGCTTGTGAAAAATGCATCCCACGTCTTGGGAAGACCATTGAGTACTATGTTTACCAATTCCTTCTATGAAATGATTTATTCAATAGATTGTAGTTGATCTCTTAACTGAGAGATTCTCACAAAGTATGATGTTATTCTGTCATGATCATTCATCTTCATGTCACATAGCTCATTCTTCAGACTCATTATTTTTCCAATGCTTTTGACTGAGAAGAGGTTTGTTAGGGCACCGTACATCTTCTTCGATGAGTCAAGATGGGAGATGTAGGGTATCAAGTTGTCTTTTATAGATTCCACTATGATACTCATAGCATTGATGTCACCGTCTTTGAAATTCTCCATAACTACAACGTTCTGCGGTTCCTTCTCTTTTCCTTCTTCAAACTCTGGTTTCACGATCTTTCCTTTCACGATATCCAACACTTTATTCTTGGCAAGGATGAGGTCAATCCTTGTCTTCAATGCTCTGAAGTTAGAAGCTCCATCTAACTTGTTTTCTGACTTCATAGAGTAATTTATGGCTGCTTTGACTTGGTCAACCCTAGATCTGACCAAAAACTCAAAATTGACGTATTGGCTTGCTGAGAGTATCAGGAGATGCGCTAGTATAGGGTGCATTGATCTATCTGGAAATTAGGTCAATCCATTCACTTAAGGTGCCTCAATGAGAGGATTAGGGTTTCTGCAATTGCACCTGCTAGTAACCCTAACGACAATGCTATGGTGACTGCTCCTACTAGAAACCCTAGCAACAGTTCTTCAACGAGCTTAATATCCTTACAACTATGTTTCCTTCCAGCGGTTAGACTGAATGAAGGAGTTCTGGGCCCTCAACCTGTTAGAATATAATGGATGTGCTCATTTTACCATTGACAATATCATTATTGTCACCCAACCATAGGCCGAAGCCACCCTCCAAACACCTTAACCTTGACAAAGAATCACTCCAGAAGCAAACCCTAGGATAGATAGCCAAACAAAGCGTAACACACCTTTCCCTAAGGATAGCACACCAACAATAGTTGATTAGATAGTCTAAACCCTAACCAAGAGATAGTCCAAGCCAAACGTGATCTGCTAGCTGCAACAACTGTAATGGCAGCTCTCCTCCAAACCTGCACACAAAACTGGGCACTGAAGTGTGCACAAGTGCTTCTCTGCAATTCTGAGACTGCCTGCTAGAATGAAGACTGGCCTCCTGTATTTATAGTAATTCTGGCTAAATTCCTGGGCCGACTTCTCATTCTGGGTATTCGTCTGTTCAATATATATTATTTCTTCTGGCTGACTTTTTCTCTTGGAGGATAATAACCTAATACAAGTTATTAGCCAACTCATTAGGGTTTTTTCTTGCTTCCCGGAATATCCTATTCTCGTCAGGTTTACACGTGGAGGTAAATACCTCCCGCAGCTACCATAATATCAACAAGTACGTTGTAATATATGAATTTGAGGCTAGGAACCATGCCCAACAGAGCATAGAAAATTGTACGCGCTATATATTGCCCATTGCCTATTTTTTTGTTAGAACACATATAATTTTGAGCTTTTGAACTTTAGATTTTGCCTCTTAGAAATAAATTTCCTTACCCAAAAAAGAAAAAAACTTAGAGAATCGCCTTTTAATTTTAAAATAAATCCATTGGATTGTATTTTTATATTGTGCTTACATTATCCATCGTCGATGAGTTACTCGAACGGTCCTAATGGTCTCTGAAGTTTAGAAGATGCCCAAGTTTTAAAAGGAAATCTTTAATGATCGTTTCAGAGCTTCGTGCTTCGGGTATTCCAAGAGTTCTAAAGTACAAAAACCTTGAAACTTCGAAGTCCTGAAGATAGTCATTCGTGATAATTCCTAGAAGACTTATAGATGAATTATAGGACACGTGTCCTTTAAAAGTTTTTCTTGGGTTGACACGTGGCACTTATTTTTGACATATACGCCGGATGATTCACACCTTTACAAGTGACACGTGGCACCTCTATTTTCTTCACATAACATCAAGAATGACATCATCTCTGCCACGTCACTCCGAGAGATTTCTCTTCGGGAGTTTTTGATTTCACAATCCCCGGATTATAAAAGCGTCGAAGTAAAGTAATTACAAAAAGTAAAAAAGGGTTTCAAAGATTTAATAAAACAGTTAATGACTTAAATTAGTCATGATCAAGTGTTAATTAATCATTTCACAGTTTCGAGTTTCAAAAAATTCCTCTAGTGCTATATTCAAAACTTCCGAAATACTTAAAGTTAATACGATGTTTTAAAACATGATTAATTGGAACATTAATGTGATTACTTAGAGATTATCTCCTTCATGAATTCGGGCTTCAGAAAATTTCTCTTGTACTATACTCAAAACTTCTGAATTCTAAACTTCCAAAATACTTAAATTTAATACAACCTTTTAAAACATGATTAATTAAGACATAAAAGTGATTACTTAGAGATTAACTCCTCCATGAATTTGTACTTCAGGAGATTTCCACCCTGTCACATCCAAAAATTCTGAACCCGAACCATCGAAGTATTAATGACATTTATGATTGATTAAGTTTAATGATTTCAAATAAAGATTGTGAATCACCGGGTGATGAATTCCATTAAGTTTAATAAATTCTTCATCAGTAGAGCTATACGAAGATCGATAGACTTTTTGAATAAAACACTTCAAATTTCAAAATCATTTTTACCATTTGCAATTTGAAGTATTTTTATTCAGTGTAGAGCTTACAAACTTCTTTTGTCACAGGTAGGCTAATTATGTTTCCTTGAGGACTATGGTGCCACGAAAAGCTGCAAAGAATCTTGATGCATCGGGTGATGATTCAAATCCAAACACAAATGTTCTATTAGACACAACTCCGCGAGTTGCGAACGCCATTAAAACTTGGAAGAAGGTGTTCGATATCTTGGAGCATGAGATTATTAACTTTCCATATGAATATGTTGAGGAAGACGATGAGTCTTTTGCAGCAAAGCTTAGATTTGTAGCACAATTAAAACTGCATAAGATTGCTACATGACCCAAAATCATACCCTACAATGACATGATAAATTAGGCTTTGGAACATGTCGACATCCAAACCAAGAGCATCATCAACCACCAACAGGCCACCGTCAGTTCTTTCCGCTAGAGAATCTACAAGTAATGTACAAGATTTCCCCTACACCTAAATACACTTACAATGAAACATTTCTTCTAGATTTTGAGAGAAGAGAATGCAGTCAATACACTAGAAATGGTCACGATATAGTCAAGACCTGGTGGGTACATCCGGAGAAATTCAGAGCCGACGCTCATATGTTGTATATAGACATGATGCTTTGTCTCCTATTTGGGAAGAAGAAACCTACACATTTCTCAGTTGAGAGGGTAGCCATCATGAATGACGTAGTCGAGGGTTATACCTTCAATTGGGATAAAATGCTATCTGATAATTTGGCCAAGGAAATTGCTGAGTATAAATCAACAAAATCAAAAGGGAAACCTTCTCCTTTCTACATGTCAGCGTATGTTATGGATTCCATTTGTTTCATGACCCCTTTTACCCTGATGAACTAGAGTTGGACCTCAACTAGTTCTGAGTTGATTCATTTCTACCACTCCAAATTATGGGAGGAAAATGCCAAATATTTATTTTATGAAATCTATCACAATGTGGTGGTACTGGTTCACATAGCTATCTACGACCACCCACCACCTAAAATTTCAGAAACGATTATGGGGAACTTAGGAAAACTTGCATATTGGTTCATTGAGGATAATTTCTCCGATATCAGATTATTTGGTTGTTCTTCTCCTCCTCATTCCCTCCCACAGTTTTTACCCGACAGACTGGTGTGCAGAGAAGTGGTGTACTAGACAATAGCAGGAGGTATCAACAAGGAGTTGAAAGCAACTCAGAAAAAGGTTTGGCCAAATTTTCACATTCAAGTTGGCATGTTCACATTATTAGATTTAGTTCATTCTAAAGTCGAGGCCATGAACCTGGAAGATGGAATCAATCTCAGGACCAACATCTTTTTGGCACCGTTGCCAGAGACAAAGAAACAAAATCATTTTTCCCTAGGAGAATGACAAAGTTAGTTTTGGTATTTTATGGTGAAAAAATATTGAATACGTGGATAAGGCTTACTTTACCTTTCACCCGGCGACTCCATTGTAGACAAAACTTGCATTCAGTCGAAAGAATACCAGGAAAAACCTAGACGAAAAGCAGACTACGTCGGTTTCAGATCCTGAAAAATTGTTGAGACCAAAGGGATATATCGGACAAAATTTTGCATCAGCAGGTAAGGTCCATCAAACTATAATTACACAAGTTAAAGCTAATATTCCTATTGAAGAACTAAATCTAAAAGAAAATTTTAAACAAGTTCATTATGCAGAAGCATCAACAAGTAAAACTGAAGTTAAACTTGAAACTCTAGAGGTAATTTTTCCTGAAATAAAATTTGAGATTGACCAGACCATCTATGTTTCATTGATAGATACTTTCACCAGTGAAAACAAAGAATCCATTTCAATCCCTACTATCATTAGTACTCAGCCGATTTTTTCTATTCCTGAAGTAAAAGTTTCTGTTTCCAAAAATCCTGAAGATTACTTTCTATACTCAGATTCATCCCCTATTACTTCTCCTATCTATACATCAGGTAAACTTGAGGAACCAAGATCAAGTTTTCCTTTTCCCCCTCATCTATATATTACATCTACTCACGATCATTTTCTCGAACTTCATTCACAACATCCCTAAATAGTCAAAAGATCAGTAGACCAGTCTTTTGAAGTTTTTGAAAATCTCCTATTTAGTCCTAGAATTTCGTCTCCTAGAATTTCAATGACCAGTGCTGGGGGTGCTGGTGCTAGAGGTGCTGGAGGTGCAGGGGCTGGTGGACAAGCTCAAACTCCTAGGATATTTTCCAAGGTAGATGCTAGGTATGATCCCTTAGTTATTCCTGTTGTCCTGCATGATTTACCCTAAAATTACATGAAGAGCCTCCCTAAATTCACGGGAGAAGGGGATCTAACAACAACAAAACATATAGCCTTTTTCTATCAATTTGTTGATATTCTTGGCATTGAGCACGAGGACATTTACACGAGACTGTTAGTACAGAATTTTGAAGGACAGGTAAGAACTTGGTTCAAAGGACTTCTAGTAGGTTCTATACGATCATATAATGATCTGGAAACCTCCTTCCTAAGGCATTGGGGTGAGAAAAAGGACCATCTATATTACCTAACTAAATTTAGAGCCTTGTGAAAGAAAACATCTGAATCATTCCTAGAATTTATCCAAAGATTTAATAATCTTTATCACAAAATCCCAGCCGAAGTTAAACCTTCTCAACCGGCCGCAAAAGTTTCTTTTGCAGGAGATTTTGATTATGATTTTGCTCTACTTTTGAGAGAAAGAAGATCCACTACTTTAGCAGGGATGCAAGATTATGCTATAGAGATCGAATCCAATATGATGGCATCCAAGAATCTTAAAACTAAAGTTGAGATGGTAACTAGAGAACCCAAGAGTTTCAAAGAACATGCAAGGCCCTCTGGATATGGGAAATATGCAGAGGAAAAAATGGATGAGATGGAAAAAATTATGAAAGATTTATCGAACAAAATTTCCAGGATGGAAATAGAAAACACAAAACCTGATCCATATGTCAGAAATCAAGTCAAGATAAATCCTAATCCTCAGATACAACAAAGACAAATAAAAAATGAGGACCAAAAGATTCAAGCTCCGTTTAAGACTGAGAATTTCATGCAGAGAGATGAGGTGCAAGATTATGAGGAATTAGAGGAAGATCTAAACAACCTCAACGATGATGATCTTGAGCCTCACCTAACCAAGCAGGATTATGAGAAATACTTAGATTTGGAATCTCTGTTTAATAAGTATGAAAACATCAACAATCTGGGGGACTCTACATACAAAGGTCTCCCTGACTCAATAATGTCCGAGATTCAACATAAATATGATTTGAGGCCAAGAGAAAAAAATTCTACAAATATTCCACCAAAAAAGATTTTATCACGAAACAAAGGAAATGAGGCAGTAGTTACTAAACCATCACCTAAAATGCAAGCTTCCCGGATAAAGCAAGTTGAAATGAAAGCAAGACAAACTAAGAGGCCATAAAATACAGAAGTTGAAGTTCAGACCAGGGAAATTGAAAAAACAATCGGAACTTTCAATTTAGAGAATGAACTTAATAAAATTAAAATTCCAATGCCTTTGGTTGAACTTGCTAGGAACCTGATCTATAAAAAAAAAATCACTAAATCAATAATTTTTTTTGATGTTGAATGTCAAGCTGATGTTATCAATTTGTAGGATGAAAAACCTACAATCATGTTTGGACCACACATTGAAACAAGTAAGGATTATGTTGCTCCATTCTATATTACATTGACTATGCACAATCATTTACTTCACAATTGCATTCTATACTTAGGAGCCTTGCATAATTTAATGCCTAATATGATAATGGAAAAATTGGGCCATGAAATTACTAGACCTTATCAAGATTTATACTCGTTCGATTCTAGAAAGGTTAAGTGTCTAGGTATGATTAAAGATTTAGTTTTAAACCTTGCTCAGGTTCCTATGAAAAGTATCCTTATGGATGTGGTTATTGTTGATGTTCCTGCCAAGTATGGTATGCTTCTATCCAGATCTTGGGATGCCAATTTAGGAGGATTGGTTCAACTAGACATGACCTATGCTACAATTCCAAATTTTGGTGGACAATTTACTCGACTGTATCGAGAAACTATACTGGCGTATACTGTAAGTGACCCTCAAAACCCCAATAAATACCCAATCTATGTTGTTGATCAAGACTTAGGAAATTCTGTATTATCTATAGATGATGATTTTGAAGAATGTATATAAGAAGAAAATCAAAAGATATAAATTTCAAAGAAAAATATAAATGTTAGAGAAGGGATGTGGAAAATGTTCTTCGATGGTGCTTCATCCTGCGAAGAAGTCAGAGCTGGAGTTTTATTCGTGGCACCAAGTGATGAGTATGTTATTCCTTTCTCTTATAGATTACAATGGGATGTTGATTACACCAATATTGTCTGTGAATATGAAGCTTTAGTCTTAGGATTAGAAGCTGCAAGAAAATTAAAAATCAAACATTTGATGGTTTATGGTGATGCTGAGCTCATTGTAAAACAAATAAAACAACAATATCAGGCTAAGAATCCGAGATTGAGATCGTATAGAAATTGTACCTAGGATATTATAGATAATTTCTTCTCATCCTTTAATATTCACTCTATTCCCAGAATGAAAAATCAAAAAGTTGATTCTTTGGCCAAAGCTGTTGCGACTTTCATACCACCTACTATTTTGAAGCTGAAATATCATATTGAGATGAGACATATACCTTCAATTCCAAACAATGTTCAACATTGGCAAGTATTTGAAGATGATGAACAAATCAAACAGTTCCTGGAAATGGTAGATAAGTTTTCTGAGACCCACATAGATCAAGAAAATTAAAATGATCTTGCTTGGATTATGCAAGAAGGAGAGAACCCAGAAAAATTCCAAGATAAAATTGCAAATCACAACATGATCTTACTTAAAAACAATCAAATTCCCAGAGGTCTGATCCCTCTAGAAATGTTGTTTGACCAGGATGGTATACCTTTAAAGTCTACATTTTGACGTCAACCCTAAGAAGTTGAAGACTGTAATGTAGGAACAAATGAAAATCACAAAATGGTAAAAATATCAAAATATCTTCTGGCACAAATAAAGAGTAAATATGATGAGTTATTTAGACAATATAAAGATGTTTTTGCATGGTCTTATGATGCTATAAAAACTTATGATACTTCTGTTATTGAACACAAGATTCCATTAAAACATGGTATTAAACATTTCAAGCAGACGCTTAGACAGATAAACCCAATCCTTCTGCCAATAATAGAAAAGGAGGTTAAAAAACTCTTTGATGCAAAAATCATCGTTCCCCTTAGATACTCTAAATGGGTGGCCAATTTGGTCCCTGTTAGAAAGAATAGCGGCGAAATAAGACTCCACGTTGATTTTGGGAACTTAAATCGATCTTTTCTTAAAGATAACCACCCACTCCCAAAGATGGACCATATTTTAGATAAGGTAGTAGGGGATGACATAATTTCTATGACTGATGGTTTCTCAGGATATAATCAGATCATTGTTCATGAAGATGATAGAGAAAGAATACGTTTACTACTCCATGGGGAACCTTTATGTATGATAAAATTCCTTTTGGTTTAATGAATGCAGGAAAAACTTTCCATAGAGAAATCGATATCGCATTCGTCGGTGAGAGAGACAAGTTTGTTTTTATTTATGTAGAGGATCTGACAGTTTTTTCCAATTCTGATGCACCTCAGACAAACTTTTGAAAAATGCAGAAAATTTGGCTTGTCTCTTAACCCTAAAAAATCACACTTTTCTATGCAAGAAGGTAAACTTTTAGGTCATATAGTTTCAAAAGATGGAATCAAGGTCGATACTAAACGATTTGATGCTATTGACCTGATTAATATTCCTAGAAATAGAAAAGAGATTCAATATTTTTTAGGTAAGATCAATTTTTTGAGGATATTTGTTCCTAACTTTGCTGAAATAATAAAATTGATTACAGATATGCTAAAAAAGGACAACGAAGTAAAATGGACTGCAGAATCCAAAGCGTATTTCGAGCGTGTTAAGAAAGATATAGGAGAAGCACCAATATTGGTAAGTCCAGACTATACAAAGGACTTCTTAATCTTCTCTTTTGCTTCTGAACATACTGTGGCAACAATGCTCCTTCAAAAGAACGAAGAAGGGTTCGAACAACCAATAACCTTTTTCAACAAAAGCCTTAGGGATGCAGAGCTAAGGTATGATATTCTTGAAAAACAAGCTTATGCAATGGAAAATGATCTCAAGGATTTCAGAACATATGTCTTGCACTCCAAAATAATTTCTTATGTACCAACGAATGCAATTAAATATATCTTGGTTCAGCCATACAATGATGGAAGAAGAGTTAGATGGTTGGATAAAATTCAAGAGTTTGATTTAGAAGTGAAACCAACCAAACTAGTCAAAGGCCAAGGTCTAGCAAGGTTGTTAGCCGAATCAAATTTCAGATCACTTGGAATAAATAACTTCGAATCACATGACTCTCTCCTAGATATAGAGGAAATTGATGATCAAGAACCTATGATTCAGATTGAAGATAAGTTTTCTTCCTCTGCCTAGTACCGTGATATTGTTACATACCTCCTTACTCTTCAGTGACCAAATAATATGACTCCTTATAAAGAAATAACTTTAAAGATACATGCTATTAAGTATTGCATTATTGATCACAAGCTATACTGGAAATACCCTCTTTGTTTCCTGATAGAATCTGAAACAAAAGGTGTCATTAATGAATTTCATGAGGGAGTATGCAAAGGACATCATGCCTGGAGAGAAACAAATTACAATATTTTAAGGGCAGGATATTATTGGCCAAAGTCATTTACTAATGTAAATGCAAGGGTTAGAGCTTGCAATTCATGCCAACTATTCGATGGTAAGAAAAATCGCCCTCCCTTACCTTTAATTCCAATAAAATATGAATCTCCTTTCCAACAACGGGACCTAGACTTCATTGGAGAAATTCATCCATAATCAAGTGCTCAACATAGATGGATTCTAACTGATACCGATTACTTTATGAAATGGGTTGAAGTCATTCCACCTCAGAATGCTACAGATTCGGTAGTAATAAAATTTCTGGAAGAAAACATCCTAGCAAGATTTGGTTGTCCTAGAAAAATAGTTAATGATAATGATTAGGCTTTTAAATCTATGGCAGTGGTCAATTTCTGTCAGAAATACAATATTATTTTAGGTCATTCTACAACTTATTATCCTCATGGAAATGGATTGGTTGAATCATCTAACAAGAGTTTGATGACTATAATCAAGAAAGTTTTGACAGAAAATAAGAAATCTTGGCATATTCACTTAAAGTACGCCTTATGGGAAAATCGAATTGGCACCAAGAGATCTATAGGTATGTCTCCTTTCCAATTAGTTTGTGGTACTGAAGTTATCCTTCCTATTAATCTTTCTCTTCCTGTGATGAAACTCCGACATGATGCAAATGAATAGCCAAACGATGTTACATGAATAATGAATCAAATCATTGAAGTTCAACAAAACAAAGTAGAAGTGGATGATAAGCTTCAAAAGTACCAAGATAATATGAAATCCCTTTTTGATAAAAAAAATCCAAAGACAGGGAGTTCCTTCCTGGTGGTTTAGTTTTAAAATGCGAATCTAGAAAGGAAGACACAGGGAAACATGGAAAATTCGATCATCTTTGGTTTAGACCTTTCAAAATTGCAGCTACTGAGGGAAAAAAACTCATTCTCGCTGGAAAATATTAATGGAGAGATTCTCGAGGCCTTTATCAATGGGCGTTATTTAAAACATTACATGCAGTAGTTACATTTTAGATTTCCATTGTATATATTGGATTGGATTGGCATCGACAATATCAAATTTTCTTTTCTTTTTATCTGAGTCATTTGATCATTTTTTTTGTAAATATTTTAAATAAATTTACGATTGCTTGACATCATTAAAATGAAAAATAAAAACATCTTTATCACATATCATCTGTATTTTACAGAATTATCTGATATTTTGTATTTCACTCTGCAGAATAAATCTTGTTGAACAAGAGATGAGGACGAATAAAAACTTGACACTCATTTTTCAAACATTTGATTTCTCTGAAAACAGGTGATGAATTAATAATCTACCTTGCTGAAAATTCAAAAGGAAAATAAGGTATGAGTTCCTACTCTTCTTATAGTTCAAATAAAATTTTAAGAAAATTCTTTTGAAATGAATGTGAAGGAAGTTTTTCTCATGATAATATTATCACTTGACCTAAAAATAAGAGAGATATAAAATTTCAACTTAAAGTGTCATGCTGATAAATTCTAAAGCCATCTCTGAAATGAAAATAAAAATCATAATAAATAAGCTCGAAAGAAGTTTGAACTAAAGACACAAACTCGTGTGGGATTATAATATTTTGCTTCAGATCCTCCAATCTTTGATTTGGTTATTTTTTCCTATCCTCGGATTTTTATTCATTTCAGATTTTCTTTTTCCTTTCTCCCCCTTTTTTAGTATTCAAAGAAACAAATAAACTTACATTGACTCTGAAAACTTAAAAACATATTTTTCAAAACAAGATTAGGAAAAAAATCTTTATGTTTCTTTGATTTTAATTGAAAAAGTATGTCTAGGGTAATACTGATAATGTTATCTCTGCTATCAAACTGCAAACTGACTAATTCACTCAAGGTTGACCCCTAATTTTTTTTTAAAATTCCCCCCCAAAATTTCTCTTATAGGTGAAGGTGTATCGAAAATTGGAAGAAAGTTAGTTTCTGAGTATTCTTAAAATTGTTGACAAAACTTCTTTTCAATCTAAATATTTTAAACATATATCATCCCTTGTATGTTACATACAAATTGATTTCCCCCACTTCAAAATATTAAAATATAAGACATATGGTGAAAGGAAATTCATAAATTGATTGCCCCCATCTTGTCCAAACAAGATGATGAATGGAAATTCATATATTTATTGCCCTCATCTCAGTGAAATGCAAAAGTGTTAATTGAAGTGGTGAAAGGAAATTTAATGGGAGAAGTAGATAATTTCACTGGGGTACTGAACAGGCTCGTTGGCAATGAAGCAATATCTATGATATCTATAAGGTTGTCAAACATATCCATATATCATACTTTGTTGTGTAGTTCTCTTTTCGGTGATAATTACATCTTGAACCAACTAGGGATCCCCTAAATAAATATGTTACATCTGCTTAAGGTTGAAGCAAACAAAGTCGGTCGAAGCCTGATATTTTAGTTAAAATTATTTTGATTATCTTAAACAATTCTGAAATCAATTTTAGGAAAAGGAAATTTCAAATAGCCTAACTTGAGATCAATCATTAAGTATGTTTCAAAGGTTTTTGAGGTTTGGTTAAGTTCTTTTTTCTATGTATGATTAATTCTTAAATAAAACTAGAAAATGTTTTTCAAAAAAAGAAATAATGACTCCATTTACCCAATAAAGGCACTTGGTCCACTGTTCTTTCGTCCCTCACAGGGAGACACAATCCCTAGATGGAGCCCATGTTAGAACACATATAATTTTGAGCTTTTGAACTTTAGATTTTGCTTCTTAGAAATAATTTTCTTTACCCAAAAAAGCAAAAAAATTAGAGAATCACATTTTAATTTTAAAATAAATCCATCGGCTTGTATTTTTATATGGCCCTTACATTATCCATTGTCGATGAGTTACTCGAACGGTCCTAATGATCTCCGAAGTTTAGAAGCTGCCTGAGTTTTAAAAGGAAATCTTTAACGGTCGTTTCGGAGCTTCGCGCTTCTGGTATTCCAAGAATTCTAAACAACAAAAACCCCGAAACTCCGAAGTCTCAAAGATAGTCATTCGTGATAATTCCTAGAAGACTTACAGATGAATTGTAGGACACATGTTCTTTAAAACAATTTCTTGGGTTGACACATGGCACTTATTTTTGACATCTACGCCGAATGATTCACACATTTACAAGTGACACATGGCACCTCTATTTTCTTGTCACGTCATCAAGAATGATGTCATCTCTGCCATGTCACTCTGAGAGATTTCTCTTCAAGAGTTTTTGATTTCACAATCCACGGAGTATAAAAGAATCAAATTAAAGTAATTACAAAAAGTAAAAAAGGGTTTCCAAGAGTTAATAAAGCAGTTAACAACTTTAATTAGTCATGATCAAGTGTTAATTAATCATTTCATAGTTTCGAGTTTCACAAAATCCCTCTTGTGCTATATTCAAAACTTTTGAATTCCAAACTTCCAAAATACTTAAAGTTAATACGATGTTTTAAAACATGATTAATTAGAACATAAAAGTGATTACTTAGAGATTAACTCCATGAATTTAGACTTCAAAAAAATTCTCTTGTACTATACTCAAAACTTCCGAATTCCAAACTTCCAAAATACTTAAAGTTAATACAACATTTTAAAACATGATTAATTAAGACATAAAAGTGATTACTTAGAGATTAACTCCTCCATGAATTCAGACTTTGGGAGATTCCACCCTATCACATCCAAAACTTCTGAACACAAACTGTCGAAGTATTAATGACATTTATGATTGATTAAGGTTAATGATTTCAAATAAAGATTGTGAATCACCAGGTGATGAATTCCATTAAGTTTAATAAATTCTTCGTCAGTAGAGCTATACAAAGATCGATAGACTTTTTGAATAAAGCACTTCGAATTTCAAAATCGTTTTTACTATTTGTAATTAACAATGTTTTATTCATTGTAGAGCTTACAAACTTCTCTTGTCACAGGTAGGCTAATTATGTTTCCTTGAGGATTATGGCACCATGAAAAGCTGCAAAGAAGCTTGATGCATCGAGTGATGATTCAAATCCAAATGCATATGTTTTATCAAACACAACTCCACAAGTTACAGACGCCATTACAAATTGGAAGCAAGTGTTTGATATCTTGGAGCATGAGATTATTAACTGTCCAAACAACTTTGTCGAGGAAGACGATGAGTCTTTTTCATCTAAGGTTAGATTTGTAGCACAATCAGAACTGTGTAAGAATGTTGCACGACCCAGAATCATACCATACAATGAAATGATAAATTGGGCTTTGGAACATGTCGACATCCAAACCAGGAGCGCATCAACCACCAACAGGCTGTTGTCATCTCTTTTCAACCAAAGAATATACATGTAATGTACAAGTGTTATAGCAAGATTTGCCTCACCCTATGCAATCTTGCACATAAGGCCTTTTTCCATTTCCCCATGCAGACTTATCATCCCCGTTTGTAAAATCCAGAGCTAAAAATACATATTTTTCCACATGTGCGCATCTTGCCTACTATACAACATGCGTGTACGTAGGCTGCACCACTATAGCCCACGTACATCAAGATTTGTACCAAAAAATGAAAATTAATGTCGGGTTTCCATGTCATGACAAGAGATCTATGATCCTTGGCCTTCCATATACTGGAAATGTTCGGACTCGACCCTTTAGTTCCATTTTGAAGGCTATAAATGGGCCAATTCCGAGCTATGGAAATAGGAGAAATAATTAAACTTTGAGAGCAAAGTTACTATGGAGAAATTATTTACTTCATATTCAGTCTGCATCCCTTTGTCCTTTAAGTCTAAACACAATGTTCAGCCTCCAAGCTCTTCCCTTATTGATTGAGAACCTCATTGTTTCTCTTTTATGAGCTTGCCTTTGGTGAAGGATTGATGTGGTGGAGGCCCAACTGGAAGGAAATTAGTTTCTCGGTTCCGAACTGTGCCGACACAGAAGTGTGTAACATTTTCACTTCTGCTGATCATATATTAATAGAAATACTATTTTCCCGTCCAATTGATATCTTGCAAATATTTGAATTATTATTCCATGGGTGTATTTGTCATGTTTATTAATGGATTATGGTATTGAATGTGCTAACATCATTTATTATCACGATATGCTTGCTTTGCTTGGTTGTTGAGGACTAGTTGCAGGTATATTGCTTTGGGTCAAGTGCTCAATGGTGGACTTCATCGAACATCTGGACGAAGTAGGTCTTTTATCTTGTCTTGCCAGAATATTTGTTTACATAGCATACTTGAGAACGGAGTTGATTTCTACAGTCATTTCCGTCTGTTGTGGTTTACCCTATCCATAGAGAGATTTTCCTCATAACAGAATTAGCGACCATACTGGGGATTGAATCTTCTTTCTTAGGGTTTGGAGTACTTTTCTCCTTAGATTGCTCTCGTTCCTATTGCGTTTCTTGTCATATCATTGTTTTACAACCTTTGTTCACTCTGGGTCTGAGTTTTCAGCCTTCTCCCTTACCTAGCCTTGTTTTTTTTAAACATATACGCACTTTTTGGCTTGACAATCTCATACATATTAGGCTTTCCCTCTGCAAGATGTGTACATACGTTATTTTTTCCTAAACAACCGCGTACAACACCTTCTTTGATTGTTTTCTTGGTTTGGTGGTTGCTGGGTGGGATTTGATGTTTGTTGAGTCTTCTTAGGTCTCTGTAGTGCCTGTTAAGTGCTGGTGGGATGACATGAAACTTGCCTTTGGTTGAATTTTTGGGCGGAGTCTTTCTCATCATCTTTTCATTTTGATTGTCCTTGTACATTGGGTTGGGTGTTTAATGCTTGGTATCCTGCTTGAGTTATATCTTTCTATACAAAATAGAGTTTATATATCAAGTTTCTTTTCATTCCATGCATTTTCATTTTTATTATATTGAAAATACAAAAATACTAGGCATTTTGGTCTTTTGAGTCATTGTCATTAGCTTAGTGCATGTAATGAAAGATTGCATTTTTACTTCAGAATTGCAGAGTTGAAATCGAAAATTGCATTTGTTTTTAGAAGCATATCATTCATTGAAAGTTGAAGTTAGGGCTTTGCATTATATTAATATTTACTTTTCTTGCAGAGTCATAACATCATGAGTTTCACTAACATACCTTTTTTGAGTAATCACGACCACTAAAATTAACGCTATAATTTAAAATTGATTAGTCACGATTTTATTTTCTAGGGTGGACAAACTAGATTAGGATTTAGTGCCTTGGAATATGATTTTGTGAGTAAACTTCTCCAAGGCAATTAAATCAACATATGTGTCTGACAAAGGGAGTGGAGAAATCCATTGTATAATTGGTAATTTCAGGAGGCTCCACTCACACCAGAGTTAATGACGAGGTCATGCGAGGTTTGTTGAAGGGATATCCCCCCAATACTTTCTTAGCGTCAGAGATATTTCTGGGGATCTATTCATATTTGGGGATCTTTATAATGCCTTTACATCTGTGAGAGGTGGTACTTTCAAGGTTTCGGGGTTTGTTACCTTTCCCATATGGTGGACCTGACTTATGATTGCTCACCTGTGCATCAATTATACATTGGTTTATTAGTTTCTAGACCTAGTTGCCACATAGGTTACTTGCAGGGGTTATTCTGTAGGTACCCCGGGTCAGATAAGGGTCAGACAACACACAACCTTTATGGAGGATTACCTCTCTGGGGGAATCTGACCGACTGGCTGTTAAGCCCACGAGGGCCCTTATAAATAATTCTCTTACCTCTGATCTTTAGCAGGGATTTTCAGGCCCCTTTTGGGCGAGACATACCTTCTTTAGGGAGGGAGGCCACTTTCAACCAATTTATACTGTTTGTGTTCATATTGGCCGTTTGAATTTTGGTGTGCTCTTTGATTGATAGTTGGCCTTAGGATTTATTTTTTGTCTTTAGAGTCTTAATTCATCATGGAGTCAGACCAACGTCCCCGTAGGTTCTTTCACTTGTTACAGTTACCACCAGATTTTGAGTCTTTTCCTTCTAAAAGGCATAGAGTTATTAGGCGTGGTACATACACATCCACTGTTAATACTTGTGATTATACAAGGATGAGTACTAAACCTAGTCTTCAGAACACTGGGGGCCCTTCGACTCCCACACCCATGATAGTTAATGGCACCCCTTCGACTCCTGCAACCACAATGTTATATTTCTGGAGGAACCTATCATTACTATGGCTCGACCTATAGTGAATGCTCAATCTCTTGCCTCGAACCCTTTTGGGTCTCTTGGTCACTCACCAGGATATAATGTTCAATTCATCCCTATGGCCTCTAGTCCTTTTTCCTATGGTATGTCTAACTTTACTTTGCAGTTTTTGAATGCCATCCCAGCTGCTATCCCTAATGCTAGAATTGGGCTTGGGGGCACTACACCTCCTTATACTCCATTTTCATTTGGTGGTTCTCAAATCCCTCAAATGACTCATAATATGGGAGGCATTCCTGCTTTTAAACCTGGGTATAATCCTCTTGCTTCTGGGTGGAACAACCAACCTGAAAGACAAGCTTATGCTCAAGTTATGTCCTATACCTCTACCTCCTTGGTGCCGATTCCAACCAACACGTTTGGCATGACGAATCCACCTCTATCCTCTGGATTCACACCCAAAGGAGGTCAGTTTCACGCTTTGGGAAACCCCCAACCTGGATCCAATTCGATTGGGGGGAATTTTTATAACTGTCATCAGAAAATTCCTACTGGAATGATGCCCAACCAACCTTTTATGAATTAGCCTAGAGGAGGGCCTTACAATCCCAAAAAGGGCCATGGTGCTTACTATAACCTTGAATGGGCTGCAGTTCCCCAAACACAATATTTCCAGGGAGCTTGGGGAAAGATGCCACAACCCCGTCTTCCTTTTATGGCTATGCTTAATCTGCCAAACTTGTCTAAGTTCATGAACGACCCTATGAGTGACGATCCTACATGGGCCCCCGTCCCCACCAAGCTTCTTTCAGATATTTTGAATTTTGAAGGTAAGAATTGTGAGGATCTTGGTGATCACGTTACTACCTTTCACCTATGGTGCTCCTCGAATTCCCTTAATGACTATTCTATTTGGTTAATATTATTTCAACTCACCCTCATCGAAGTTGCTGTGAAATGGTATATCAAGCTACCTAGGGGGGCATATGGGACCTTTAGTTAGATGGTGTTGGTCTTCCTTAACCACTTCCAATTTCTGTTTCACTACGATGCTGGCCTAGAACTTCTGTCGACTTTATCCTAGGACATCGCCACTCATATCTCGGATCATATCTAGGAGTGGTGTAGACATAAGAGGTTGATTAAGACCTCCATACCCCCG
>ML796426.1:143246-164968 GCA_009831015.1 Picea engelmannii
GAAGTACCTTCTCCTTTTTGTAGATAGAATTCATCAAACGAAAAGTTGCATCATTCATTTTCTATTTGCATATTGTTGGGTCAAGGTCTTACACAACATCGGTTTCATTCCCGTCTCCCTCTTGAGTAACAACAACCTTTAATAATATTGTGAAACTCTAAAACTTAACTAGTAATTTTTTTAGGGCTCTTTTACACCAACATTAGCTAGGCTAGAGCTTTGGAATAGGCAGTGAGACACAATCTCCAAAGCATAAAACACACAATATCATCTTGTGATAGGGAGTGTCAAATTCCAGTTGCAACATTTTGTCCCGTGAAGCCCTTCTCACACAAGGGTCAAACCTGAGGTCGCATTGAGATTGGTAGAGTTACTCACCCTGCTTTGTTGGTATCAGTGTAGAGATTGCGTATATTATAGGGGTCGCTTGAAGGTATACCCACAATGATGAGTGGAAGCCTCTTGAGTTGATTTCAGGCTAGATGCCCTGCCCTTGCTCGTGGATCAGACCGTTGACTATTCCCCCAGGCACCACTGTTGTTTCTGGTAACCTTAGTTGCCTATCTTCTTAGGGTCTTACACAAGGTGACTGTGGAGGGGAAAGTCTCCACGGTACCTGGAATCGACGTTGGCTAGACTCACTCGGGCTCCTTGGAGGGTATACCCACGATTATGTGTGGGATCTTGCACCAAGGTGTAAGTTCGTTAAGTAGGTCGTCGACGTAAATTTTCCACTCTAGCCCAACCCCTTATTGTCTCGACTTCACGACATTGGATTTCATCACCAACTAGTGACTTTGGAATAGGAAGGTATTGTTTTCTTGGTTTTGATTCCTAGATTCTACTAGCAAGTGTTGTTTGTTGACATAGTTGGCAATAGATTTTTTCCGTAGAATTATTGGTTCGACCAACATTGACCCTCCACGTCGTTCACATAGGATGCATGGATTACCTCCGAAAGATTCAAAAGTTTCTCAACCCTTGCCTCCTAACCCGCCAGAGGACTCTCCTCAACAGAGTGAGATCCAGGACCACGTACCTTCACATCCAGAAAGGAACAATTCTCTAGAGATATTTCAGGTTGTTTCTGACCCTCTAGAATCTTTCCTCCTACCTCCTAGATATAAGAGACATATTCTCTGACTCAATTCGTCCGAAGAACTTGTTATCGACACTTCTGGATTACCTCCCGAAATTGTCGCCGGCCTTAATGAAGATCCTAATTGGACCACTGACATAGCTCAGACTTTGACCTCCAAACGAAACCCTCCCACCTCAGAGATAGGAGCTGACATACCTATCATTTTTGAACCACCCGAAACTTCTTACACGTTTACGATACCCTTAGATCACTTTAACAATATGACTTGCTATTATTTTCCTGGTTCGGAAGCCTTATTAGCCGGTCCTAGTTTAACCATCCCTCTTCAGCAGGCTCATTCCACAATGGTCCCAAACACTACGATTATTCCCACAGGGAATATGGTGGCTAGCCAATCACCACTTCAGATCCCATCACTTCCTCTTGGGTATAATTCTTTGAACGCTTCTATTTCCAATCCTACCCCAGTTCCATTCAAAATTCTTGGAGTCTTCACTCCTCCTGGGTATAATGATGCTTCCGGTTCTATTCCAACACCATCCCAGTTCCTTTCCGGAGGGTCCCTTCCACCTTTTTTAGGAGGATTCAGACCCAGTGGCTCTACCACCGTTGGAATGTCTACACTGTTATTCACTTTTGGTTACCAGAGTCCCACTGGGGGGAAATATAACCCCGGGGGGCACACTCAATTTGGAGGTCAAACCCAAATTGGGGGATCATCCTCTCTCAGAGGAAAAATCCCACCCGGAGGATAAAATCCACCGTATGGGAAGAACATCCACGGATCAGTGGCCCAGTATTGGAATCGTCTTATTCAAGGGAATCCACAATCGTCTGGGGGGAAACAAACTCAAGTTGGCTCTTTCATACCCCCTAGTTCGGGCCAGACGTATCCCGACTCTTCCAATCCTATTTGGGGTTCAAACGTTCAATCTAGTATCCCTTTACAAGGGAACATCCCCACTCCATTCAACCCTATGAGTTACCTGCCTCCGCATACACGTCCGAATATGATAGGATATTCACATCATATGCAAACTTCTTATGGTCCTACTAGTTACCGACGGGACTCCCTCCCCAAATTTATCAGTATCCTCATGTGAATAGACAAATTCCCTTTTTAGCCACTTTGGACCTCCCTGATCTGTCTAGAATTTTGAATGATCCTATCTCACACTCTCCCTACTAGCCCGTTATACCGGCCAAATTACCGTCTGACATTCCCAAGTTCGATGGTAATCCAGGAGAGGATATGAACAATCACATAATGACTTTACACCTTTGGTGTTCATCCAAATCTTTGATGGATGACTCCATTCAGTTATGTCTTTTTCAACAAACTCTCATGGGTTCAACAGTGAAGTGGTATATAGAATTACCACAAGGATTCTTCACCGATTTCAATACCCTAGCTATGGATTTCCTCACTCACTACTAGTTGTCAATCCGTTATGAAATTGGAACTGAGATTTTGATTTCTTTCAAGCAAAGTAAAGCCACTCATATCTCCGATCACATTCATGAGTGGAGACGAAGATGATGTCTAATCAAACTCGATCTTCCCGATCAGTTATTGGCAGAATGGTTCACAAAATCCTTTGTGAATGCCATATCTAAAGACATTTCTATGGGCAGAGTTGTCACAGAAGAACATGCGATCAGTCGTGCCTAGTACCTCGATCTCGTTTATTCACAAACAAGTACTCTTTACGATCTTCTCCCTAACGCACCTCATCCTTCTACCACATCGACCTCAACAACCCCAACAACTTCTCATGCCGCTGATGGTGTGATAGGTACTTTCCATGCTCAACCTCAATCTGTGCAGGCCTCTCATACCACTCCCAAATCCCATGCTTCTAATGTTCAAACTGCTATGACACCCACCCCTCCCACCGATAAAACTTCAGAAGTGAACATCGTTCAATCGACTCTTACTGGTAAGAATAAATCTAAAAAAGGGAAGGGTAGGAATAAGGAGGATAAGAATAACAACCCACAATCTAAAAAGACCAAGACACAACCTAATGATGATAAGGATAAATGCAAAACTCGCTATCCTTACCTTATCCGTGGTGATGATCACTACATGAAGGACTGTCTGAGACGTGCTAAGGTCACGAAGTTCCTTCAAGGGACCTCAAAACCTCCTACAACTGTTTTCTTATCTCAGCCCTTCACTTCTCAACAATAGGCTCAATTGGTCATCCATGATCAACCTTATTCCTCCACTTCCTCCTATGTACTTATGTGTAATGGTGATTCAAATAAGAATGACATCACACTTACCACTCATGCCAAAGATTACTCTTCCTCCAAGGAGAAAGTTGATGATATACCACCTTCGTTGGTTCAACAATCTCCCTCGGCTCCACCTTCTAGTGGTCCTCTTCATCTCGAATGATCGAACCCCAATAAATTCCTTTTCCCTCCTCCCAAGGGCGTGGTTCAAAAGTCTTCTTTCAATCCTCGTGTGCATGCTTCCTAGAACCACAATATTATAGAGGATCTGGCGCAAGCACCGTCCGCGATGTCAGCCCTCGAAGTCCTTCAGAGTTTTCCTACACAACGAAAGGCACTGTTGAAATCTATCAGTGGAATCGACCCTAACAGATACAAATTTAATAATCTTTGACTTGGAATATCACATTCCAAGGTTACCCCCTCAACTCGCATTTCAAATACAAGTTGTTGTCGCCGACAAGAAAATTTGTAGAACAGTTATTGACGAGGGTGCCTCGACGTGTGTCATGTATATTGCCTACTGGAAAGCCATTGGATCTCCTTCCTTAACTAAATCACACAACACACTCAAAGCCTTTAATGGTTCTGACGTTAAACCCTATGGTGTACTCCCTTCATTTCCTATTACGTTAGAAGGCAAAATGGTCAATGTTGAAGTTGAGGTCTTTGATGCACCTCTCGATTACAACCTCTTACTTGGTCGTAGCTGGATCGATTCCATGCGTCCAGTCATGTATACTCTTTTCTGTATCATGCGCTTTCCACATCAGGGAAAAATAGTTACAGTAGACCAACTGGCCTTCTTTAACTCTGATACATGTACCAACAACGTACCTTTCATTACAAAGACATCCCCTGGGTACGAGAATGTCGGTGTGGGTCTACTAAAATATTAAACTTTGATGGGTATGTTTCCAATCCCACCACCTAACATTCCACCTCCTTTGGTTGCCTTGATTAACATGGTATCCACCTTTGTCGACGAAACTCCCGTGTCTTCTGACCCATGGATAGTACCCGAACCCGATGATTATCTTCACTACAATGACTAGATGCCTTTAAGTCCAGTTGAATCCGCCTACCAAGCCATTCAATCGACTGACCCTTCTACTCCCTCTCTCAGTGATTCGTCTCCTGATCCGTTCCACATTATTTTTCCCACGGATGAGATGATTATGTCGGTTATGTCACTGGAAGATACTCCTTGGGATGCTAGGCATCATCGTTCCAATCTCTTTCTCGAACACCACACCATCGAGAGTTACCAACGGATCTCAACTCCGTCGACCGTTGTCTTTATTTCTTCGGTTCCCGAATCCACACACGATGTGTTATATAAAGGGAACTTAAGTAACATTTCGCCCACCATCCCCCTCGACATATCTATTAAACCTGGAGTCATCGAAAATGTCCACATCGGAGCTTCATATTCCATCGATGAGGTTGTCACATATAAGTCACTTTTTCAATACTTTCATGACATCTTCACGTGGATCTATGAAGAGATGCCAGGTATTGACCCTGATATTGTTGTACACGAAATTAAGACCTACCCGGACGCTAAACCCATCCGACAGAGAGTTCACCCGGTCTACCCCCGTAAAGCAGCTGCTATTAAGATTGAAGTAGAAAAAATTCTTAAAGATGGCTTTATTTATCCAGTGGCTTTGACTGATTGGGTATCCAATCTAGTTTTGATTAACAAGAAACAAGGTACGATCCGTGTTTGTGTTGATTATAGGGATATCAACAAAGCTTGTTCTAAGGACAACTTTCCTACCCCCTTCGTTGACCAAATCATCGACGATTGCGTCGGAAGTGAAATCTTCTCTTTGATGGACGGTTTCTTCGGATATAATCAAATCAATATCTTACCCACGGATCAACACAAAACCGCTTTCATTTGTCCTTGGGGCACTTTTTCCTACTGGAAACTACCCTTCGGTTTGAAAAATGCCGGTGCAACATTTCAACGTGATATGTCTTACACTTTCCATGATATTAAGCATATTTTACAACCCTATTTAGATGACCTACCCGTGCATTCCATGCATCGTAGAAATCATCCGACCCACCTCCAAGCCATTTTCCTTCGTTGTCGGTTCTATCGTATACGCTTAAACCCACATAAATGTGTCTTTTGTGTGGAGTCCGAATGACTCCTGGGATTTATTGTGTCACGTCAGGGGATCAGGGTAGATCCTTTGAAGGTCGAGGTGATTCTCAATCTCCCTCCTCCTTCCTCACTTTTCCAGCTATAAAGTTTGCAAGGGAAGGAAAACTTTCTACGTCGTTTTATCCCAAAGTACGCTGAGTTAACACTTGGATTTACTTGACTACTATAGAAAGGATCTGAGTTTGTATGGGGCACCACTGCCAAGAAAGCCTTCAATGCTTTGAAACTGATTTTAACCCATACCCCACTACTTTTCTTGCCCGATTATAGTCAAGATTATTTCCTTTATCTCACTGCCTCAGACTCTACCATTGCCATGGTTCTGGTCCAAGAAGACGATTTACATGACGAGCATGTCATTTATTATTTGAGTTGGAGTCTCACGACTACCAAAGACAAGTACTTACATGTTGAAAAACTGGCCTTGGCAGTTGTTCAAGCTGTCCAACATTTTTGTCACTATATTCTATTACGCAAGACCACTGTAATTTTCGATTGCAACCCTATGCAACACATTCTTACACGTCAATTGCTAGGGGGAAAATAATCCAAATGGATAGTGATTCTCCAGGAGTTTGACTTAGAATTCAAACGTGATAAGTCCAAGAAATCCTTGGTGTTTTCTGAACTAATATGTGACCTTCCCTCCGTTGAGACAAAAAATGTGGCAGAGGATTCCCTACCCGACGAATCCCTTTTTGTGATTAGTTCTGATGATGTTTGGTATGGAGATATTATCATTTATCTCCAGAATCAAACTTTCTATCTAGACCTCTCTAGTACAGACCGTCGTCGCATCGGCTATCAAGCCCATCAATACATCATTCTTGGTGACACTCTTTATCGTCGTGGTATTGACTCTATATTCCTACGCTGTCTCACCTTTGACGAGGATGAGAAAGATTTGAATGACTGCCACTCTAGAGCGTGTGGCGGTCATATGTCCGGGTATGCCACTGCCCAAAATATCTTGTGAGAAGGGTACTTCTGGCCTTCTTTATTTAAATATTGTATAACTGCCATCCATAAATGCCATGCTTGCCAAACATACAATCATAATATAAGATCTCATCCCGCTCCCTTACACCCTGTAGTTTCCGTTGGACCTTTCACTAAATGGGGTATCGATTTCATGACCTGTAACCCTCACTCGGCCGAGGGGCATGGATACATTATCGCATCCGTGGATTATTTCACGAAATGGGCCGAGGCGATCCCTACATTCGACAATGCGGGAAAAACTATAGCACTTTTCATTTTCAATCACATCATCACACAATTTGGAATCCCACAGTCTATCGTCATTGATCACGATAGCCACTTTCAAAACTTCATGATGTCTGAGCTTACAGAAAATTTGGGTCTTCGACATGAAAACTCAACCCCCTACTATCTGCAGGCCAATGACCAAGTTGAAGTGATCAACAAGGTTCTTATCACCATGCTTCTACGGATTATAGGAATTCACAAAACAAGTCGGCACACGATGTTGTTTTCAACATTATGGGCCTATCGGATATCCGTGAAGTCTTCCATGGTATTTACACCATTCCAATTAATGTATGGTATAGAATCCATCCTACCTATTGATTTTGAAATTCCGTTGTTAAAACTAGCCGTTGAACTTCTCCCAAACACCTCTGTTGAAGAAGAACGTCTGTTGTATCTTATGCAATTGGATGAAGCCCGTCGTGATGCCACCCTAGTTATTGAAACCCAGAAGAAACGTGTCAAAGCCCAATATGACAAGCATGTCAAGCCACACGTTTTCTCTGAGGGTGATCTAGTTCTCCTCTATGAACAAGATCGTGATTTTCTAGGACTCGGAAAATTTGAGGCTATGTGGCGAGGCCCTTATATCGTCAAACGAGTGTTGTAGAAGGGAGCCTATGAGTTAGTATATTATGATGGCATTCCTTTGAGTGAACCCATAAATGGACTTTACTTGAAGAAGTACTATGCCTAGACTATCTTTGCATGAGTGCTTGTATTTTATTGTATCATACTATTGTGTGCTACTTTTGTGTGCTTTTTCATTATTTAGTTTCTACCCTCGACTGCTTACCTTGCATTGTGCTCGGTTTCCAGGCGTCGGAGTCTTCGTTACCCCATTTTGTCTTTGCTGATGGCGCTAGTCATAGCACTCAGAACCTAGCTTCTGATGCATGGGCAATCTATGCACCCACGAACGAACTTGTCAGTCTACACGGTGTTTGCCTCGGTCGTGCAACCAATAATATAGCAGAGTATATCGCAGTCATCGGATTATTGACCGATGCTATCTCACTTGGGATTCGTTGTCTGGTTATACAAATTAATTCACAACTTGTAGTTCTATAGTTAAGTAATGTCTATGCTATCTGAAGTCCTACTTTGTTACGGGTATATTTATGAATTCACCTCTTGGAATGTTATTTTGATTATATCGAGTATTAGCACATTCCTAGATGTCTAAATACATTAACTGATGCATTAGCTAATTATGTGTTAGACAGACATCTGATACATTTATAAATCCAATAACACATCACATGTATTATACAAAGCAAAATAAGCCGGTAGAAGTCTCATGTATATATATATATATAACGATAATTTTTTTTTTACAAAAAGATTGTTTTTCGTCCAAAGACCAAAATATCAAAATATGAATCTCATATCTTCTACAAAATAGCATCATGGATGCTGCTCATGGTAACACACTACTGCTCGTGCTACCCTATGGAGCAATCGTCTCAGTGGACCATCCACGCCTATGGTATGGTACTGGAAATGCCTCGGGACCTCGCTGATCGACATATCTGGGATGCATGCAGTCAAACCCTCCATATTCTGCTCGATTGCTTCATAATATTCCACATCCCATCCTGCTACTACCACTGCTTCCCTTCTCCTATGGATAGGGGATGTACCTCGGGGTTGGAATGGCCCTACATCCACATGGTTAAGGTATTTTGATTAGTCATTGGATTGAAAACATAAAAAGAAAAAAATGTGTTTAATATTTTGAAAAATTTACAAAAACACCATAAAAGAAAAATGTTTTTCTTACCTAGATTCCCCCACTGAGAACCCTCAGGTAGTGCCAAGTTAGGATCATGTCGAAAATCCAGCCCGTCATATGCATAGTCATCGATCATCAAGATCTGGGGCTCCAACCAATCAAAAAATGTATCATTATATTTAATAATGGGCCCCGCTACATGCCGTGACATGAGATCACACCACCGTTTCATCCGCAGATCTTGTGGCGCTGGTATATTCCACTCTACCTGTAGGCGTAGGTGAGAGAATCTATCTAGGAAGAAAGATACCAAAATGGATCCGTACCCAAATTTCTTTAGTTCCCCATTCTTGCTCTTGGTCAACTGACTCTTCATATTGTGGAGGAGTCCATCACACCAGTTGAATACATGAGGTTTTGTGCATTCCACGGTGTACTGGAAGTAGCTCTACAATGCCATGTGTGGAGAAGCACTCCCTGCCATCTGTGCAATGGTGAAAAGAATGGTTCTGAGCGTCCGATCATGAACCCCTTTGATAGCCACTTTACCCTTGCGCCTCTTGGCCTCAAGTTCACAATAGCGTCTGATGTATTCACTCATCGAAAAATCGCCAACTCGACCTCTTGTTAAGGTCACTTGCACCCCATGACGGGATAGCCCCGTCAAGAAGTAAATTTCTTCGATGTCCAAGGAAATCACATGAACAATTACATGAAATACTTGTTGGTCCACGTCCCACATATGGACCAAATATTCCAACAGTCTCAGTTGGGCTCTCATGCCCTGGATCTTGAAGTACTTTAACAAACCACACTATCGTAGGGAATTTATGGTGCCCAGATCATTTAAAGCCATTGCATTATTGTCTTCATGCTCTCTTTCTCTCCACTCCAAGATCTTTGCAATCAAAATACCTACATGGGGATGAAAGAAATACTTTAGTACCTTTAGTCATCATTTTTTGGAATTCATTCTGGTCCAACGCATCATTTTCTTTTTGAGTTTTTGGCCACTGCAACTAGGCCTCACTTACAGAGTGGGGTTTCCGCAGGTGAACCGTTGGGCGCCTATGGAAATCCTTGATTTTTACAGGCCCTGATATAGGGCACCTGTGGTGGCCCCAACGCACGCGTACGACCCAAAAATTCACCCAAAAAATAATCTTTTAGCCAATTAAAATGAATTTTAAACCTTTGAAAAGGAAGAAGACGAGGTACTCACCATTTTCATGCAAACCGTTCTATGAATGATTGCTTGTGCTCCCCGTAATCGACCACCGAAATTTGAGGTGAAAAGGGGCTCTTAGACAAGTTTTTTGACCAAATACAAATGAAATAGTGAAAATGAGTTCTTACCCCTATTTATCTCATTTTTTACTTTTTCTAGAAATATTTTATATCATTTAAATATATTTTCTCAAAAACCTACTAGCCTAATGGTTTCGTGAATGTTTGTTTCTTACAGATGGGCAGACTAGGGTTCCGAACAATGAAGTATGGATAGTTTTTCCGATTTGTTTTTCTTTTTCATCATGTGTACGATTACATTTTATGGTTTTTTAGAAAAATCCTCGAGATTAGTCTTTTTTCGTTCTCGTGCTCGAAAATCGATGAGAACATAACCGAGTATACTTTTTTCGTCTTTTCATACTCGTCATGGTAACACGAAAATAACGAAACTTACTGAGTAACCTTTAAGCTCTTTTCACACTCCTCAAAAACGAAAATATTGCCGAGTGACCTTATTCTGTTCATGCTCGTAAAAGTATTTGAATAAAACGTTCGATGGGCGATAGTTTATCACTTTTTCGGTCCTGTCGAACTATTTTACGAAAAAGGAACTGAGAGAGTTCTCTTTTAAGTGTTTTTCCAGACTCTATAAACATGAAAAACCTTTGAGTTTTCCATCTTTGGACTCGTTAAACAAACATCGACAGACCCATACGAGACCGAATCACTCCTTCTTAGGGTTCGTTAAAAATACTCCGAGGGACTCATCCGAAGGATGAGATTACATCAACAAGCATATGTTATCCTCCTCAAGCTTGCGTAAACATAAAGAGGTACTTGCCAGAAATGGTAGGGGAAAATTTGGGAAAGAGGTGTGTCTTTGTATTTGTGTTAGTGGCAGTAAGCGTCGCTCTTAAACATGGGACCCCCTTCATCATTTGAATCCGGGTTGGGAAATCCATTTGTCTCTCGTCCAATTTTCTGCAAGTTCATATCTTGGGTCTTCTTTGAGTCAATGTTGCCAAGACCAGTGTCATTCCATTCATATGTTTAAGAGAAGTTCATCCAAGCCCTATATTGAGTTGGCCATCTGCAATTGTCAATTCCTACCAGGTCGGCCTTCCTTTTATCAGTTTCAAATCATGTTTGTACTTTTCTCTACCCTAAATCTTTTACTTATTTCTTGTCATTTGATGGGGGATACATCAAGGCCCTCTTGTGATGAGTCTTTTCTTGTCGACTCCAACTCATTACCCATGAACAAGACTTAGAAATTATTTGGTACCTTAGAGACTACATGCCTCAATGGCAGGTTTCTTCGCTTTTGACAGTGGATTTACATCATTGATCCCTGATTGAGAGATTCCATCGAGTGTTCGAATTCAACACATCTATTCACACTCGTTGGATTGTACTATTGTACCTTGGGAGTCATTGACATAAATGGTGATTTCCCTCGCACTTGTTAACGGTTTTCATTAATGACCGGTAATCAAGTGGTTTCTAACCATGTTCGACTTCAACGCCTGTAATCGCATGGCTAGATTCCTACTAACGGACAAGAGGATTGAAGACCCTGGATCTCATCATTTTTGATCCAGGTTGCGATGGAGTATTTGTGATTTGAATTGACACATAGATCCATTTTGTATGCCTCATGGCTATGTCTGTATCAGAGTTTCCCAATACATAGATCCACAGTGTATTCCTGGTGGCTATGTAGAATCTTGATGACATGGATCCACAATGTATTCTTGGTGGCTATGTAGAATCTTGATGACATGGATCCACATTGTATAATTGGTGGCCATGACTTATATTTATGATTTCAATCCTTTATAGTCTAAACATGGGAATGCCTACTTCAGACATGGTATAATATTGTGTAGATGCTTGATTGTTTGTAGGTTCCCAATTGGTGCGCTCCTTGTTCCCGACACACACACACACACACATTTTTACAAATTATTTTGGCTGTTAGGAGTTCCAGCCTCATACTTTGGGGGGCATTATGTTATACATTATTTTGGTCATCCTAGTGATGATTTCACAAACATGTGTTCAGGCTCCCAACATGACTTTTTTCCTGAGAAAACCAACTTCTTTCCTCCTCTACAAGGTTGCTTTTTAGAAAGGGTCCGCAATCTGCACATATTACACAATGCGGAAATCTATCATTTCCGCAGGTTGTTCTATAGCTGGCCCATGGGATTTCTGCAGGCTGCTATATAGGCTAGGTGCGGTGGCATTCCAAAAATAAAAGAGGAAATAGGTTTCATGAAGTTTCTAGAAGGGAAATCTTCTAGAATGTGAGGTGGCATCCGTATGGTTGTGATCCTACTGGTTTCTATGATTTGGTGGGATAATCCTCATCCCTTTAACCACTTCACCTTCTCCTATATAATCATGAGCTTCTCATGGAAAAGGTTAAGAAAGATTAAGCATAGAATTGATGAAAGAATAGGCTGAAGACTGTGTGAAGAATCCTGTTTCTAGTGATGCTTGAGGCCACCATTTTCCCATCAAGATTTTGTGGATTATCTTCATGTGAATTTCAGAGCAAGTGTATGTGTGTGTTGGAACGAAGGACCACTAAAAGGGAACTTGCAAAATCAAGGCAATTCAGTTGTATCTTCTACTTTTCATTAATATAATACGGTGGCACGTCTCTTTCCCATAAAATGATTAGTATTTTATTACATGACTCCTTGATCACATGTTTAGGTTGTCATTGAATTATACTATTGTTTCTTTCATGTTGGTTGGTTTGTGTTGTTGCAGATATGATTCCACAAGAGAACTGGAGTGAAGTAGGGACAAAAAATATATAAGGAAGCGATTCATAAGGTATGTTATCTATTCCTCCTTTGGTAGTAAACTCAATGATCACAACTTAGGGAAAGCGTCTTGTTTTGTCTCGTTTTGTTCTAGATCCAGGTGGATCTAGGGGGATCAGTTCATGTCCGCATCTACTGATTTACCCAATAATAGCGTATGATTGTAACATACCCGCTACCTAAATCAAAATTTTCTGGTCCTCTGTCGGATTCAAACCCCTTAAGACCCATGGAGGCCCAACGTAAGCTGGCTCTTTCTCTTTCCTTCTCCATTCCCATGTGATCGTGGGTTAGGTTCGCGGTTCGATTTGAATGCAGCATCTTTTGTATTTCATGCTTCGGCGCTACAGTAATGTCTAATCGTTCGACTCTACAACCACCGAACCCTGACAGGGCTAGCGACCGACCAATGGGGTTGAATCCCTACAGGATCAACAATTGGCCAAACGGAACAAATCTCAACAGGAGTGGCGAACCGCCAATGAGAACAAGCCCCGTTGCACGGTTAGGTGTAATACAGGTGGCAAGAGGGAAACGAGACACAGTGGTCGACATGACAGGAGGGGTCCCACTTCACACTCCACACTATTCCAGACCCCCGCCCCCCCAACTAAATGCAGAATGGCAAGGGGGCTCTGGAATCCGCCTGAGCACCGTTGATCACGATGAGTTAATCTCGACCGTTCGAGAGTTGCGCGTCCAATTCCGGACCCCCCCCCATTAAAGGTAGAATGACAAGGGGGCTCCGGAATGGAACCTTGACCATAGATCTGGGTGGGTGGACTCTGGTCCTCTAGATCTACTCGCTGCTTAACCTAAAGCATAACCATGTCCTGGCTTAAGTTAACGTCTTGTTTCCATATCTAACGGTCACTACAGACTCTGAGATCCTCCGACATAATCTGTTCTGTCCATCGAGGTTTCCCGTCACGAGAATCCAGACTCTTGATCACAGAGCTCCCGAATCTTCGATAACCTCTTTTCTGGCCTTAACCCCTCTTGGCCACGCCTCCTGGTCCATATGAACACTCTCATAAGACCGCAGCCTTGTCCCTCCTCGGGGTTTTGGGGTTTTCAATACCAAAGTGCATATGTCCATGGAATTCTAAATTCCTCGAATCCCGACTCTCCGGTTTGTTGATAGCTGGCCCCTCACGATGGCACTATCCTCCTTCTCCGGTGTGTGGACAACTGGCCCCCACTCATCGGGATTTCACGTTTCGCGATTCCAAAGTGCACCGAAAACTTGTCATCGGGATCTCCGATATCCCGATGAGCCAAACTCCGATGGACGACCTCCTCATCGGGACTTTCCCCGATGGCCTGGATCTCCTCCACGCATCCCCCACAAGCGGACGGTCCTGATCCAATCTCGCGCTTTCGTGACTTCTGGTGCTCCAGAATTCTTTCCTTCCAAACCCCCGATATGCCGATGGGCTCTCGATATCGCCACGTGTCCTCACAAACGGGCAGCTCTGATCTCGTCGAGATTTCGAGACTTGTGATGTCCCAACTCCTTCGACCTCAAGAACTCTGATTTCCCGATGCCAAATATCCCGACTCTCTGCAGATTTTTGACACACGTCCCAAACGGATGGACGGTCCAGATGAACTCTCATTGTTCGCGACTTATAGCATCCCGATTCCCTCGACCTCAAGATCTCCGATATGCCTATGGCCAATATACTGACTCTCTCCGGATCTCTGACACCTTTCTTAAAGGGATGGACGGTCTAGATGAACTCTCGAGCTTCGTCAAACGCCAACCCAAAAGGCACTTACCTTTCCGATCCAACGACTGATGGGGAAACGAACCCAGATCTAACGGTCTAGATCCGTTCTTTCTGCGCACACTCCAGAGACTAAACTCTGAGCATCTTAACCCGATCCAATGGCTGACGAGATTTCTGATGTGATCCAGTGGCTTAGATTGTCCCACCTTGTGCATTCCTCCACTACTTCATGGATGTGGAAATATCCATGGTCCAAATGTTTTCCCGGGTCTTGGGATCTACGATCCCAATTTCCTCGTTGTTTACGAAGATAGAGGGAAAAAGGGCAAGATATGTAATGCCCTCGTTACTTCCGTCAATCTAACGGTCGTGAATGGCTATGGGTCACCCGATGAAATCTCAGTCGTCGATTTGTTACATATCCCTACACTGCTACCTCAGAACCCTAAGAGGGTCATTCCTCCTCATACAGGGTTAATAAGACTTGTGCGTTCAAGTCCTTTTTCTAGGTTCTTGGTGAACCTTTCTAAGGAGGAAATCTCTATGAAGAGATCTATACCGGGGAATTTCCAGAAGTAGATACAGGTAAACAGCTTCCCGAGGACGGGCTGGAAGCCTAACTTAGTTCGACTCATGCCTAATTAAATTCATGTATCAACATAAGTCATGCGTGGTCTTTCTGCTAGAAGCATATATCTAACATTACTTATCGAAACACTACTCAGACATTCTTATACTGTAATTTGTTCGCCATTTCATAGTTTATGAGCATATATGTCAGCATATGAATTTCAAGATGTAATATGAACAAAACACTTATCAGAAATAAATTCAGAAGTGGGTGCAACTGCTGAGAGGGGTGCTCGTTTCCACCCAACCGTAGGCGTAGCGACTCCCAACGGATTTACCACTAGACACCCCCGAGCTGAGACCACGATGCTCTGAGACTGCGTCTCTCTGTCTTCCAGTGACCAGGAGCGAAGGTTACAATCCTTCCTCTCTGCTATCACTCACTCTGTGTAATGCCAGAGTTCCCCTCTCGTCTGCCCTTTCAATCGCTTCTGCCTTACGCCTTATCCTCTCGCGAGGTTGTGTGTGGTGCGATTACCCTCGCACTGATCAGGCCTGACGGATCTATGGATGGGAGGTTCACCATCCCATCCCTCATCAATCCATCCGCCTACCAGCCTGCGAGGCATTGAATTTTAGGGCCAGTGAGCCGCTTTTGGTTCCCCGGGCTAGTGGAGTCCAAATACGGTATTTAATTCTCGGTGGAAGTTAACGCCACCTTTTCAGGTGCCCTCCACCGCCATCATGGTCTCTTTTTCTTCATGTCCCCTCATCAACAGTCCTGCAATAAATTCAGAATGTTATTCACATTCATTGACCTCTTTCTCAAGGTCCATTTACATCACATATTCACATTTATGAGTTTGCCATAGTTATTGGTCAGTCCAGTTATATTTACAAGTTGGGGGAAATAGGGTGTTACAATGCTAGTCCCAATGCATCTGTTGGACCATCGATCCCTGTGATAGACAATTCTTAGTCGACAATTGAGAATGTCGGTGTCAGAATGTATTCTTCCCTTATGGATACTTTCGACTTCGCAACACCGAGCCACCACGTTTACGCCATGTCCAGTAGGCTCGTTTCGACAGGGAGGTCCATTCCTTTCCACACTTCCTATTTCAGTGATTCATGGACCCTACTTTCTCCGAATTTGTCTTGTGAAGGTCATTCGCATGATGGAATGGCCATGCCACTATCGGTAGCAGAGGTTACCTATCAATATGTTCTTGACTCTTCCGCCGATCCTGATCCTGTTACCTTTCCAACAAAGGAGGAGGATCCCGTTCTTAGGCCCATGTGGTCCACTTCATTGTCTTGTTCACATGTCTACCTCGATGGGATTTTTCCTTCAGATGAAGCTATCATCGAAGCCATGAATGGTTCTGACAGACCCTGGGATGATATGCATCACTACTCTTATTTTCTCTCAGATCTTGAAAGGATCGAACAATATGAATTTCGATCTACTTTGAGTGAGATAGTTGGTCACACTGTAGTTCCATTTGATACGCACGTCATTTATTCAAAAGGAAATATGGTGAGTATTTCTCCTAACATCACGATCGATATCTCTCATACCCATGGAAAGATTGAAAACATACATATCCATGCAAATTGTTCGCCATAAGAAATCCTGATCTACAACAAACTATTCAAGGAATTCCGAGATGTATTTGCTTGGTCATATGAAGAGATGCCAAGAATCGACCCTCGTATTTTCAAGCATGAGATTAGAACTTATCCAGATGATAAACCTGTTCATAAACATCTTAGAGATGTCAATCCCCGGAAGGCCCCTGCTATTAAGGAAGAGGTGGAGAAGCTACTTAATGCTGGCTTCATCTACCTGGTTCCCTTGATTGAATGGGTATCCAATCTCATTCCTTTGAATAAAAAGAAAGGAAATATCCATGTATGTATGGAATTTCATGACCTGAACAAGTCATTTCCTAAAGACAACTTCCCAACACCTTTCATCGATCAGATTCTCGACGAGTGTGCGGGAAGCGAGGTATTTTCTTTTATGGATGAATTTTCAAGGTATAACCAAATTAAAATTAAACCTGAGAATCAACAAAATATGACATTTATTTGTCCTTGGGGTACTTTCACGTACCATAAAATGCCTTTCGACCTTAAAAACATCGTAGCAACCTTCCAACGTGCCATGACCTTCTCTTTTCACGATCTTAAGAATATAGTCGAAGCTTACCTTGACTATCTTGTTGATCACTCTCATAAGAGAGTGGATCATGCTACACACCTTCAGCTTGTTTTTGAAAGATGTCATTACTATAGAATACAGTTGAACCCTCACAAGTGCATATTTTGCGTTAGGTCTGGTCGCCTTTTGGGATTTCTAGTTTCTGAGACCGACATCATGGTAGATCCGCTAAATGTTGAGGCAATACTTTGATTGCCTCCCCCGTGCACTATTAGACAACTTCAAGGTTTACAAGGGAAAGCTAACTTTCTATGTCAGTTTATAGTAAATTATGCCAATATCACTAAGGGTTTCATGCATCTTTTGAAGAAGGACACCCCTTTTATCTAGGATGAGTGAGCCCAGGAGTCCTTCGATGCTTTGAAGAAATCCTTGGTATCGACGCCTCTACTGAAGTATCCTAACTACATTCATGAATTCTTTATTTATATTGCCGCGTTTGAGGAGATGATTGGTATTGTTTTGTTTTAGGAGGATGATGAGCTCCGAGAGCATGCCATCTACTATCTTAGTCGAATCTTAGTCGGTCATGAGCTTAATTATTATCACGTTGAAAAACTAGCTTTGGCTACCATTTACGTAGTCCAACATTTGTGTAATTATATATTACTTTGCAAGACTACTGTGGTTGCCGACGTCAATCCATTTCAATACTCCCTTACCGAGCGTATCATAGGGGGGAAATATAATAAATGGATTGTCATTTTACAAGAGTTTGATCTCGATTTTGCTTCTGTGAAATCCAAGAAATCACTGGTCTTCGAGGAGTTAATATCCAACTTGCCACGATTAGATGAGGATGTTATCCATGTTGATTTGTTTGCGGATGAACACATTTTTCTTGTCTCTTCGTCCAACCTCTGGTATGGAGAAAGTTTTCTCTATCTTCAAACTTTGAAGTTTCTTCAACATCTCTCTTGCGATAACCGACAGTGTGTGAGATACCAAGCGAAGAATTATACTATCCTTGGTGACACTTTGTATCACCGAGGAATAGACAATATATTGCATCATTGTTTAACTCACGGAGAAGCTGAGTCAGTCTTGAATGATTTCCACAGTGGGTCATGTGGTGGTCATTTATCCGGGCTTGCGACGACCCAAAATGTTTTGCGAGCCAGTTATTTCTATCATTCTATATTTAAATATTGTATTGAAGCAGTTAAGAAGTGTCACCCTTGCCAGGTGTTCACTCAGAAAATGCACTCGCATCCAGCCCCTATTCACCCAGTAATTACTGTTGGTCCCTTCACCAAGAGGGGGGAGGACTTCATAGATTGCAACCCAACTTCCGTTGGGGGGAATCAACACATTATTGTGTCCATATAATACTTTACTAAGTGGGTTGAGGCCATGCCTACAGTTAAATCTGATGGGAATACTGCTGCCTTCTTCGTATTCAATCAAGTTATCGCCTGGTTCGGTATCTCGAGTGAGATTTTCACTAATCATGGCCGTCACTTTCAGAATGAAATGATGGAAGAACTAGCATCTAAGTTGGGGTTTAGACATGGCCATTCTTCTACTTGTAGAAGATTTTTGTAGAATGGTCTTGAGAGACTTGTTGATGGTCATAGCGTCGTTATAGAAATTTTGTGCGATGCTATCTCACATGGTATTCACTCTTTAGACGTTACCCTGGATTCCCAGTTAGTAGTATGTCAGTTGAATGAAAGTTACCGCGTGCGTGATCCTACTTTACTCCGATGATTCCTAAAGGTATGTCTTTTAGAACGACAGTTTAATTTTATTACTTATTATCACATTCCTAGGAGTTCTAATCATGTATCCGATGCTTATGCTAATTTCATTTTAGATTGGCATTTTTCACATAACTAAATCAAAGAAAACCATCTCATCAATGTACACATTGTAAATACAAATAAAGCTGAAGATCCCTGTTTTATATATATTTCAAAAGATATGGTGTTTATAGTACAAAATATGGGTTAATACCCTCAATACACATATACAACTGATACTACAATATCCACGACATCTACGCCTATGGATCCAAAAGTGTGTCATGGTAAAAAACTACGAAATTTGTTAGACGCCAAAAGAGTCGTACCCAAGCTCTGGGCACACCAACCACTTTGCGCTACATGGCTTCCAAAAAATCCTCTACCTAAACCATGGGAAACCTATGAGTGAAATGAGACAGGTTTCCCTGCACGTTTTATAGGACTCTCTCAGCTTCTCCTCCCACTGCCTCGTCTCCCTAGTTCCTCTGTCGATTTAGAGGAATCCCTTTTGGTCGTCGCGAACCCACGTTTGTGTTACACAAGTGTCTAGTTAATACTCAAGAACCACCCAAAAATATTTTTGTTTCACTATGAAAAAATACAAAAAAATGAAATATTTAAAAACATTTGAAATACCTATGTCCCCATAGGCGGTCGCTGATGGGAGTGGAATGTATGGATCCCCTCTGAGGTCGATCCATGCATAGGGATAGTCATCTAGAGCGATGACTTATCGTTGCCACCCATAGAAGAAATCCTCATTGTAGGGTGTGGACACCCTACCTCCCCCCTTCTGTCTCATTACCTCGGTCCACCGTGCCATGGCTAGATCGTGAGGTCCTCTCAGAAGAATCACGACTTTAGGTCCCAAACCTGGAGCCTGCTCGAAGAAAAAACTGCATAAGATAGAGGCAAACCCGAAGTTCCTCTTGCTCCCCTGTTTGCACTATTTCAAATGGCTCTTCATATTTGTTAGTAGTGAGGTACACCAATCATATACTGTGGGTCTCAAGCACTCTACTGCATAGAACATGAGTGACCTTGATTCCTGGTGCAACGAAGTCGAGCGTATGATCCTGGTCAACACGAGGAAAACAATATTGAGGCTGAGATTGTTTATCACTCGGATGGGGAGTTGACTCCCGACCTTCGGAGTCCCTGCTACACAGTGGGCATATATGTATTCCTCTATTTTCATTTTTCTCCGTGATCCACATGATTTGAGGTTTACAACCTCTCCCTGCCATGAAAATCTAGTCAAAAATTAGATATCATCTACTTCAATCCTCAATGCTTTCTCATCGAGGTTGAAGCTCTCACTCTCAGGGTCCTAGTAACCCACAAGCATCTCAAGCAACCTCACCTGGGTCCTCATCCCTTTGAGTGCCCAAAATTTATATAAGCCACATCTTTTCAAGGCCATTTTTTCCCCCAGATCTTGGTCCACAACATCATCTACCTCATCGTGCTCTCTTTCCCTCCATTCAAGCACCATCGTGCCAAATAAAAGTCAAAATTTGAGTTAGAAACCATAGAAATTATTGATTGCGTACTTGTACGCGAGCTGCTTCACTTACAGTCGCGTATAGGGATGGGTATACGTGCCCTGTAGTTTGCAAAGTCGCGTATAACCCATCGTATATGCGCCCTGATAAGGGACAACCCGTGTACACCGAATTACAGAATTTATGCCCTAAATTACTCAAAATTTGAAACCTAATTGAAAAATTTAATCACTAGAAAGGAATATGAGGGGAAGAGGAGTTACATGGTTCAGATGGTTTCTGATTTCATCACTTAATGCTCCCGTAATCACCAGTTGAATCTCAGAGGTATTTTGGTCCAATTTTTACTACTTGGGTAAAAATTCAAAATGACATAGTAATTTTTTGTTTTGTTACTATTTATAACAATTTTTACCCACTTTCTATAGTTTTGAGTCATTTTTCCGCCTATTGGACTAATAAAAAGGTGGATTGAGTTGGTTTTTGTAGTTTTCACCAGGGATTCTTGTGGTTTTCAACGTTATGTTGGTCGTTCATCACCATGGGCAGGTATTTTTATTACCCAACATATAGGATATGTATCCATTCCATCATGCATTTTTGCATTATCCTGTAACTGCCACTTTTTATGCCTTAGGTACAAACCCATTTATTGTGACACAAAACCTTCCATCTGCTATAAGTAGTGTTGTTATCAAGTGGTAGAGAATTACCAAACATGGGTTCCCTAGTTAGATCCCCTACTTCATTCGGTTACCATGCAAATATTTTTTCCATAGGACTGAGAGTCCCTTATAGCTAATACATGAATTTATGCTGAGCCTCATTTCTCACTCATAAACATGTGGCATTATAACTAGAAGACTCCCAACTGAGTTTAGTTTAAGCTCTTTTCCAACTCGTCTTCAAAAAATGAAAAGATTGTCAAGTGAACTTGTCTCTTTCACACTCGTAAATTGGACTTGAAAGGATCTCTATTTGGCACAAGTTTATCACTTTTTCACACCAAGTAGACTAAAAGTCATAAAAAGGACATTTTTTGGCGTTAATTTGTGATTACATCTCATTCCCTTGCTTGCAGTATGGAGCCTATAGTTGGTTCTCACTTTGCGTTATAAACCTTTTGGCTCAACAATTTTTGCATCCTCAACCAAGTAGAGCCTTGTTTATATCCTTCACAATTTGACACCCTATACCTACAAGGGAACATTCCCTTGAGTTTCCATCTCCTGCATGCATCTCCTTTCAATGAGCATAGGTATGTTCCACTACTGGAACTAGTTTTGCGTACTTGTGACACTCGTTTCCTCCTCTGTATCATAGCATTCATTTGTCTATGAAAAAAAAAA
>ML796426.1:165018-181065 GCA_009831015.1 Picea engelmannii
GGAACCTTGATCGTAGATCTGGGTGGGTGGACTCTGGTCGTCTAGATCTATTCGCTGCTTAACCTAAAGCATAACCACGTCCTAGCTTAAGTTAATGTCTTGTTTCCATATCTAACGGTCACTACAGACTCTGAGATCCTCCGACATAATCTCTTCCGTCCATCGGGGTTTTCCGTCACGAGAATCCAAACTCTTGATCACGGAGCTCCCGAATCTTCGATAACCTCTTTTCCGACCTTAGCCCCTCTTGGCCACGCCTCCTGGTCCATATGACCACTCTCATAAGACCGCAGCCTTGTCCCTCCTCAGGGTTTCGGGGTTTTCAATACCAAAGTGCATATGTCCACAGAATTCGCAATTCCTCGAATCTTGACTCTCCGGTTTGTTGACAGCTGGCCCCTCACGATGGAACTATCCTCCTTCTCCAGTGTGAGGACAACTAGCCCCCACTCATTGGGATTTCACGTTTCGCGATTCCAAAGTGCACCGAAAACTTGTCATCGGGATCTCCGATATCCCGATGAGCCAAACTCCGATGGACGACCTCCTCATCGGGACTTTCCCCGATGGCCTGGATCTCCGCCACGCGTCCCCCACAAGCGGACGATCCTGATCCAATCTCGCACTTTCGCGACTTCTGGTGCTCCGAAAGTCTTGCCTTCCAAACCCCCGATATGCCGGTGGGCTCTCAATCTCGCCACATGTCCTCACAAACAGGCGGCTCTGATCTCGTCGAGATTTCGAGACTTGTGATGTCCCAACTCCTTCGACCTCAGGAACTCCGATTTCCCGATGCCGAATATCCTGACTCTCTGCGGATTTCTGACACGCGTCCCAAATGGATGGACGGTCCAGATGAACTCTCGTTGTTCGCGACTTATAGCGTCCTGATTCCCTCGACCTCAGGATCTCTGATATGTCGATGGCCAATATCCTGACTCTCTCCGGATCTCTGACACCTTTCCTAAAGGGATGGATGGTCTAGATGAACTCTCGAGCTTCGTCAAAGACCAACCCAAAAGGCACTTACCTTTCTGATGCAACGACTGATGGGGAAACAGACCCAGATCTAATGGTCTAGATCCGTTCTTTCTGCGCACACTCCAGAGACTAAACTCTGAGCATCTTAACCCGATCTAATGGCCGACGGGATTTCTGATGAGATCCAGTGGCTTAGATTGTCCCACCTTGTGCATTCCTCCACTACTTCGTGGATGTGGAAAGATCCATGGTCCAAATGTTCTCCCGGGTCTTGGGATCTACGATCCTGATTTCCTCGTTGTTTACGAAGATAGAGGGAAAAAGGGAAAGATATGTAATGCCCTCGTTACTTCCGTCAATCTAACGGTCGTGAATGGATATGGGTCACCCGACGAAATCTCAGTCGTCGATTTGTTACATATCCCTACACTGCTACCTCAGAACCCTAAGAGGGTCATTCCTCCTCGTACAGGGTTAATAAGACTTGTGCGTTCAAGTCCTTTTTCTAGGTTCTTTGTGAACCTTTCTAAGGAGGAAATCTCTATGAAGAGATCTATACCGGGGCATTTCCAGAAGTAGATACAGGTAAACAGCTTCCCGAGGATGGGCTGGAAGCCTAACTTAGTTCGACTCATGCCTAATTAAATTCATGTATCAACATAAGTCATGCGTGGTCTTTCTGATAGAAGCATATATCTAACATTACGTATCGAAACACTACTCAGACATTCTTATACTGTAATTTGTTCACCATTTCACAGTTTATGAGCATATATGTCAGCATATGAATTTCAAGATGTAATATGAACAAAACACTTATCAGAAATAAATTCAGAAGTGGGTGCAACTGCTGAGAGGGGTGCTCGTTTCCACCCAACCATAGGCGTAGCGACTCCCAACGGATTTACCACTAGCCACCCCCAAGCTAAGACCATGATGCTCTGAGACTGCGTCTCTTTGTCTGCCAGTGACCAGGAGTGAAGGTTACAATCCTTCCTCTCTACTATCACTCACTCTGTGTAATGCCAGAGTTCCCCTCTCATCTGCCCTTTCAATCACCTCTGCCTTATGCCTTATCCTCTTGCGAGGTTGTGTGTGGTGCGATTACCATCGCACTGATTAGGCCTGACGGATCTACGGATGGGCGGTTCACCATCCCATCCCTCATCAATCCATCCGCCTACCAGCCTGCGAGGCATTGAATTTCAGGGCCAGCGAGCCGCTTTTGGTTCCCTGGGCCAGTGGAGTCCAAATACGATATTTAATTCTCGGTGGAAGTTAACGCCACCTTTTCAGGTGCCCTCCACAGCCATCATGGTCTCTTTTTCTTCATGTCCCCTCATCAATAGTCCTGGAATAAATTCAGAATGTTATTCACATTCATTGACCTCTTTCTCAAGGTCCATTTACATCACATATTCACATTTATGAGTTTGCCATAGTTCTTGGTCAGTCCAGTTATATTTACAAGTTGGGGGAAATAGGGTGTTACAATGCTAGTCCCAATGCATCTGTTGGACCATCGATCCCTGTGATAGACAATTCTTAGTCGACAACTGAGAATGTCGGTGTCAGAATGTATTCTTCCCTTATGGATACTTTCGACTTCGCAACACCGAGCCACCACGTTTACGCCATGTCTAGTCGGCTCGTTTCGACAGGGAGGTCCATTCCTTTCCACACTTCCTATTTCAGTGATCCATGGACCCTACTTTCTCTGAATTTGTCTTGTGAAGGTCAGTCGCATGATGGAATGGCCATGCCACTATCGGTAGCAGAGGTTACCTATCAATATGTTCTTGACTCTTCCGCCGATCCCGATCCTGTTACCTTTCCAACAAACGAGGAGGATCTTGTTCTTAGGCCCATGTGGTCCACTTCGTTGTCTTGTTCACATGTCTACCTTGATGGGATTTTTCCTTCAGACGAAGCTATCATCGAAGCCATGAATGGTTCTGACAGACCCTGGGATGATATGCATCACTACTCTTATTTTCTCTCAGAGCTTGAAAGGATCGAACAATATGACTTTCGATCTACTTTGAGTGAGATAGTTGGTCACACCATAGTTCCATTTGATACGCACGTCATTTATTCAAAAGGAATTATGGTGATTATTTCTCCTACCATCACGATCGATATCTCTCATACCCATGGAAAGATTGAAAACACACATATCCATGCAGATTGTTCGCCATAAGAAATCCTGATCTACAACAAACTATTCAAGGAATTCCGAGATGTATTTGCTTGGTCATATGAAGAGATGCCAAGAATCGACCCTCGTATTGTCAAGCATGAGATTAGAACTTATCCAGATGATAAACCTGTTCATAAACATCTTAGAGATGTCAATCCCCGGAAGGCCCCTGCTATTAAGGAAGAGGTGGAGAAGCTACTTAATGATGGCTTCATCTACCTGGTTCCCTTGATTGAATGGGTATCCAATCTCATTCCTGTGAATAAAAAGAAAGGAACTATCCATGTATGTATGGACTTTCATGACCTGAACAAGTCATTTCCTAAAGACAACTTCCCAACACCTTTCATCGATCAGATTCTCGACGAGTGTGCGGGAAGCGAGGTATTTTCTTTTATGGATGAATTTTCAAGGTATAACCAAATTAAAATTAAACTTGAGGATCAACAAAAGATGACATTTATTTGTCCTTGGGGTACTTTCACGTACCCTAAAATGCCTTTCGACCTTAAAAACATCGTAGCAACTTTCCAACGTGCCATGACCTTCTCTTTTCACGATCTTAAGAATATAGTCGAAGCTTACCTTGACGATCTTGTTGATCACTCTCATAAGAGAGTGGATCATGCTACACACCTTCAGCTTGTTTTTGAAAGATGTCATTACTATAGAATACAGTTGAACCCTCACAGGTGCATATTTTGCGTTAGGTCTGGTTGCTTTTTGGGATTTCTAGTTTCTGAGACTGACATCATGGTAGATCTGCTAAATGTTGAGGCAATACTTTGATTGCCTCCCCTGTGCACTATTAGACAAATTCAAGGTTTACAAGGGAAAGCTAACTTTCTATGTCAATTTATAGTAAATTATGCCAATATCACTAAGGGTTTCGTGCGTCTTTTGAAGAAGGACACCCCTTTTATTTGGGATGAGTGAGCCCAGGAGTCCTTCGATGCTTTGAAGAAAGCCTTGGTATCGACGCCTCTACTGAAGTATCCTAACTACATTCATGAATTCTTTCTTTATATCGCCGCGTCTGAGGAGATGATTGGTATGGTTTTGTTTTAGGAGGATGATGAGCTCCGAGAGCATGCCATCTACTATCTTAGTCGAAACTTAGTCAATCATGAGCTTAATTATTATCACGTTGAAAAGCTAGGTTTGGCTACCATTTACGTAGTCCAACATTTATGTAATTATATATTACTTTGCAAGACTACTGTGGTTGCCGACGTCAATCCATTTCAATACTCCCTTACCGAGTGTATCATAGGGGGGAAATATAATAATTGGATTGTCATTTTACAAGAGTTTGATCTCGATTTTGCTTCTGTAAAATCCAAGAAATCACTGGTCTTTGAGGAGTTAATATCCAACTTGCCACGATTAGATGAGGATGTTATCCATGTTGATTTGTTTGCAGATGAACACATTTTTCTTGTCTCTTCATCCAACCCCTAGTATGGAGAAATTTTTCTCTATCTTCAAACTTTGAAGTTTCTTCAACATCTCTCGTGCGATAACCGACGGTGTGTGAGATACCAAGCGAAGAACTATACTATCCTTGGTGACACTTTGTATCGTCGAGGAATAGACAATATATTGCATCATTGTTTAACTCACGGAGAAGCTGAGTCAGTCTTGAACGATTTCCACAGTGGGGCATGTGGTGGTCATCTATCCGGGCTTGCGACGACCCAAAATGTTTTGTGAGCCAGTTATTTCTATCATTCTATATTTAAATATTGTATTGAAGCAGTTAAGAAGTGTCACCCTTGCCAGGTGTTCACTCAGAAAATGCACTCGCATCCAGCCCCTATTCACCCAGTAATTACTGTTGGTCCCTTCACCAAGTGGGGGGTGGAATTCATAGATTGCAACCCAACTTACGTTGGGGGGAATCAACACATTATTGTGTCTGTATAATAATTTACTAAGTGGGTTGATGCCATGCCTACAGTTAAATCTGATGGGAATACTGCTGCCTTCTTCGTATTCAATCAAGTTATCGCCTGGTTCGGTATCTCGAGTGATATTTTCACTAATCATGGAAGTCACTTTCAGAATGAAATGATGGAAGAACTAGCATCTAAGTTGGGGTTTAGACATGGTCATTCTTATACTTATTAACCCCAGGTGAATGGAAAAGTAGAGGCCATCAACAAGTCTCTCAAGACCATTCTACAAAAATCTGTTAGCTAGAGTAAGTCTAATTGGAACATTATGCTATATCCCGCACTCTGGGCATACCGAACCTCGGTCAAGACTGCCACCGGATTTTCCCCTTTCTAGTTAGTACACGTTGTGGAGTCGATATTACCTATTGAATGAAAAATCCATCCTCTTAAGTTGGGAGTTGCGCTCCTACCTAACACTCCTGATCTCGAGCGATGCCTTGTACACCTAGAGAGTCTTGATGAGCAGCGTCGAGACGCCTCTATGACCATCGAGGAAAACAAAAGACGTGTCAAGGTCTAGTATGATAAGTCTGTCTGTCCTTAGTTGTACGATGATGGTGACTTGGTCCTCTTATATGATCAAGCCATAGAACCACTGGGGGTAGGCAATTTTAAACCCATGTGGAACGGTCCTTATATTGTGCGATGTGTTTTAGAAAAATGAGCCTACGAATTAGAATATTATGAAGGGAATATGTTGGCTGAACCCAAGAATGGGTTGTACTTGAAAATATATTATGCTTGAGCCCCAATTTCGAGCATAACTCTTTGTATACTAATGCAATTTAGTGTATGTATATTTTCCCTTTCTTTTTGTCTTCAACTTGCTTATTGAGTTTTCCCTTGGTTGGCAGATGTCAACATAGTCTTCGGTATACCTAGGATTCGAAGACAAAGCCAACCATCATACATGGAACTTGGCTTCAGTTTCTTGGGTGGTTTACTCACCCGAGGGTCTCCTGGTGTCTTTAGGTGGCGTATGCCTAGGGCCATCCACGAATAGTGTGGCCGAATATAGCGTCGTTATAGAAATTTTGTGCGATGCTATCTCACATGGTATTCACTCTTTAGACGTTACCCTGGATTCCCAGTTAGTAGTATGTCAGTTGAACGACAGTTACCGCGTGCGTGATCCTACTTTACTCCGATGATTCCTAAAGGTATGTCTTTTAGAACGACAGTTTGATTTTATTACTTATTATCACATTCCTAGGAGTTCTAATCATGTATCCGATGCTTATGCTAATTTCATTTTAGATTGGCATTTTTCACATAACTAAAACAAATAAAACCATCTCATCAATGTACACATTGTAAATACAAATAAAGCCGAAGATCCCTGTTTTATATATATTTCAATGGTGTTTATAGTACAAAATATGGGTTAATACCCTCAATACACATATACAACTGATACTACAATATCCACGACATCTACGCCTATGGATCCAAATGTGTGTCATGGTAAAAAACTATGAAATTTGTTAGAGGCCAAAAGAGTCGTACCCAATCTCTGGGCACACCAACCACTTGCCGCTACATGGCTTCCAAAAAATCCTCTACCTGAACCATGGGAAACCTATGAGTCAAATGAGACAGGTTTCCCTGCACGTTTTGTAGGACTCTCTCAGCTTCTCCTCCCACTGCCTCATCTCCCTAGTTCCTCCGTCGATTTAGAGGAAGCCCTTCTAGTCGTCGCGAACCCACGTCTGTGTTACACAAGTGTCTAGTTAGTACTCAAGAACCACCCAAAAATATTTTTGTTTCACTATGAAAAAATACAAAAAAATGAAATATTTAAAAACATTTGACATACCTATGTCCCCATAGGTGGTCACTAATGGGAGTGGAATGTATGGATCCCCTCTGAGGTCAATCCATGCATAGGGATAGTCATCTAGAGCGATGACTTATCGTTGCCACCCGTAGAAGAAATCATGATTGTAGGGTGTGGACACCCTACCTCCCCCCTTCTGTCTCATTACCTCGGTCCATCGTGCCATGGCTAGATCGCGAGGTCCTCTCAGAAGAATCACGACTTTAGGTCCCAAACCTGGAGCCTGCTCGAAGAAAAAACTGCATAAGATAGAGGCAAACCCGAAGTTCCTCTTGCTCCCCTGTTTGCACTCTTTCAAATGGCTCTTCATATTTGTTAGTAGTGAGGTACACCAATCATATACTGTGGGTCTCAAGCACTCTACTGCATAGAACATGAGTGACCTTGATGCCTGGTGCAACGAAGTCGAGCCTATGATCCTGGTCAACACGAGGACAACAATATTGAGGCTGAGATTGTTTATCACTCGGATGGGGAGTTGACTCCCGACCTTCGGAGTCCCTGCTACACAGTGGGCATCTATGTATTCCTCTATTTTCATTTTGCTCCGTGATCCACATGATTTGAGGTTTACAACCTCTCCCTGCCATGAAAATCTAGTCAAAAATTAGATATCCTCTACTTCAATCCTCAATGCTTTCTCATCGAGGTTGAAGCTCTCACTCTCAGGGTCCTAGTAACCCACAAGCATCTCAAGCAACCTCACCTGGGTCCTCATCCCTTTGAGTGCCCAAAATTTATATAAGCCACATCTTTTCAAGGCCATTTTTTCCCCCAGATCTTGGTCCACAACATCATCTACCTCATCGTGCTCTCTTTCCCTCCATTCAAGCACCATCGTGCCAAATAAAAGTCAAAATTTGAGTTAGAAACCATAGAAATTATTGATTGCGTACTTGTACGCGAGCTGCTTCACTTACAGTCGCGTATAGGGATGGGTATACGTGCCCTGTAGTTTGCAAAGTCGCGTATAACCCATCGTATATGCGCCCTGATAAGGGACAACCCGTGTACACCGAATTACAGAATTTATGCCCTAAATTACTCAAAATTTGAAACCTAATTGAAAAATTTAATCACTAGAAAGGAATATGAGGGGAAGAGGAGTTACATGGTTCAGATGGTTTCTGATTTCATCACTTAATGCTCCCGTAATCACCAGTTGAATCTCAGAGGTATTTTGGTCCAATTTTTACTACTTGGGTAAAAATTCAAAATGACATAGTAATTTTTTGTTTTGTTACTATTTATAACAATTTTTACCCACTTTCTATAGTTTTGAGTCATTTTTCCGCCTATTGGACTAATAAAAAGGTGGATTGAGTTGGTTTTTGTAGTTTTCACCAGGGATTCTTGTGGTTTTCAACGTTATGTTGGTCGTTCATCACCATGGGCAGGTATTTTTATTACCCAACATATAGGATATGTATCCATTCCATCATGCATTTTTGCATTATCCTGTAACTGCCACTTTTTATGCCTTAGGTACAAACCCATTTATTGTGACACAAAACCTTCCATCTGCTATAAGTAGTGTTGTTATCAAGTGGTAGAGAATTACCAAACATGGGTTCCCTAGTTAGATCCCCTACTTCATTCGGTTACCATGCAAATATTTTTTCCATAGGACTGAGAGTCCCTTATAGCTAATACATGAATTTATGCTGAGCCTCATTTCTCACTCATAAACATGTGGCATTATAACTAGAAGACTCCCAACTGAGTTTAGTTTAAGCTCTTTTCCAACTCGTCTTCAAAAAATGAAAAGATTGTCAAGTGAACTTGTCTCTTTCACACTCGTAAATTGGACTTGAAAGGATCTCTATTTGGCACAAGTTTATCACTTTTTCACACCAAGTAGACTAAAAGTCATAAAAAGGACATTTTTTGGCGTTAATTTGTGATTACATCTCATTCCCTTGCTTGCAGTATGGAGCCTATAGTTGGTTCTCACTTTGCGTTATAAACCTTTTGGCTCAACAATTTTTGCATCCTCAACCAAGTAGAGCCTTGTTTATATCCTTCACAATTTGACACCCTATACCTACAAGGGAACATTCCCTTGAGTTTCCATCTCCTGCATGCATCTCCTTTCAATGAGCATAGGTATGTTCCACTACTGGAACTAGTTTTGCGTACTTGTGACACTCGTTTCCTCCTCTGTATCATAGCATTCATTTGTCTATGAAAAAAAAAAAATACGGGTAGGAAGGGAGTATTATCTTATATTGGCAGAATTCGTGTCACCTTTGAACATAGAACAAAGTTATTGAGTCCATTTGTCATCATAATTTTGGGATTAGCAAGGCCTTAGGAAGCTGAGCTCGTTACAGAGTCTTCTCTACTGACTAGTTACTCTTCCAGTCCCTATAGAGAATTTCAATGATCCCTCTTGCATATCATGATTCCATCATTGAGTCTATGTTGTCGGAGTCTTCCATATGTCTCATGCTATTGTTAAAAGGAAGTCTATCAACCTTTGTCGGCTACTTCTTAGAACTCTTTACTTTTCATGTCGACCATACCCTCAGATTGTCTCAAAATCACATGATATTGTAGTCCTATCATGCACCCTGGTCCTACTTTCATCATTGGTAGGAAACCTTGAACCCAATAGTCGACACTTCATCATTGGTTGTTGACTGGGTGGTTTCCCTTATGTTTGAAAACAAGACATATATTCACACATTGAGATTCTTGCAGTGTATTGGATGCCATTATTCTTATTGGTGGTTTCCTCTCCTTTCTCAACAATTTTCATCATTGGATTCTATTTATAGGGTCTTTTTCATGTACTGCTTGCACTTGGCACACACAAAAGATGGACAGGGTCATTGGTTCATGAACACGTTCTTCATCCGATCTCCTCCAAATCATGAAGCTCCTGCTTTGTACCTCATGCTGATTGATGCAAGATGCCTTAATTCTCTCTTTTCAACGGGTCTCCTTCCATCGAATTCAACTCATCTATTCTGGAAATGAGACCTAGAGTCTTATGAGTACCTTGAGGCTTGTAGTCATTAGTGGCAGTTTCTCTCACCATCGACAGTTGGTAATACATCAATGTCTCCTGATTGATGGATTCTTTAGGTGTTCGACACTGACTCCTTTATTCACACTTGTAAGAATGTACTCAGTGCCTTGATACCTACTTTCATTATCGGTAGGTTGTCTCACGTTTGTTAACAGTATACCTCAATGTCTGGTAATCAATGACGTCTCATTGTGTTCGAACTCAACTCCTTTATTCACATGATGTATACTTTCACCATTGGTAGATTGTGTAGAAGACTTGAAGACATCAATATGTGGCTGCAATTTTCCTGAGTTTTTACTTCTTTTTCATTGGACCAGTACCTATATGACTTCAATGATCATGGGATATCAGATTGTACTCCATTGTATACAAATATATTCAGGTTGGTTTTGAGACTGGTTCTACTGGGCCTTGTTCATGACTGTGACAACCATTGGCATGTAACCGCATTTGTATTTTCCTATTCATGGCCACAGACAGTTGTTTGGTATATTTTCACATGGATCTGCAGTGTAATTTTATTGACAACCATGTATGTAAAGTTTCTACAGAATGTAATGAGAAAATGGTTCGTCCATATGGTTCCCCATCACTCCATTTCTGGGTTGTTTATAATGTATTTTGTCCATCACAGATACTCCTCTGACCTCACACATTAGGGAGCATATGTTATAGAAATATTTACCTCACCCTATGAAATCTTGCACATAAGGCCTTTTTCCATTTCCCCATGTAGACCTATCATCCCTGTTTGTAAAATCCATAGCTAAAAATACATATTTTCCACATGTATACATCTTGCCTACTATACAACATGTGTATATGCAGGTGCATCACTACAGCCCGCGTACATCAGGATTTGTGCCAAAAAATGAAAATTAATGTCGGGTTTCCATGTCACGACAAGAGATCTATGATCCTTGGCCTTCCATATACTAGAAACATTCTAACTTGGACCTTCAGTTCCATTTTGAAGGCTATAAATGGGCCAATTTCGAGCTATGGAAAGAGGATAAATAATTAAACTTGGAGAGCAAAGTTACTCTGGAGAAATTATTTACTTCATATTGAGTTTGCATGCCTTTGTTCTTTAAATCTGAACACAATGTTCAACCCCCAAGCTCTTCCCTTATTGATTGAGAACCTCATTATTTATTTTTTATTAGCTTGCCTTTGGTGGAGGATTGAAGTGGTGGAGGCCCAGCTGGAAGGAACTTAGTTTCTCGGTCCCGAACTGTACCGACACACAAGTCTGTAACATTTTCACTTCTGCTGATCATTTATTAATAGAAATACTCTTTTCCTGTCCAATTGATATATTGCAAATATTTGAATTATTATTCCATGGGAGTATTTTTCATGTTTATTAATGGATTATGCTATTGAATGTGCTAACATCATTTATTATCACCATATGCTTGCTTTGCTTAGTTGTTGAGGGCTAGTTGCAGGTATATTGATTTGGGTCAAGTGCTCAACGGTGGACTTCATTGAACGTCTGGATGAAGTAGGCCTTTTATCTTATCTTGATATCATATATGTTTACATAGCATACTTGAGAAGAGAGTTGATTTATGCATTCATTTCCGTCTCTTGTGGTTTACCCTAGCCATAGAGAGATTTTCCTCATAATAACAAGCTTTCCCCTACACCTAAATACACTTACAATGCAACATTTCTTCTAGATTTTGAGAGAAGAGAATGCACTCAATACATTAGAAATGGTCATGATATAGTCAAGACCTGGTGGGGACATCCGAGTAAATTCAGAGCTGAATCTCATGGTATGTACGCCACGACGTCTTTAGATGCTCATATGTTGTATATAGCCATGATGCTATGTCGCCTGTTTGGTAAGAAGAACCCTACACATTTCTCAGTTGAGTGGGTATCCATCATGAATGAAGTAACTGAGGGTTATACCTTCAATTGGGCTAAAATGTTATCTGATAATTTGGCCAAGGAAATTGTTGAGTATAAATCAACAAAATCAAAAGGGAAACCTGCTCCTTTTTACATGCCAGCGTATATTATGGATTCCATTTGTTTCATGACCCATTTTCCCCTGATGAACTGGAGTTGGACCTTTGCCAGTTCTGAGCCGATTCATTTCTAACACTCAAAATTATGGGAGGAAAATGCCAAAGATTTCTTTTACAAAATTTGTCACAACGTGGTGGCACCGGTTCACATAGATATCTATGGCCACCCACCACCTAGAATTTCAGAAAATATTATGGGGAACTTAGATAAACTTGTAGACTGGTTCATTGAGGAGAATTTCTCCTATATCAGAGTATTTGGTTGTTATGTTACTCCTCATGCCCTCCCATATTTTTTACCCAACAGGATGGTGTGCAGAGAAGTGGCGTACCAGACAGTAGCAGGAGGTATCAACAAGGAGTTGAAAGAAGATCAGAAAAAGGTTTGACCAAATTTTCCCATTCAAGTTGGCATGTTCACATTATTAGATTTAGGTCATCCTAAAGTCGAGGCCATGGCCCTGGAAGATGTCAAATTAGTTGACATCGAATTCAAGAAGCATGATCCACATAAGATAATGAAAAATCATTTGGCTCAGTTTAACATGAAGCGATACATCCATGAGAATTATCCTTATGACAATATGTTTAGGGGAGTTAGATCTTATGAGGAATTTCAAAGCAGATTCCAGATTCTGCCTCCTGACCAACAAGCTAGTTTAATCAGCTTTCAAAAGCATAGACGAAACAATTTGCCAAAGATATTGCAAGGAGAAACAAAACCCATGCCTTCTTCACAGGAATATATATCCACAATATCATCGCCGAGTTCCTCCACTAAGAAAAAAGTTGAAGAAGTACCAAAAATCCCAGAAGTGTTATTTCATGAAATAAGAGCATCACTGTTAGGACCGAATGATCCACAAGTGTTAGCTCGGTTCAAAGTTTTCATGAATCTAGGACAAGTTTTTCCTCATTCAACGTCGGCTACTTCTGCTGGGACCCCAAATACAATAGGACAACAACATTCCATAGAAATAACTTCTCCCCTTGAATTATTAAACCCTTTACAGACCAACTTTTGAAATCCTAGTTCCAAACTCACTTTTGTAGGTGATCTTACCCCTATCTTTCCTGAAGATATGACTCCCTCAAATTTTTTTTTCAGCAAGAAACGTAAATCTATCATGAAAAGAGAATATCACCAAATGGATGGAGTAGTCACTAAGAGGAAAAGACTGGTCTATGATGAGAAAGAACAATATGGTCCCTAGTTTTCAAAAGAAGTTGCAGGTTCAGAAAGGTCTTTTTCCACTGCCAATCAATGGTCAGTGGACAATTTAACTGAACAACTGTGACAAAAATTCCTCTTGGTAGAGCAATTTCAGAATGAGATATATAGTACAGAACATACTGTTAGAAGCAGGATGAACCAGGACATTGAGAAAATCAAGGCTAATCATCAACATCAAATTAAGAAGTTACAGGATAACCTTGAGATTCTGTACTAGAGTTCATAGACCAACCAAGGATTGATCACTCAATGTGACAATTTAATTGAGCGGTTGCAGGCCAGACTGGCCCTAACATAGAATATGACAATAGATATTACTACCTTCAAAACACAAGCATCTTAAATCAACGAGAAGCTGGAAGTTGCCCAACAGGAGCTCTATCAAAAAGTAAATTCTATTCAGAAATAATATCAAACAATAGACCTTTCTGTAAAAAAAATTTATGTCAAGGGAAAAGAGGCCTCTGTAGCCCAGTCTAAGTTTCAAGAGGTTCTCATATGGAATAAGAAAGCTAATACCCTTGGTCTTCCCCTCGTCTCTCATTCTGAACAAGTAAGAGGCAAAATGGCCCTAAAAGACTGAGAAACAAATATGGAAGAAATCACGAAACTTACCAGAGATGTAAAAGAGGATTTTCTAGAGGCATTATCTTCAATAAATAAAAATATGATTGAATTCGAAGGGAATAATATCTTAGAGGCATTGGGGCAGATCGAAATAGAAATGAACTAGCAAAGCTCCAGAAAGAACAAGGAAAATACTCAGGTGACCATCCAAGAGATTATCCATATTGATTTACTTAAAATAAATGAATGGTTGGTTAATCCAAGTTCACTATATCAGGTCACAGTCCAAGAAGTGAACAAGATCCAAGAGAAGCTTCCACAAATATAGAAGAAGATGTATTCCTTCGAATTGAATGAAAGGATTGAGCCTTCAATATTTGTGGTAGCATTGATAGACAGGTGCACCCAATGCATTGAATAGGGAAAAGCGAGTGTAGACGGGGAAAAATGAAAAAGCATGCACAACGTCCACTTTCTCCACCCACACTACCTTTCACCCTCCAACCTGTCACACTCTACATTTCAATTACCCTATCTATCCCTACCACCCACATTCTTGCATCCACTCATCCCACCTCCTTGTTGGACACTTGTTCCCACATCATCCTATTCATGAACAATTACACTTCCCCGTAACCGTTAGCCATCCCATAACTATCCAACGCTGAGATACTTTTCTAATTATTCCCCCCATGTCTTCAACTACAATTCTTTATCTCCGTGAACACATCCGAAGGGACATATGAAAACGAGATCAGATGAAAAATACAGTAAGACAAATGATCGTGATGACCTTAATGGACATGTCTACCCAGATTAAATATCAAAGGAAAACGAGCGCATCTACAAGCAGGTGAAGAGACAGAGGAAGCACCAACAAAACTCAACAATATTTGGATATTGTTATTTTATTCAGATGTATTCTATTTTTATTCATATATTGTGGGAAGTCCAACGATTTTCAGTTGTGAATTTTTTTGTATAAATAGATATTTTTTAGATTTATTGAAGAGTCTGCTTCTTATTGAATGTAAAAGTGAAATTCTTTTGAGTATTCATACAAGTGCAGACATAGATTCTAAGTTTCGTTCAATTTGAGTTATGTGCTTCCTCTATGTTTCCATTTCTCTGAATTTCTTTCTGTAATTCTTGAAGAGAGAATGATTTCAATTTAGTACTACATCTACTATGATCATATTATATCATAAGTTCATTCAATAACAACTTTTCCTCTATTATTATTGTGAGTAAAACAAGACCCGTGATCTGCATGAATTACTACATTTTTATCTCCTTTTCAAGGGTGCATCTTCTACTTTTCTTCTACTGAAAACAAGGTGAGACTTATCTGTGATTGATACCTGAATTTGTTTAATGGTTTTGTGAATCATTTCTACATTATTTGACATTATAATTGTGACTCAGATAATAGGATACAACCTTTGTATTATCTTATCATTAATTTCATTTAAAGATTACTTCTCAGAAAACTGAAGGTAGAAAAAACACTCATAAAAACATTTCTTTTAAAACCTTTGATGCCTGACATTATTCTTTCAGCCTTAGAATCAATCTCGGGACAAACATTTTCCATTCTTTTTCCCCAAAACATATTTTCTCATTTCCATTTTTTCTAAAAATGGTTTGCCCAAATTTTATAAAATAATTTTTTTTACCTGAGAAATAGCCTAAATTTTATAAAATTTTATAAAATCCTTAGAAATTTGAATATTTTTACAAAAATATCACCAAACATTTTAAGTTTTCATATTAAGGACTAATAAGATTCACCAAGGTTTTTATAGTTTGAGATAAATTTCCATCCTTAAAAGAATCTATGCAATAGATGTCCTCTAATGTTTACATCACTAGCGATATCGACCTTGGACATCTGTGTGTCCTTTACCACTTTGGCCTTCAATCATGCCTTAGGATTTCTTTATGAAGCCATTGCTATGGTCGAGTCTTGAAGAAATTTGAGGTTCCTAAGGCTGCTCAACAGGCTTGTCATATGACCTCTTGTTCGGGACTAAGTTTAAGGTACTTTCAAACTATTTCCTCACTGTTTTAGGATAGTTTTCTTTCTTTCCAAAACAACTAAAAAATACGAACTTTTCCCAACTGTAAATATTCCTTAAGCTTATGATTGCATTCACTTTTGGTGCCTCTTTGTGAAGGGTTTATGTAGGAT
>ML796426.1:181165-191183 GCA_009831015.1 Picea engelmannii
TGAATTACTACATTTTTATCTCCTTTTCAAGGGTGCATCTTCTACTTTTCTTCTACTGAAAACAAGGTGAGACTTATCTGTGATTGATACCTGAATTTGTTTAATGGTTTTGTGAATCATTTCTACATTATTTGACATTATAATTGTGACTCAGATAATAGGATACAACCTTTGTATTATCTTATCATTAATTTCATTTAAAGATTACTTCTCAGAAAACTGAAGGTAGAAAAAACACTCATAAAAACATTTCTTTTAAAACCTTTGATGCCTGACATTATTCTTTCAGCCTTAGAATCAATCTCGGGACAAACATTTTCCATTCTTTTTCCCCAAAACATATTTTCTCATTTCCATTTTTTCTAAAAATGGTTTGCCCAAATTTTATAAAATAATTTTTTTTACCTGAGAAATAGCCTAAATTTTATAAAATTTTATAAAATCCTTAGAAATTTGAATATTTTTACAAAAATATCACCAAACATTTTAAGTTTTCATATTAAGGACTAATAAGATTCACCAAGGTTTTTATAGTTTGAGATAAATTTCCATCCTTAAAAGAATCTATGCAATAGATGTCCTCTAATGTTTACATCACTAGCGATATCGACCTTGGACATCTGTGTGTCCTTTACCACTTTGGCCTTCAATCATGCCTTAGGATTTCTTTATGAAGCCATTGCTATGGTCGAGTCTTGAAGAAATTTGAGGTTCCTAAGGCTGCTCAACAGGCTTGTCATATGACCTCTTGTTCGGGACTAAGTTTAAGGTACTTTCAAACTATTTCCTCACTGTTTTAGGATAGTTTTCTTTCTTTCCAAAACAACTAAAAAATACGAACTTTTCCCAACTGTAAATATTCCTTAAGCTTATGATTGCATTCACTTTTGGTGCCTCTTTGTGAAGGGTTTATGTAGGATGGTTTTGTTGTCCAAATTAGATTTTCACATACATTAAAACATACAATACTCCTCTAGAATATTTAACAACTACTAAGTTGAAAGTACTAAGCAAACCATGATATATGAACACAAGTGTTTTTGGTCAACATGAACCTGGAAAAACCTCCATGGGGAAAACCAATAAGAGAGATAGATATATTATGGAGATCTGAAAGAAAATGCTACAAAAAGTAAATACACAAGGAACCTGATACAATACAAGATTATTTTCAAGCTTGCAATGGAGTCCCTTTATGTTAGCGCCCCTTACCGTGCCCCTTTTCCTTGGTCTGTGCCCCTTTCCTTGGCCCTTGCGCCCCTTTCTGATTTTTTCTGCTAGTTTGGTGGAATGATCCCCTTGAAGATGCACCATAGTCCTTGGATCCCTTTGCCAACTCCCAAGTGCACCCTCACTAGCTTTTTGGATGCACCCTCATCTCTTCTTAGGAATCATGCTCCAATACTCTACAAGTGCGCCCCTCTAGCATACAAGAACCTTTCCTCTCAATATGCGGCAACAACCTCTACTAGCTTGCCTCCTCATGATTTTCACCCTTAAATTCTCACCAAGTATGCCCTCAAGGCTCATGCACCCTTCCTCTCCTCAATAATCCTCCCAAGTCTCCTCCAAACCCTCACTTCCTCTCTTCCTCCTTCACTCAACTCTCTCAAGTGAACAATGCATCTCTTTTTCCCTCCTTTTCCTCCTTTACCCTAATCTCAAGGCTAACTTAGAAAACCAAGGGCCCATATTATATCTAATCCTTTCTCCAAAATGAATGGATGAGATTAGATCTCATAATTCACTTAAGTTTTCATAGTTAATTTTATGTTCATTAATTCACACTTAAGTGAAATCAATGTCAATTTATGAATTAAGTGAATAAAGTCACTTTAAACTTAAGTGAATAAATTCAAAGTGAAATTATAACATAAAGCACAAGAATGAGGGTTAAAATTTCCCCCTTTGTGTTTAGAGACTCAGAAACACAAGGGGACCAATTTCCAAGGTACCCAAATTTGAACACTCCCTCTTACCGAGGAAAGTGTCACTCACTCCTCCAAACTTGTCCCTGAAGCTAACATCCTTTCCTCTTTGAAAATACTCGGTGAGTAAGACTGCAACCTACTCATCAAAAGTGGCCTCTGAATCTAATATCGTCACCGTATCCAATTGGTACCCAAACCTCTCTGGTGCCCTGCTCTCTCTCATCAATATTTGAGGCTCTCCAACATACTCCTTAGCCTCCTTCAGGGTGTCTTGAAATCATCTCGGTTTCCTCTTCCCTGAAGTAACCTCTCGTGGAGTAGTCTATCCATGCCCCTGAGTTTCATGCACATTTCTCTGCAAAGTAGTCTACGACCCTAAATCACCTACAACAACTATCTGTATACTCATAAACTGTGAACCCAAAACTATCTCGGGTGGACCAGTCACCCCTGAACTCGGTGTACTCGACACCTGAGGTTGTGTCCCCTGGGAAGCATCACTCTGGAACTATGGGACCTCCTCAACTCTATCTCTCAACTAGAGATATCTCCTGAAATATCTGCCCTCCTTAAATCATATGTCTCTCCTCACCACCGATCTCCTCAGTGTTGGAATGTAGATCTAGTAGGTATTTATGAAATTTGAGTATCCAACTAACATCCCTCTCACTGTTGTGGGATCTAGATTTGTCTTCTCTGAGGGGACATGAGAGCAGGTTGAGCACCCAAATATGTGTAGGAGCTCAACATCATACCTACTTCGAATAAAGGCCTCCTCATGAGTCTTCCTCCCCAAATATCTATGGGGTCTCATGTTTTGTAGATATACTATAGTACTACAAGCCTCTGCCCACAAGTAGAATGAAAATTCCTGATCATGCAACACACTCCTCACTACAATAAATATGGCCATGTTATTTATCTATGTAACCCCATTCTTATGAGGGTTGTAAGGAACAATCAACTTCCTTATGATACCCTACTTGTTATATAACTCTACAAACTCTGTGGAGGTATACTCATCTCCATTATCTGACCGTAAGACCTTGATTTTTCTTCTTGTATGGTTCTCCACAAGATGTTTGAACTCTTGGAACCTCTTGAAGACCTCACTCTCGGTATTCAGGAAATAGATCTAGGTCTTCATGTATTGGTCATCAATGAAAGTAACATAGTACTTCCAACCACCCAAATAAAATTGTGACATGGGACCACACACATATGTGCATATCAAGTCTAATACCCTAGATGATATACTGTCACTATTGGTAAAGAAAGTATTGGTGCACTTCCCAAGAGCACACCCTCTGCACACCTCCTGATGCACAATGTTGAACTATGGTATACCCGTCATAATATCTCTCAATGATATCATATCTCCATTATGAAAATGAGCCATCCTCCGATGCCATAAATCACACAAATGGTTGTTGCTATTGCTACTCGTCAAAGCATACAAAAGAAAATCAATCTATACAGGTTCCCCTCTCACATCCCAATCAATTTTCTATAAGTGACATTGGATCCCCCAAGGTGACTGAATACCTTTTCCCCTTTGAAGGACACCTCAAGTCCCCTATCCTAGATGGATGAAATTGGAATAAGATTCTTCTTCAACCTTGGGACATACAAAACATCCTTTCACACCAAGGGTGGCATACACTCGCTCTTAAATGATATTGTGCCACTCCTGACCGCTCTAACAATGGTGTTGTCTCCAAGCACTATCTCCAAAATAATATCTAGATCTCTGAGATTAGTGAAGTGCACTCTCACACCTGACATGTGACTTGATGCTCCACTTTCAATATAACATATGTTGGATGGAATTTTAACTATTGAACAACAAACTATCAAGGAACACTCTCTCTCAAACTGAGAGGAAAACTCCTCCTCCTCTATTATCGTTGCAGTACCACCCCAATTCTTCTTCTTGTTGTTGGGACACTGTCCAATACAGTTCCCCAACTGGTTATAGAAAAAACATCTCACTTTTCTCATATTCATTTGCTGCTCACCTCCTCTTGGTTGCTGCTGCTTGGCCCCACCTTTGGGCCACTACTTGCTATTCTTATTTCCATTTTCCAAAAGAACAATATCACACTTATGGCCATCCTTAAACCATTGCTAACTAGAGGATCCGAAGCCAACTCTAAGCTCCTCTTGCACAAAGTCATCCGAGAGCCTCTCCCAACTAAGAATATTCTCTGAAACCACGATGCCTTGTACAAATCTCTCCCATGGTTTGGAAAATCCATTTAAGGCTCTCCTCACCAACTCCGAGGGATATAATATCTCAAAAACTGTTCGTTGGTAGCTTTGGAAACAATTTTGTAGTATTAGTAAATTTTTGAGGAAAAATCCTAAGTATAGGAAAAGTGCGAAGAAGAAGAAGGAAATCTAGAGAGAATGCAGTTGAGGAGCATCCAGGAGGAAAGTGCATAGAAGGAAGACAACACAAATACATAAGAATAAAGAAAGAAAATAAATCATGACAAAAGGATGACAACTTGAAATTCTAGAAACAGAAGAACAACAAAAAAGCAACATGTAGATTGAAAAGCAAAAACAATCCATCGAACAACCAGTTAACTGAGATGGCCATGCATTGTAATGGGATATTTTTGGGATGAATAGACTAGGGTTTTTTCCCTAGCTTTCTTTATAAATATGTAATGGGTTGGGAGATTAGGGGTACAGTCCGGTTATGCTATGTTAGGTTATGTTATGTTCTATTCGATACCGAGCTCCAGAGTTCTTGAATGTAGCAGTCGGTGGATGAGAGGAATGAATAAAGGAATGTTAAGGAGATTTTACAAAATCTTGTGTTACCTATATTTCTGTGTTTGATTATTAATACTATTTGCATGCATCATAGAATAGATCCGTACTATGGTTAAATATGGTGCAATGTTCATGACTATGACCGTAACAAATCTATAAAGTAATCTAGAATATGCTGAGTATAGGAATTTGAATCATGAGTAACTTAATAACCGAATAGAACATAATTATGTGCACAATGTAATAGGGAAGAATGAACTGATTGTTTTCCTCCCATTCCCTTACTATTGTAGAATCCTGGTTCTCTTAGTCCCAATAGATACCTTGGGTGACACTTCATCTACGCAAGTAGTTGATGCTGAAAGGACCGATGTCTGGTGGGTTTTGTTGGTCGTAGATACACCAAACCTTGGGTCTTACAACCCATGCACAATAGCACCAACAAATGGTTCTATTGTCAGGATCAAGACTTGTGATTAAGGGGATGTTTTGTAGTCCGACTAAGAACAAGATCTCAAAATGGTTCGAAAGGAAGGAAAGAAAGTTTGCACGAAAAAAAAACATAAACCCTCAGATGAGTGACAAGTAATGGCTGCAAAAGTATGTGTTCATAGATATGCATGCAATTTTCTTTGGTGAATTTCCAATTATTCTGATGGAGTGGCTAGAAATATTAGTGGAGAAAATTGGAAGTTACAACGTTCCGACACCGAGGAATTGGAATCATGAATTGGTAAGACAACTGAATTTTGTAAGTAAGCCAACTACTCAGGCAATTGATTTTTGGTTGGATAGCATACTAGGAGGTTATGTTATAGAGTTTGCAGTAGATTGTATTCAATCATACAGTGTCACAGAAAGGGATTTTTTCAAAGGTCCGCGTGGGAGGTTCTTGAAATTATTAGGTACGTGGATAAAAATTCTATTGTGTGAAAACCACACGATGATAATGGAATCCGACTGCTAATGGGTTCGCACACATAGGGAAACTAGGGGATGATAGGAGGATCATCTGAAAGAATGAAGATGAAAGAGATAGGGAGGGACTGAGGATGCAAGAAGAAGATATACTAGAGGAAGAATATGAGTTTGAAGAGTTGCGCAGAGGAAGAAGGTAAAAGAGGAAAAAGATTGGGACTGAGAAAGGAGAGTTGCGAAGTGAGCTAGAGGGGAGAGAACCTTTCACACTAGTCTGAATTGTGGAGGTACCATACATAGGTGGAGAAGAAGAGGAGTTTCAGTCCATTCTAATAATAGAAGAACCAATAATTTGTACTCATACAGGATCCTGTGTCGAATCCACAACCCTGTGTGCATCACCACAATAAAAAATAAAGGTTGAATATTTGTCAAAAGAAATTGTAGTTATCCCAGGAGGACTGAGTAGTAGCAGTTAGAGTAGTGGAATTAGTGCACAAAGTCAAAATTGGAGTCAACCAACATCACCAAGAGGACGAACTACACAAAGTAGCATGGTTGGGGTAGAAAATACTCTTAGGCTACCTGAGTTCTAAGGAATTGGGTCAGAGGACTCAGAACGACACTTGCTTGTCTGTGGGATGATTTGGGCTGCAAAGAATGCATAAGATGAAGTTGTGAAGATTTCACAATTAGTGACAAAATTTAGAGGTCATGCATTAGTATGGTATATGAAGCTGCAAAGCACCACACCTACATGACATGCCATGACTTTGGCAGAGATTAAGAAAGCACTTTTGAAGGATTTCAAGAAGCCAAATTCAGAGTCACAGTACATCACAGAATTGAAGGAGATCAAACAGGTACAAACAAAGTTGGTATGGGATTACGACCAAAGATTTAAGGATTTGATGGGTAGATTGAATTTCCAGATTCCATATCAACAACACCAAGAATGGTTTATTGCAAGGCTTCTTCCACACATTCGCATACCATTGATCCAACAGAAGGTTGTGTCATAGCCTGAGGCACTAGAAATTGTGATGAAAATGGAGTTATATCTAGTGGGAGACAGTGGAGGGATGGTGCAAGTTCAGATGCATTTGGATACATTGATAATTCAACTAGTAGAACTGACAAAGGGAAAGGAGAAATGAGAGCAAGTATGGTGTACAAAATGTAGGAATGAAGGCCACCACAAGGACAAATGCCAAAAATTCGTGCAGTATTTGGTGACGGGAGCGATGAATCCCTTACCAGGAGGAGGATACTACGAGATATGTAAGAAATGGGGCCATCAACCAAATGAGTGTCCAATACTAAAAAAGTATCAGAGTATGTCAAATAACTTATTTTGCAATTTTTGCAAGTTTGTAGGACACAAAGAGCAGGATTGTCGCACGTTCGAATTAATGAGGGAGCACACATCATATATGTACATGATCTAGGAAGAGAATGTTGTAGCAGAAGCGGGGGGTCCGCAATACAACAATCAATGATGGTTCAATCAAGGGAACAAAGGAAACTTTGGTAGAGGCCGAGGTAGAGGGAATTTTTGTAGAGGAGGAAGATGACCGATTATATGTTATAACTGTAATCAACCTGGACACTTGGCCCACAACTGACATAATCCATGTACGACGTTCACATATTGCAGAGCACTGGATCACTCAACTAAAGACAACACCCAAGTAGTTGCGAACTAGTAGGCTAGATGAAACTAGAACTAGAATCCAAATCAAAATGTGCAGAAGATATCAGCCAAAAGATGCAATGAAGGACCAAGAGTAGCAGTAGTTACGTGGGGAGGAGATAGGATAGGGACTAATAATATAGATGAAGGAAAGTAGACTGAACAATGGGTAAGGAAGTTAGCAGGGCCTATGCCAGCCTTTTATCCTCAACAAGAAAAGGATACATATCAGAGAGTAAGAAAATAAGTACTCGGAGTGGGTTGGGGAGCATCAACATCAACTGTGTCTCATGTAGAAGATCACGCCATGCCAGAGAAACCAACTGGGAAGGTAAGCACACTAACATAATTCTTGAGAAGTTGTGTAGAGATAATAAAATATGAAACCGTGTTGAGTACATTATACGACATGATTGATTAGTGTACAAGAGGAAGGGAAACTCATGTAGTGAAAAGGATGGTAAATCAGGTACTGCGCAGGAAGAGAACCAATGAAGAATTCAGATTCAGTGCGCATATTGGAGAGTATGATGTGGATAATGTTATATTGGACTTAGGGTTAGACATGAATATGTTACCTAAGAATACATGGGATTTGATGGGAAAAACCAAGTTAGTATGGTCTCCTGTTTAGCTAAGGCTCACGAATCAGAACAAAATAGTTCTGATTGGTTATTTGACATGAGTACCTGTGAAGATAGATGGGGTGTGCAACGTGGAAAACTTTGAGTTTATTGAGATCATGGACGAAATTAAACCATATCCAACACTGATGGGATTGGAATGGGATTTTAATAACCAAGAGATCATCAACTTGAAGAGGAGGGAGATGATATTTGAAGTTGGAGATTTGAAAGTTACTGCACCCTTAGACCCATTAGAAGGAAAGTGATACATAGAACCAACAAGAGGGACCAAAATTGGCAATTTATATAACATGATTGTGTGGATGGAGGATTATGTCAATTCGATAACGAATGGTGCACTGAGTTGGTGAAGTATCAATTCATGTGAATCAGATTTTGAAGAAGGTCTAGAGCATTGGCAACAAAAAATGCATGAAGTTTCAATTAGACAATGTGGGCGCCTCACTTGATCCTTGCGCTGGATTGGAATAGAGCTATGTGACCCACCCATGTTTGATGGATTAACTAATAGAAGTATGTTTGTAAATGAATTTGAGTTGTAGGTACCTGAACATAAAAGGTTGTTAGCACTAGATGTTGTATTAAAAGAGACTTCAACAAGATGGTGGGTTGCACACAGAGAGGGAATGAAAGATTGGTCACGGTGCAACAGACTACTACAAATAAGGTTTGGCATTGAGGAAGAAAAAAATACACATAAGTATATAGGGGAGAGTGATCCAGCGGGTCGTGTGGAATAGTGTAGGGCTTTTTGGAGTTCAGTACTAGAAACATAGTGGACACACATATTTATAAACACACTGGACACAATTATGAAGAATTGGTATTTAGAATTGGAAATGCGGAGGGAGATAGTGAGATGGGAAGAATTGGTTCAAAGATTTAGAATCATGTTTACATTTGAACATGAATATCCATCAATATATGCAACGCTACAAGCTATTCAAAAGAAGTCTTCTCGGAAGAAGAGACGATAGAGGTGGTACAAATATGTAGTGCACATAGAGCCAAGATGATTGTCCGTGAGCTACTGGAGTTCTATAATGTAGCTAAGGAGAAGTATAATGAAGAGGATCCCAAGAAGGTACAAGTACTTGATATAGAAGGAGAACGAGCCATAAAAGGGCCAAAGCTCAAATCTGCCACATATAAACAACCCATAAAGATACAAAAGGTAAACATTGGGACGGCAAATAATCCCAAGTTTGCATAGATAGAAGATTATTGGAGCGATGAGACAATCAAGAAGATTGCAGATTTATTACAAGAATACGAGGACCTATTCCCAATGACATTTTCAGATATGAAGGGAATAACAAGAGAATTATGTGAGATGGAGATCCCAATGAAACTAGGAGCTAAGCCAGTGAGCCATAGGCCTTATAGGTTAAATCCAAGGTACAAGGAGAAGGTAAAGGATGAAATAGATAGGATGCTGGATGCAGGAATCATCGAACCAGTGGAATAATCTGGATGGATTTCCCCAATGGTGGTTAAGGAAAATAAGACAGGAGGAATCATGATCTGCGTGGATCTACGAAAGCTGAATGACATGTGCTTATATGACCCATTCCTAACACCATTTACAGATGATGTACTAGATAACGTAGGAGGCCAAGAAACTTATTCGTTCATAGATGGATTGTAAGGGTACCATAAGATAAGAATTGTGTAGGAGGATCAACACAAGACCACTTCGATGGAATGAGGGAGTTATCAGTATACAATTATTCCCTTTGGATTGAAGAATGTCCCTGTGGTGTTTTCCAGGGTAGTGGTTGCAGCGTTCAAGGAGTTCATCCATAAGTTCCTAGAAGTCTACTTGGATGATTGGATGGTTTTCAATCTATTGAAGGATCATATAGAAGTTATTAGGATTATGTTGGATCGGTGTAGGTAGTGTCATATTTCATTGAACTTGAAGAAGTGTATTTTTTGCGCACCGTTTGGAATTATGTTGGGACATATAGTGTGCAAATAAGGACTATTAGTAGATATGACTAAGATCACAGTAATTATGGAGTTAGAACCACCTACATCAGTCA
>ML796427.1:0-15836 GCA_009831015.1 Picea engelmannii
GCGCTAAGCTAAATTTTTTCCACTTTATACCATAGTTTCATTTCCTAAGGCTACAATTATCCAAATTTCTTCAAAAAAGGGGTGTTTTTACAATCCCCTTTCAAGTTTTCCTTGAAATCATAATCATTGAAAAAATGGATATCGATCAGCATAATGATTATCCTATAAAATTATAGGACCCTAACATAGGCTTCACTTGGGGATGGCAATTCCCGAGGAGGTGTCAAGAATCACATACCTCTAACTTCGTGGACCCGTGCCTTGTCCATTGGGCTAATTCCAAACCTATAACCTGCTTTGACCTATGAACTTCAAATTGTGACCTTCTTTAACTGAACTCAACCTAGTTTCAAACTGAAAATCAAAATTGTAATTGCTCCAGTCTGAAAATGAAACTCTGAAAGTGAAACTGAAATGTAATGAAAAAGGTGCTTTCCCAGCAAACTTATTTTCACACTAAAAATATGAACTACTAAAAATATGCTTACAAAGTAAGCTAATTTATATACAATCCTATTCTAACCTGCTGAAACTACTGCTTAATTAGGTAATGGAAAAATGCCAATGAAGCCAATCCAGTAGTTGATCCACTAACTCTTCCCTTTCACTGTTTCTAACAATCATGAGAACCAACTCTGGTAATGGTCCTTGAAACTGGTTGTCAGCCTGACTTTTATAACAGAGAGATTTGAAACCATGATGAACAAAAGAGGCACTGGAAATTAATTGGAATCCTGAAATGAAAAACTCTTCCATATAGATAGCTATGGGATCATGATAAACATGACCTATTTCTTGGTATTCAAATAATTCAACAAATTCAAGGTCATCATTGGGTATTGTACATATGCTATATACATCATCATACAACTTCTAATTTAAATGCAAATTTTCAGAAGAGCTTTGTACTGAAACTCATGCTGAACAAGACCATGAATCTGGTTGCCTGATAAAGTTTTTATCATATCTATCTATAAGCTCATAGCTAGCAAATGAAATATAACTTTAGCTACAAAGATCATCCAAAACATCAACTATTGGATCCTAGCGAAACTGAGAAGACTATTGCATTGGTTCCAATGAGGCTACATGGTTTTCTATATGCTTACAAGTTCTTGCTTTTGAGATATTAACAACATTTTTCTTCAAAAACTAAAATGAATCAAAACTTAATGGTACAAAATTATACCGCATTAATTAATCTATGCTTTGAAAATCAATGTAACTCAGGGGATTTGATTCCAGAGCTAGAACAAATTCCATATCACAGATGATATCTTCAACTGACTCATCAAAAAATTCTCCATTCCTACTGTTGAAAACTTGCTGGTCTGCTTGCTTATAGATTCCTCTCAGAAATTGAAATGAGGAGAAACATAAGGGCAAAGATCTTTCACTTACTTGAGAATTTTATGCATTTTTCTCATTGCTATCATAATTAACATGCACAGGTTGATTTTCATATTTGAGCTGTTGTAACTGAGCTTATTTCTCCCAAAAACATGTCGATGATTGCTTTGAAGAATTAACCTTGATGTAATCATCATTGTATTTATCATACTTGGGTAGATCATCCATAAAATAAAAATCATCAAGCATACACATAGATCATATGATTGCTCCTCCACAAACTAATTTTGACTTTAATCTTGGTCCATGGCATGAAGTGAGTACATAAATTAATAATTTTCAGATCTATGATACCAAGGATAAGCATCAAAATGTTTAGGAACACTAACCTTTTCTTTTTTCTGCAAAAAATGGAACATGGTGTTTTTGAATAGCAAGTTCATCTCTCATGGTAATCTTATGCATCATTTCTTTCATTGTGCTTGCCAGAATTTCTAGTTTCACTTCTGAAAATGTCAGATGCCCCTTCTCTATGTTTTCCTTCTCTTTTGCTTTCAACTTTGACTTCTTGATCAACATATTAGCTTCTACACCTATTGCAATGTTCTACATTTCTTCAAGTGTTGTAGTATTCCTTTCTCTTCAATGAAATATCATTTCCAGATCAAAGGCATCTGGGTAGTGTAAAATAGCTAACCCAGGAGGAGGCTTTATATCATCAGGCATTGAATGGTAAAATTGATTGAACCTGGCTGAAAAGTGTTGCATTGTTTCTCCTGGTTGTCTTTTCAAATGATCATATTCTTCTAAAATGAGGAAAATATTTCTCTTGATTACCCATTTATTAAGGAATATTTTCACAAACTGATGGAAATCACCAATGCTTGCAACTGGCAAATTTTTGAACCACTCTTTAGCTTTACCTTGCATAAATAGAGAAAAAATTCTGATACAAACATCATCTTCTTCAACTTCAAAAATATCAAGAAAATTTTCAAAACCCTGAATGTGTTTCTTAGTAGTGATGTTACCATATTCTCCATCAAACCTAGGCAGGTATTTGTGATAATTTTTAGGGAGATCATGGAGTATAGGAGGTAAGATGAGAGACTTGTATCTATCTGGAATTTTAACAGGTGTATGAGTATGTACAAAAACTATAAAATCAGGCCTAATATTTTGAGGCTCATAAGGTTGGATATGATCAATATCAATTTCAACAATATGGTCTTGACCAGGGTCATGAAAAGAGAAGAAATAATTAAAAATAAAGCCTATTCTGTCTTGGATAAAATCCCAACTTGAATACCTGATATTTACAGATTGTCTTGCCATGTTTCAGGTTCTTCCTCCAATGGAGTCTTTGAATTGAAACTGATTGGAGTTGCCAGTTGAATGATTTAGCCTTCTAGTGTCTGATCAATGCCCACCATCAGTAATCAGATCTGGAACTTGATATGATTTTCTGAGGAACATGAAATGTTCATTCCCCAGTATGGTCGCCACTATGTTATCACTCTGTAATTTCTCGGGCTGGGGAAGAAATGGGCAGAGGTAACCAAAAAACCGCTTTGGATTCCAGGTTCTAGCCCTCCTAGACTCAGAGAGGGATCTCTCTGTAAGATTTAGCTTTGTTTGTTGAAAATTTGAGGCTAGCTATGATAGTACATAGTTTGGTTTTTTGAATTGTTGGTTGGAACATGGAAGATGGGCCATTGGGAAAATCAAGTCACAGTTTAGAATTGATCAAAACAAGGTTAACAGGCTAATATTGCAGGGCAGGGTAGGAAAATTCACTGGATCCTCAAAGATTTAATGTATGGAAGATATAGAAAAGGTCTAGAAATCCAATTAAAAACTGAGCAATTAAGAATTATGATTTTAATCTTCAATGCAAAACACATAAATTATTCACAATGAGAGGCAGTTTGTACATTTAAACAAATTATGCTCCTAATATTCTATGAATAATTCAGAATGTAGAAAGAAATAGTGGTAAAAGAAAGGAAAAATTTATAGGGAAAGGTACTTCACCAATGAAAATTGACACAAGAATCATGTAATGTTGCACTGTATTACTCACATTTGATCAAAGTAGGCTCTGTGAGCTGGTCTACAATATTGATCCTATCCTATGTACATGTCCCAACCCTTCATAGTTCGAAATGTGAAGTATTTATAAGTTTATTTATAAAGGATCCTGTCATAAATGAGCAGGATTTATTTTAAGAAAAATCTAAACTAACTATTACAATCATAGATGTTTTTTTAGATTCATTCAAAGGTCTGGCACTATTTTGATGGGATCTGTTGTTGATCGGTGCCTTCAATTTATGGTCTTTGTTGTCTGTCCTTTTGACTCTTTGCCCCCAAAATTATGAAAAATGGGGTTCAAAGGGGTCTTCGAATCTCACAATATGAGATAGTTGTGTAAAATTCTGGGGAGTTTTTTTTTATATCAGCTTGTTATGAGTAAAAACCTCTCTTGGTTTTATGAAATTCCTCTCCATCTGTCTGGGATCTGCGTTTGAGAAAGATGTGTAAAATAGGCAAAAAATAAGTCCTGAAAATAGGCCCCAAAGATGCTCTTGATTCTCCCAATCTGTGACACCTGTAGAAAAACTGAAAGAGGTTATTTTTCCTTGGTCCGTGTTGAGAGAAAATGTCTTTTGGTTTCTCAAAATTCTCCCTAGTTATCATGGAAATTGCCTCGGAAGATGACTGGTCAAAAACGGTTTTGGGAGGAGGAAAGTGGTTATATATAGGATGATGTGGGGACAAGTGTCAAATAGGATATGGGATGAGTGGTTGCGGGAGTGTAAGTGATAGGGGTAGGCGAAGAGTTGGATGGTATCAGGAATGAGGAGACATGTGGCGTGTGGTGAGAGGGGGAAGTAGATACGAGAGGTGAGGTGCAGGGAGAGTAGTCAGAGAGGTGGATGATGTGATAAGCGGGAGGGTAAACGGTAGAGTGAGTGGAGGACAGGTGTAAGCAGGGGTGTGAGTGGTATCGGGTGGTGGTTTGGTAGGATTATGGAGGGGGGGGGGTAGGTGGTAAGTAGTATTAAGAGAGGGGGGCCTGAAACATTGTGAGAGCCCCACGTTAGGTGAGCCTGAGGCGGGGAAAAACAACTTTTCAGACCCTCCCCCCCCCCACCGTTAAAGGAAGAAAGGTTTGCGGGGGGGTTTGTATAGCCTGAGGATCGTCGATATGGGCACTAATGAATGTCGTTGATGATATTAGCACGGGAGTTAGGAAGTGCACACCAAAAGGTCTTTTCCACTAGTCAACTTAGGATAAAAACATGCATTGGGTGGTGCTAAGCTAAATTTTTTCCACTTTATACCATAGTTTTATTTCCTAAGGCTACAAATATCCAAATTTCTTCAAACAAGGGGTGTTTTGACAATCCCCTTTCAAGTTTTCCTTGAAATCATAATCAATGAAAAAATGGATATCAATCAACATAATGATTATCCTATAAAATTATAGGACCCTAACAACCCCTTTCCACTTATAAACCCCCAACACCTCAACTAATTAACTATTTAGGAACATTCGATGCTAAACCCCATTCACTACTCACCGTGCGACATTGGTGGATGACATTGGTGATGGGCATGTTGGAATATGTTCCATGACATTTCAAGAGAGTTTCGACAAGCATTCTGTAGATGTGAATGACATATGATGTCAATGAGACCGTATCATGAACGTTGATGCAAACGTGGATGATCTCAAAGATTATGCGGGGACATCAGGTATCCTTGAGTCTTGAAACCCTCACATAGTGTCAAGGCATGTGTCTAGTCTAACCATGTCAAATTTCAATGCATACAAGAACAATTTGAAGAAATTTCAAAGTTGGCCCCATTCATTGCTCATTTTGCGACATCGGTGGATGACATTGGTGGTTGGACAACTGGAAAAGGTTCCATGAAATTTCAAGAGAGTTATGATAAATCCCTAACTCCCTTAACCCCTTATCCATTGACCCTTAAATTCTTAAGCCTTAATCCCTAATTAACCCTTAAGCCCTCAACCTTATTTAATCACTAATACCTTAACACAAAATCCCTAAATCCCCTAAGCCATCAACCCTTAAAAACTTAACACTAATCCCTAATCCATTAATCCATAAACCCTTATGCCTTAATAACTTAAACATCAATTCCTTAGCCTAATCCCTAAGCCATTAACCATTAAACTACCTAACCCATAAGCGCTAAATCCCTTAACTCTTGACCCTTAATCCCTTAAACCCTAACCCCTAACCCATTAACCCTTAATCTATGTATCCCAAATCCCTAAATCCCATAATCCTCAAAGCCCCTATCCACTTAATCCCCAACACCTCAACTAATTAACTATATAGGCTAATCTGGCTACATCTGACGCTACTTTTGGTGCTAAATCAAGCGCTAAAAGGGGTGTTATTTCTGGCGTTAAAGGGAGCATTATTTCCAACACTAAAGGGGGCGTTATTTCTAGCACTAAATGGGGTGCAATTTCCAGCGCTAAATGGGGCACAATTTTTGGTGCTATTAGCACCTAATTTACCGCCTAATTTTTTTGGTCAATGTAAAAAATGCCATAAATAGCTCCATCCTGACAAATAACACCGGTTGTTTAAAAAAATTGAAGAAAAATACACTAAAACCAACTTTGGAAGCAAAAAAGGGAGCAAATCACAAGGAATTTTTGTAGTGAGTTTTTTGAATTACATATAGATAAGCATGTTGAAAGGTTTGACAATTGTATTATTTGACCAACCACCCTTAATATCTTCGGTGTTTATTTGATAAACTTGAAAACTGATAACAATACTTTTAAATATGGGACTGATTTCCTACTGGAAATATGGAACTGTTGCCTGGAAATGTAAGAAGGTCATCTCTCCAGTACAACTCTCCTCCAATAAATCTGGAACTAATTCTTGACTATTGATTTCATGCCTTAAAATGTTAGATTTAATGGTTGAATGTGTTATCCTTTCACTTGAGTTGTTGCTCGAAACCTGGGATTGATATTTGACGTTGGAAATAAGGATCTGATTTCAATATGTTAGGATGTAGGTTTCCCTTGCTACCACCTATGACCATATGTGATCCATACTTTTTTAATATATGGAGTTTGGATGGATTTTTTCCATTTGTCTCTCAGGTGAAAATATTTAGATGAATCTTAGCTAAGACCTTCCAATAGATGCCCATATCTTCTAATTTGAATGATAGAAGACATGAATGGCAACTTTGGAGTAGTCTCTTCAACTCACATGTTGTTTGGCTTAGCCATACATATTTCTTGCTTGCAATAGTTTCAATGGCCCAATTTCAAGGTCTCCTTTAACAACAAATTTGAAATCATAATAAATGATGATATGTGCACCTTCCTCAAGCTATTTTAGTAAATTCTTGAGGAAAAAACACCACTTTGGAGCAGGTCTCAAAGAAGGAATAAAATAAGAAGGAATTTGAGTGGATAGAAGTGCCCAAAAAAACTAGCCCACTATTGGTGTATGCATTAACAAATGCAGTAACATTCAACTTGCAGACACTTCGATTGATTGTAATAATAGGCACATCAACCTTGCAGAATTTTTTATCGACCTTTGAACCTCAGGGCCATCTCCACTGAATCTTCACAATCCAAAACAATAGCGTATAGACAAAACACCCTATTTCCTGCAACATTATCTTTTAATGATATTTTCAAAACTTATAAAATATAGACACAAAAAGAACCACAAGTTGCCCCTTAGATCCCAAAATTCATGAGAAAAATCCATGTTGGATGAGAGTTTTTTATCATTACATTTCCACCTCAATTGGTTTTGTCGATTGCGTACACATGATTTAATCCTCTTGCATATCATTAACAGTGTATCTAGATCATTGTCCATTTGATTAAAATTATTGTTATCAAAGCATTTAACCAGCCCATGCAGTAATTCCAACCACTAATTCATCTTGTTTGGTACTGATGAAGATTCAAGTGTTCGAACAACAATTTGAAATGACGCCCAGAGTACACAAAAGACACCAAACAAATTCATTGAATGAGTTAAGAGGCCATAATAAAAAAAACTCGGTGGATTTGGAACTTGACTTCTTTGTGTTGGTATTCGACTTAACGTTTGGCACTTACACTTGGTCATGGGAATTCATCTAGCACCTTCAACACTTGTCAATATGAATTCCATTTGGACGCTTAATAAATAGTTTCACTTGTTACTTAGCTCTTCATATTTGACAGTTTCCTTTGACATTGTTGGTGCTTGATGTAAGTGCTCTTCTAAACACTTGTGCATTCATGCATTTTATGCTTGTTGGAAATGATCCTCGTCACCTGCGCACACACTTGATACTTGTACTTGGGATAGGGCTATGTCTAATGGCTTTGTTTTCTTTTGTGCATGGGATATATCCCACATGCATAAGATCAACACATTTCAATTGTTTATATAGACCAATGTTCCCATGCATTCTTGACGCGTAATGCATGGCCTTTTGGCCCCTTGTGGGCTTCCTCCTTGGAGCTTGGTATGGGTGCTCGATGCATGTGATATATGCTTGGTTCTTGGTCTCAGGTGCTTTATCACATGTAGAGTTAAATGGAGATAGGCCATAAAGGCCAATATTTTTTATAAAAAACATTTAGCCCAAGAGGTAATATATTTTTTTTTACAAAAAATCATAAAGAAATTGTAAATGCTAACACCTTTATATACTAGACTTCTAGAAATTTTTCAGTTTGAAGATCAAGTCATAGCATGCGCTACCGAAATGCATGCTATAGAAAGGCAATACTTTCGGTAGCACCCCTGCAACCAAATATGATATCTTGGACAAAGGTCAAAATTTTAACACTGCAGATTTAGGTACTAACAGGAAACACCTTAGGCTCATTCGTTAAGGTATCATATGTAATCAGATTGGGGCGCTACACCTCATATGCTTGAATCTATGTGTAAATGAATATCACCAGAGAACAACTTGAATCCATAAATATATGCTTTCAGGATACCGAATGGATCCAGACCCTGGATTATGAGCATATTACATTCAAGTGCAGGGGATGCCACAAAAAAGACCATTTATTTCGTGACTACCCACTCAATGCTTAAAATAATACATAGAAGAGTAAGGAAATTGTAGACAAAGAAGGATTTATCAAAATAACCATCGAGAGAAAATCAGTCAATAAAAACCCTAATCCAAATCCTCATAAGACAAATCTTAATAATAGGAATATATTTGGTGTTTGACCAACGAAGAAGAAAAACCAATACAATAATGGGAATCATCAGCAGGTACCAATCCAAATCCTAATTATGTAGCAAGTCCAGTATAAGATACCAAGAGATAGAAAATGGACACGTGAACTCATAACATCGATCCAACTGAAGCCAAGATTCTAGAACAAGCCATGGAATTGGCAGAAGAAGAAATTGAAGATTCTGAGGAAGATCCACCACAAGAAGTAGAAGATGTTGAAATGTTGGAAAACAACATCCCAACACTGATTGTCAAGCATGGGGAAGTACATTTGGTGGAATGTCGATGTTTATATTGGTAAAGATCCCAAATAGCAACATCACGAGGATATGGATCCCACTCTATTTTTATACAAGTGATACTCCTCTTTGGCTAAAAGATTGAAAGATTCTTTGTATGGTTTTGCAATGAATGTAAAGGGTGAATGCTAAAGAGAAAACCCTGAGAGATCTTTCAAGAAATCTTATATATACAAATGTAAAACCCTTGTATATAGTTATACAAATATACATGAGATCATTTAAAGAAAAGGTAAGATAAAATGTGTCAACGAAGATTTGTGTCTACAAGGTTTGGAGACTCCCTTCAACAAACATTCTTTCTTTCCGATAAGTTAAATTGAACTCGGAATCTGCTATGAATTTTGCAATATGAAGAAATGAAAGGTCTTCAAAGAACTTTAAATGATAACTTAATTACAACCCAAAAATTATTTTAATAGGAAATACATTTAAAATCACATGCTTTCAATTCAAGTCAGAGAAATCACTAATATAGTGCCCCAAGTAGTTCTTTGCAGGATAAATTTATAAAAATATCCCAATATGATAAGTTCAATAATGTCAAAAACTTATAACATTGAAACAACTTCAACATGGTCTTAATGAATATTACATGAACTAAAATGAATTGCATTTTCTTTTTATAGGTAGGGACTCTGCTCCTTTGGACCTGAAATGTTACAAGATAACTGAATATTTCAAAGAAAGAATTGCTCAGACCATATTCATGTTCTCATTACATTCATGGAAGATTTGATGGAAAGAAGCAAAAAAGAAGAAGATGATGAGAGACAAGTTTTAGCAAGCCAATCCACTGAATATTGGAGAGATAGAACTTTACTTCTTGTTGAATCTTCACCATTGTAGAAACTTTTGACTTCCAACCTCTTGATAGTGCCTTCTCTTGTTCTTTTAAAATATGCTCTCAATCTACTCGAAGTAGTTAGGTTTTGTATTTCTAGAAATTTCCATGATTCCTTTTTGGATTAAACCTCTTTTAATTAATGCTTTATTGGATTCTCATTAATGACTTATTTCATTGAAATTTGTGCCTCCAACTAGGGCCCACTTTAATAAAAATATATTTAATAAACTTTATTTTCAAATTTTTCAATTTGACTTCCTTTAACAAAAACAAATTGCATTTTAATTTTTTGAGTAAAATGTTTCCCCTTTCAACCATGGAAAACATTTTATATTCAATCTTCATCATCTCATATTTCCAACGAGTCCTCCTGAGTGCAATTTGGAGTTCTGGATCTCAGTATATGACCTTAGGAAGTTGAGGTTCCAAGCATATCTATCATCAAACCATAAAAATCAAGCTGACTGTTATTTCAACTTCTGAGAGCATCGTGGCCAGTTTCAGCCCTTGAAAATTGTTCCATCATCTTCCTTGTCGAATTATGTTTCCAACGAGGTATGGTCTTCCCAAATCCAACTGTTGGATCTCAAGTTATGGCTTCCATAAATTCATTTCTCAGTAGTCGTTCATTTAACTCACGAGTTAATCGTAGCCCTTGATCTAATTTCTTCCATTCCATTAAAATTTCAACATTTTCCTTTAAATTGATATCCCACATGCTTGGGAGTTTTTGGAAGCTAAATGTTTATATTGAAACCTTTAATAAAGACTTGGTGTGAAACACATGGAGGCTATAAAGACTTAGTGATTTGACCCCTTAGATAATTTATGAAATAATTAAAATTTTGGTAGCCCAATCATCATCCAGTCGTCACCCTGTAAATGCCCAATCAGAAACAAGTCAACGCCTAGTCATTGATGAGTCAATTCCCAATCAACCCATGTGTCACATTCTGATAGGATGCCACATGTCACAATATAATTGGTTTCCATGTGTCATAATATGGTTGGATGGATAGGGTGCCATGTGTCATGATGTAATTGGGTAGACAAGGTGCCACATGTCATGAAATGAGTGGTTTCCACATGGATTAATTTGATTGGTTAATGAATAATGGAAGAAACTTAAGGCCAATTGTTGAGTGGGAGATGGAGTGAGAGTGTGGAAGGAGGGAGGTTGTGAGGAAGTAAAAATAAGGGAGGGAATTCATATGAGGATTGAGGGATGAGTGTAGGTCTGCATGAAGGAGTGAGGAAGGTCGCGAGGGAGAAAAGAAAGGGGAGGAGAAAATGGTTAAGTGTGGGTGAGTGGGGAGAGGGAGTAAGCGAGTTTGGTACATGGTAAGAGCATGCATAGGTGAGGTGGGGAAGAAAGGAGTGTAGGTATGCACCGCAAGAAGTAAATGAGACTAAGGGAAATGGGGGAGGGAGTAAGGGGAAAATGTTAAGTACGAAAAGTGGAACTAATAAAATGTATGGGATGAAGAACCGAGACTCAAGAAAATGTGACTAAGTCAAGACTTAGTATTAAATATTATAAATAGAACCAAGAAAAAAAAATAAGTGGGGTTCCAAGAATATAATTATAGTTCCAAGAAAATGGGCATAATTTTAGAAAATCTTATTTCCAATCAAATTAGTTGTGTTGCACATGGAAAAATGCTCTTTGGGCGATTGAACAAAAACCTGGATATCTTGAGCATATGAAATCTGATTTTGAATCCGATAAATTCACAAAAAATATGAGACCGAGGGATACAAAATGAATTGATAATCTTTCAAAAATTCCTTCTTCTTGTATTGATTTTTTTTTTGTTATTACAAGAGCGGGAAATCTAGTTGATCAAATATTTTGATCACAATATACCTCCAATTTTCTCAAATACAACAACTACAAAAAGAATTAATGAGAAATGCAACCAAGCACGAAATTCAATCTCCAACCCAAATCAAGTTGAAGTATTAGGCACATGAATCTCTCTCAAAGATTGGAAAAATCAGCCAACGAAGAGAAAAAGAGAGGGTGCAAATCTATAAAAAAAAAAACTTGAAGAAGAAGGATCACTCTTAGTTGACTCAGGCCAAGCTATCAACCTAACAGATAATTATTTCTCCTCTCAACCAAAACTTTAATATGATTATCATGTCATGGGATATAAGGGGTCTCAATGCTTTTATCAAACATCACATGTTGAAAAAAAGAATATACAAGGAGAAATTGATTGTCGTTCTCCTTTAGGAAAATAATTTCAATAAGGAGATGATGACTTCTATTGCAGAAAAATGTTGAAATTCTAGTAAAGTTACAACAGTCCTAGCCATAAGATTTTTTGGAGGTATAGAAATTCTATGGGATCCGCTCAAATCAACCTGATAAACATAGTGGAATTTGCCAACCTTCTCTTTACAGACTTCAACTTTGTAAATTATCCACTCAAAGGAACTATTACCAATGTTTATGGTCCCACCAACCCCACTCTTAAACTCCCTTACCTTGAATCCCTCAAAGCCCTGGGATAAATAACCCTGGAACACCATTGGTTAGTGGGTGATGAATTCAATCTCTTTACTTCTCTTTGTGAAAAGAAAGGGGGGTTATGAAAGTTGGATAACGACAATCTAGCCTTCAAAATTTTTATAACAGAGCTCAAACTTATCGATGTTTAAAATGGCAATGGATGTCACACATGGACCAACAAAAGGGGAGGTATAAATCAAAATGTGGTTCGTCTTGATCGCTTCGTCATGCCAGAAAACTTGTTCCAAGCTTTGATACCACTTGAAGCATTCATTCTACCATATGTAGGCTTGGACCATTTTCCCATAAAATTTTCCTGGAATTTCTCACTTTCACCAAAGTCGAAGCCTTTCAGATTAAAAATATTCTAGTTGGATCATCTATGTTTTTTAGTAAACATGAAGATGTGGTGGTCTGCAACAAGCCCCAAGAAAGGTTTCATTATGTACCAATTCCAACAATGACAAAAGGATGTCAAACAAAAAATTAAAAAATGGAATAGAGATGTCTTTGGCAACATATTTTTGAGAAAGAAAAACTTAAAAAAGAATTGTAAACCCTTCAAATCTATATCATTCAAAAGCGGTGCATTATTAAATAGGAAGCATGGGAGGTTCATATCAGAAAGTAGATAAGGAGGAGGGGAAAATAAGAGGAACCCCTATGGAAGAAAAAATCAAGGGTTTCATGGCTCAAAGAAGGAGACATAAATTCAAGATTCTTTCACAAATCGATACCCAATAGGAGAAATCAAAACAAAATTAGCATCCTAAAATCCACAACAGGGAAGCAAATTGACAAATATGAAGACATTGTGAAATATTTAAATGATCATTTTAGTGAAATCCCCATCAAACCATCAATAGACAGGTAGGTTGTCATCGACACAATTCTTACCTCAATACCCCATCCTGTTACTCCAGAGTAGAACCAAACCCATTTCATTTGAGGAAGTGACAACAACGATAAACTCCATGGCCACGGGTAAATCTCTAAGACCAAATGGCTTTACAGTGGAATTATTTCAGAGATGTTGGTGAATTATTGGAGAGGATGTATGGGAGGTTGTTGAGGATTCTATAATTTCATGTAATATTCTACATGCTTTAAATTCTTCATTTGTTACTCTTATCCAAAAGGAACCTAACCCCCAAACTACTGATAAATTTAGACCTAGTACCTTATGTAATGTTATCTATAAAATCATTTCCAAAATCATAGCCAATAAACTTAAGCCCATTCTGCACAAAATTACTACTCCCGAGCAAGGAGGATGCATGGAGGGGTGGCAAATACTTGATGGTATCATTGCTGCCCAAGAAACTATCCATTCTTTAAAATATAAGAAAACCCCAAGAATGCTCCTAAAACTAGAGATGTCTAAAGCTTGCAATAGACTCAATTGGAGCTTCTTTGATCAATTATTGAGATCTTTTGGCTTCTATCCTACCTAGGTCTATTAGGTTCCTAACCTCATCTCCTCTACCTTCTTCTCAATTTTGGTCAATGGTTCTCCTTCAGATACCTTTAACCCTTATAGAGAGATCAAATAGGAAGACCCCCTCTCCCCATTTATTTTTATACTTTCTACAAAAGGTCTCGAAAGGTATTTGAAATCAACTATTAATGATGGCTCTCTCAAAGTCATCAAAATTCACCCCAATATTGAATTTCTTTCCCACCTTTAGTTTTTGGATGATGCTTTTCTTTCAAGATGTCCTATTGTTAAAGAAGATTTTTCCTACAAAACATTTCTTGATATGTTTATGTTAGCCTTTGGGGCCCTCATAAACCAGAGCAAGTCTCTCATCTTCTTCTTCAATACCCATTTCATTATTCAATATCATATTGCAAGACTCCTTGGATTTCAGAGGGGATCCCTTCCTTCCAAATATTTAGGCACCCCCTTGCTAGATAGCACCCTAAGAAATGCTTCCTAGGAATACTTCCTATCTAAAATTGAACACAAATTGTCTAGTTGGACCTTTCTCTCTCTTACTATCCTGGTCAAAATTTCCCTCCTCAAATTTGTTTTACAACCCATGGCTCTTTACCTTTTATTTTTTCTTTCATGCCCTTCTAAAGTTCTTGAATCCATTCGAGCACTTCAAAGGGCATTCCTCTAGGGGGGGCAGGCAAGGAACGGAAATGGGACCCGATTTCTTGAGATTCTATATGCCAATCTATGCACATTATAGGACATGGTATTAAATACCCATTGATAATGGGTAAAGCTCTAGCTACCAAAACTTGGTGGTGCTGGAACAAAAACCAAGAAGATCTTGTTAATGTTTATGTCATTATTGTAGTTCTTTGCATTTCAATAGATAAGAGCATCATAAGAACAAGATCACTGAGAAATACACATCCACAAGAGACACATCATTTATCCTGGGAAACCCTCTAGGGGAAGAAAACCCAGCAAAAAATTCCTTATCATAAATAGCATATACAATGTCTAAGAGATAACTCAACCAATACAGAAAAGTCCTCCTCAAGTGATGTGCCACCCTTCTTCTCCTCTCTCCAACTTGTAATTGCAGCTTGCCTCATAAGAGAATGAGCAAGTGAAGTGTGTCTAAGAAGTGAGGCACTAGCCTCTTATTTATATCAATCTGGCACGTGTGAAGAGTCACCATCTGGCAGGGCCGACCTCTCACTCTGGGTGGGTAAACCCACCTTTAATTAATTATGGCCCTTTCATTATAACTGCTGGGGCCGACTTCTTATTCTGCACTTTGTAATTGTCCGATGACCAATCTGCAAAAGGCGATTTGGTCCTTATACAATTACCGACATGATTAATCCTTAATGGGGATTAATCCAATAACAATAATAATAATAATGACATGATTAATCCACAATGGGGATTTAATCCAATAATAAAATAATAATAAGAATGCTCTTCGCAGACATTATTTCAACACTCCCCCTTAAAAACAAGGGTATTCTTTATCAGCATTAGGTAAGAGAGGTCTGCATCATCAATGGCATCTGGAGGAAAGTATCGTCAATATCATCTTGAACCATTGTCTAGCACATTTACGAGTCATCGAAAGTTTTCTTCATCAACAACATCATCATTCTCAAAAGAATGCTATCATCATCTGCATCAAATATGTATCAGTAAAAAATGATACCTCATCAGACCACTAGGCTGGAACATCACAATACTACACTAGCTCAATGTCACAGCAGTTAAGCTGGTAGCTCAGTGTCAGTCACATCTTGCTTTACGTCTAACAACTAGGTTAGAAGCAAGTAATATCATCATCTCGCTTTATGTCTAACAACTAGGTCAGAAGTGAGGAATCACAGCGTCATGCTTTACATCTAACAACTAGGTCAGAAGCATGACTCATCTTGCTTTACGTCTAACAATTAGGTCAGAAGCAAGGAACACATCAACATCTCACTTTACGTCTAACAACGAGGTCAGAAGCGAGGAATCATCGGCGTTATGATTTACGTCTAACAACTAGGTCAGAAGCATAACTCATCTTGCTTTACGTCTAACAACGAGGTCAGAAGCAAGGAACACACG
>ML796427.1:15936-31535 GCA_009831015.1 Picea engelmannii
GCGCTAAGCTAAATTTTTTCCACTTTATACCATAGTTTCATTTCCTAAGGCTACAATTATCCAAATTTCTTCAAAAAAGGGGTGTTTTTACAATCCCCTTTCAAGTTTTCCTTGAAATCATAATCATTGAAAAAATGGATATCGATCAGCATAATGATTATCCTATAAAATTATAGGACCCTAACATAGGCTTCACTTGGGGATGGCAATTCCCGAGGAGGTGTCAAGAATCACATACCTCTAACTTCGTGGACCCGTGCCTTGTCCATTGGGCTAATTCCAAACCTATAACCTGCTTTGACCTATGAACTTCAAATTGTGACCTTCTTTAACTGAACTCAACCTAGTTTCAAACTGAAAATCAAAATTGTAATTGCTCCAGTCTGAAAATGAAACTCTGAAAGTGAAACTGAAATGTAATGAAAAAGGTGCTTTCCCAGCAAACTTATTTTCACACTAAAAATATGAACTACTAAAAATATGCTTACAAAGTAAGCTAATTTATATACAATCCTATTCTAACCTGCTGAAACTACTGCTTAATTAGGTAATGGAAAAATGCCAATGAAGCCAATCCAGTAGTTGATCCACTAACTCTTCCCTTTCACTGTTTCTAACAATCATGAGAACCAACTCTGGTAATGGTCCTTGAAACTGGTTGTCAGCCTGACTTTTATAACAGAGAGATTTGAAACCATGATGAACAAAAGAGGCACTGGAAATTAATTGGAATCCTGAAATGAAAAACTCTTCCATATAGATAGCTATGGGATCATGATAAACATGACCTATTTCTTGGTATTCAAATAATTCAACAAATTCAAGGTCATCATTGGGTATTGTACATATGCTATATACATCATCATACAACTTCTAATTTAAATGCAAATTTTCAGAAGAGCTTTGTACTGAAACTCATGCTGAACAAGACCATGAATCTGGTTGCCTGATAAAGTTTTTATCATATCTATCTATAAGCTCATAGCTAGCAAATGAAATATAACTTTAGCTACAAAGATCATCCAAAACATCAACTATTGGATCCTAGCGAAACTGAGAAGACTATTGCATTGGTTCCAATGAGGCTACATGGTTTTCTATATGCTTACAAGTTCTTGCTTTTGAGATATTAACAACATTTTTCTTCAAAAACTAAAATGAATCAAAACTTAATGGTACAAAATTATACCGCATTAATTAATCTATGCTTTGAAAATCAATGTAACTCAGGGGATTTGATTCCAGAGCTAGAACAAATTCCATATCACAGATGATATCTTCAACTGACTCATCAAAAAATTCTCCATTCCTACTGTTGAAAACTTGCTGGTCTGCTTGCTTATAGATTCCTCTCAGAAATTGAAATGAGGAGAAACATAAGGGCAAAGATCTTTCACTTACTTGAGAATTTTATGCATTTTTCTCATTGCTATCATAATTAACATGCACAGGTTGATTTTCATATTTGAGCTGTTGTAACTGAGCTTATTTCTCCCAAAAACATGTCGATGATTGCTTTGAAGAATTAACCTTGATGTAATCATCATTGTATTTATCATACTTGGGTAGATCATCCATAAAATAAAAATCATCAAGCATACACATAGATCATATGATTGCTCCTCCACAAACTAATTTTGACTTTAATCTTGGTCCATGGCATGAAGTGAGTACATAAATTAATAATTTTCAGATCTATGATACCAAGGATAAGCATCAAAATGTTTAGGAACACTAACCTTTTCTTTTTTCTGCAAAAAATGGAACATGGTGTTTTTGAATAGCAAGTTCATCTCTCATGGTAATCTTATGCATCATTTCTTTCATTGTGCTTGCCAGAATTTCTAGTTTCACTTCTGAAAATGTCAGATGCCCCTTCTCTATGTTTTCCTTCTCTTTTGCTTTCAACTTTGACTTCTTGATCAACATATTAGCTTCTACACCTATTGCAATGTTCTACATTTCTTCAAGTGTTGTAGTATTCCTTTCTCTTCAATGAAATATCATTTCCAGATCAAAGGCATCTGGGTAGTGTAAAATAGCTAACCCAGGAGGAGGCTTTATATCATCAGGCATTGAATGGTAAAATTGATTGAACCTGGCTGAAAAGTGTTGCATTGTTTCTCCTGGTTGTCTTTTCAAATGATCATATTCTTCTAAAATGAGGAAAATATTTCTCTTGATTACCCATTTATTAAGGAATATTTTCACAAACTGATGGAAATCACCAATGCTTGCAACTGGCAAATTTTTGAACCACTCTTTAGCTTTACCTTGCATAAATAGAGAAAAAATTCTGATACAAACATCATCTTCTTCAACTTCAAAAATATCAAGAAAATTTTCAAAACCCTGAATGTGTTTCTTAGTAGTGATGTTACCATATTCTCCATCAAACCTAGGCAGGTATTTGTGATAATTTTTAGGGAGATCATGGAGTATAGGAGGTAAGATGAGAGACTTGTATCTATCTGGAATTTTAACAGGTGTATGAGTATGTACAAAAACTATAAAATCAGGCCTAATATTTTGAGGCTCATAAGGTTGGATATGATCAATATCAATTTCAACAATATGGTCTTGACCAGGGTCATGAAAAGAGAAGAAATAATTAAAAATAAAGCCTATTCTGTCTTGGATAAAATCCCAACTTGAATACCTGATATTTACAGATTGTCTTGCCATGTTTCAGGTTCTTCCTCCAATGGAGTCTTTGAATTGAAACTGATTGGAGTTGCCAGTTGAATGATTTAGCCTTCTAGTGTCTGATCAATGCCCACCATCAGTAATCAGATCTGGAACTTGATATGATTTTCTGAGGAACATGAAATGTTCATTCCCCAGTATGGTCGCCACTATGTTATCACTCTGTAATTTCTCGGGCTGGGGAAGAAATGGGCAGAGGTAACCAAAAAACCGCTTTGGATTCCAGGTTCTAGCCCTCCTAGACTCAGAGAGGGATCTCTCTGTAAGATTTAGCTTTGTTTGTTGAAAATTTGAGGCTAGCTATGATAGTACATAGTTTGGTTTTTTGAATTGTTGGTTGGAACATGGAAGATGGGCCATTGGGAAAATCAAGTCACAGTTTAGAATTGATCAAAACAAGGTTAACAGGCTAATATTGCAGGGCAGGGTAGGAAAATTCACTGGATCCTCAAAGATTTAATGTATGGAAGATATAGAAAAGGTCTAGAAATCCAATTAAAAACTGAGCAATTAAGAATTATGATTTTAATCTTCAATGCAAAACACATAAATTATTCACAATGAGAGGCAGTTTGTACATTTAAACAAATTATGCTCCTAATATTCTATGAATAATTCAGAATGTAGAAAGAAATAGTGGTAAAAGAAAGGAAAAATTTATAGGGAAAGGTACTTCACCAATGAAAATTGACACAAGAATCATGTAATGTTGCACTGTATTACTCACATTTGATCAAAGTAGGCTCTGTGAGCTGGTCTACAATATTGATCCTATCCTATGTACATGTCCCAACCCTTCATAGTTCGAAATGTGAAGTATTTATAAGTTTATTTATAAAGGATCCTGTCATAAATGAGCAGGATTTATTTTAAGAAAAATCTAAACTAACTATTACAATCATAGATGTTTTTTTAGATTCATTCAAAGGTCTGGCACTATTTTGATGGGATCTGTTGTTGATCGGTGCCTTCAATTTATGGTCTTTGTTGTCTGTCCTTTTGACTCTTTGCCCCCAAAATTATGAAAAATGGGGTTCAAAGGGGTCTTCGAATCTCACAATATGAGATAGTTGTGTAAAATTCTGGGGAGTTTTTTTTTATATCAGCTTGTTATGAGTAAAAACCTCTCTTGGTTTTATGAAATTCCTCTCCATCTGTCTGGGATCTGCGTTTGAGAAAGATGTGTAAAATAGGCAAAAAATAAGTCCTGAAAATAGGCCCCAAAGATGCTCTTGATTCTCCCAATCTGTGACACCTGTAGAAAAACTGAAAGAGGTTATTTTTCCTTGGTCCGTGTTGAGAGAAAATGTCTTTTGGTTTCTCAAAATTCTCCCTAGTTATCATGGAAATTGCCTCGGAAGATGACTGGTCAAAAACGGTTTTGGGAGGAGGAAAGTGGTTATATATAGGATGATGTGGGGACAAGTGTCAAATAGGATATGGGATGAGTGGTTGCGGGAGTGTAAGTGATAGGGGTAGGCGAAGAGTTGGATGGTATCAGGAATGAGGAGACATGTGGCGTGTGGTGAGAGGGGGAAGTAGATACGAGAGGTGAGGTGCAGGGAGAGTAGTCAGAGAGGTGGATGATGTGATAAGCGGGAGGGTAAACGGTAGAGTGAGTGGAGGACAGGTGTAAGCAGGGGTGTGAGTGGTATCGGGTGGTGGTTTGGTAGGATTATGGAGGGGGGGGGGTAGGTGGTAAGTAGTATTAAGAGAGGGGGGCCTGAAACATTGTGAGAGCCCCACGTTAGGTGAGCCTGAGGCGGGGAAAAACAACTTTTCAGACCCTCCCCCCCCCCACCGTTAAAGGAAGAAAGGTTTGCGGGGGGGTTTGTATAGCCTGAGGATCGTCGATATGGGCACTAATGAATGTCGTTGATGATATTAGCACGGGAGTTAGGAAGTGCACACCAAAAGGTCTTTTCCACTAGTCAACTTAGGATAAAAACATGCATTGGGTGGTGCTAAGCTAAATTTTTTCCACTTTATACCATAGTTTTATTTCCTAAGGCTACAAATATCCAAATTTCTTCAAACAAGGGGTGTTTTGACAATCCCCTTTCAAGTTTTCCTTGAAATCATAATCAATGAAAAAATGGATATCAATCAACATAATGATTATCCTATAAAATTATAGGACCCTAACAACCCCTTTCCACTTATAAACCCCCAACACCTCAACTAATTAACTATTTAGGAACATTCGATGCTAAACCCCATTCACTACTCACCGTGCGACATTGGTGGATGACATTGGTGATGGGCATGTTGGAATATGTTCCATGACATTTCAAGAGAGTTTCGACAAGCATTCTGTAGATGTGAATGACATATGATGTCAATGAGACCGTATCATGAACGTTGATGCAAACGTGGATGATCTCAAAGATTATGCGGGGACATCAGGTATCCTTGAGTCTTGAAACCCTCACATAGTGTCAAGGCATGTGTCTAGTCTAACCATGTCAAATTTCAATGCATACAAGAACAATTTGAAGAAATTTCAAAGTTGGCCCCATTCATTGCTCATTTTGCGACATCGGTGGATGACATTGGTGGTTGGACAACTGGAAAAGGTTCCATGAAATTTCAAGAGAGTTATGATAAATCCCTAACTCCCTTAACCCCTTATCCATTGACCCTTAAATTCTTAAGCCTTAATCCCTAATTAACCCTTAAGCCCTCAACCTTATTTAATCACTAATACCTTAACACAAAATCCCTAAATCCCCTAAGCCATCAACCCTTAAAAACTTAACACTAATCCCTAATCCATTAATCCATAAACCCTTATGCCTTAATAACTTAAACATCAATTCCTTAGCCTAATCCCTAAGCCATTAACCATTAAACTACCTAACCCATAAGCGCTAAATCCCTTAACTCTTGACCCTTAATCCCTTAAACCCTAACCCCTAACCCATTAACCCTTAATCTATGTATCCCAAATCCCTAAATCCCATAATCCTCAAAGCCCCTATCCACTTAATCCCCAACACCTCAACTAATTAACTATATAGGCTAATCTGGCTACATCTGACGCTACTTTTGGTGCTAAATCAAGCGCTAAAAGGGGTGTTATTTCTGGCGTTAAAGGGAGCATTATTTCCAACACTAAAGGGGGCGTTATTTCTAGCACTAAATGGGGTGCAATTTCCAGCGCTAAATGGGGCACAATTTTTGGTGCTATTAGCACCTAATTTACCGCCTAATTTTTTTGGTCAATGTAAAAAATGCCATAAATAGCTCCATCCTGACAAATAACACCGGTTGTTTAAAAAAATTGAAGAAAAATACACTAAAACCAACTTTGGAAGCAAAAAAGGGAGCAAATCACAAGGAATTTTTGTAGTGAGTTTTTTGAATTACATATAGATAAGCATGTTGAAAGGTTTGACAATTGTATTATTTGACCAACCACCCTTAATATCTTCGGTGTTTATTTGATAAACTTGAAAACTGATAACAATACTTTTAAATATGGGACTGATTTCCTACTGGAAATATGGAACTGTTGCCTGGAAATGTAAGAAGGTCATCTCTCCAGTACAACTCTCCTCCAATAAATCTGGAACTAATTCTTGACTATTGATTTCATGCCTTAAAATGTTAGATTTAATGGTTGAATGTGTTATCCTTTCACTTGAGTTGTTGCTCGAAACCTGGGATTGATATTTGACGTTGGAAATAAGGATCTGATTTCAATATGTTAGGATGTAGGTTTCCCTTGCTACCACCTATGACCATATGTGATCCATACTTTTTTAATATATGGAGTTTGGATGGATTTTTTCCATTTGTCTCTCAGGTGAAAATATTTAGATGAATCTTAGCTAAGACCTTCCAATAGATGCCCATATCTTCTAATTTGAATGATAGAAGACATGAATGGCAACTTTGGAGTAGTCTCTTCAACTCACATGTTGTTTGGCTTAGCCATACATATTTCTTGCTTGCAATAGTTTCAATGGCCCAATTTCAAGGTCTCCTTTAACAACAAATTTGAAATCATAATAAATGATGATATGTGCACCTTCCTCAAGCTATTTTAGTAAATTCTTGAGGAAAAAACACCACTTTGGAGCAGGTCTCAAAGAAGGAATAAAATAAGAAGGAATTTGAGTGGATAGAAGTGCCCAAAAAAACTAGCCCACTATTGGTGTATGCATTAACAAATGCAGTAACATTCAACTTGCAGACACTTCGATTGATTGTAATAATAGGCACATCAACCTTGCAGAATTTTTTATCGACCTTTGAACCTCAGGGCCATCTCCACTGAATCTTCACAATCCAAAACAATAGCGTATAGACAAAACACCCTATTTCCTGCAACATTATCTTTTAATGATATTTTCAAAACTTATAAAATATAGACACAAAAAGAACCACAAGTTGCCCCTTAGATCCCAAAATTCATGAGAAAAATCCATGTTGGATGAGAGTTTTTTATCATTACATTTCCACCTCAATTGGTTTTGTCGATTGCGTACACATGATTTAATCCTCTTGCATATCATTAACAGTGTATCTAGATCATTGTCCATTTGATTAAAATTATTGTTATCAAAGCATTTAACCAGCCCATGCAGTAATTCCAACCACTAATTCATCTTGTTTGGTACTGATGAAGATTCAAGTGTTCGAACAACAATTTGAAATGACGCCCAGAGTACACAAAAGACACCAAACAAATTCATTGAATGAGTTAAGAGGCCATAATAAAAAAAACTCGGTGGATTTGGAACTTGACTTCTTTGTGTTGGTATTCGACTTAACGTTTGGCACTTACACTTGGTCATGGGAATTCATCTAGCACCTTCAACACTTGTCAATATGAATTCCATTTGGACGCTTAATAAATAGTTTCACTTGTTACTTAGCTCTTCATATTTGACAGTTTCCTTTGACATTGTTGGTGCTTGATGTAAGTGCTCTTCTAAACACTTGTGCATTCATGCATTTTATGCTTGTTGGAAATGATCCTCGTCACCTGCGCACACACTTGATACTTGTACTTGGGATAGGGCTATGTCTAATGGCTTTGTTTTCTTTTGTGCATGGGATATATCCCACATGCATAAGATCAACACATTTCAATTGTTTATATAGACCAATGTTCCCATGCATTCTTGACGCGTAATGCATGGCCTTTTGGCCCCTTGTGGGCTTCCTCCTTGGAGCTTGGTATGGGTGCTCGATGCATGTGATATATGCTTGGTTCTTGGTCTCAGGTGCTTTATCACATGTAGAGTTAAATGGAGATAGGCCATAAAGGCCAATATTTTTTATAAAAAACATTTAGCCCAAGAGGTAATATATTTTTTTTTACAAAAAATCATAAAGAAATTGTAAATGCTAACACCTTTATATACTAGACTTCTAGAAATTTTTCAGTTTGAAGATCAAGTCATAGCATGCGCTACCGAAATGCATGCTATAGAAAGGCAATACTTTCGGTAGCACCCCTGCAACCAAATATGATATCTTGGACAAAGGTCAAAATTTTAACACTGCAGATTTAGGTACTAACAGGAAACACCTTAGGCTCATTCGTTAAGGTATCATATGTAATCAGATTGGGGCGCTACACCTCATATGCTTGAATCTATGTGTAAATGAATATCACCAGAGAACAACTTGAATCCATAAATATATGCTTTCAGGATACCGAATGGATCCAGACCCTGGATTATGAGCATATTACATTCAAGTGCAGGGGATGCCACAAAAAAGACCATTTATTTCGTGACTACCCACTCAATGCTTAAAATAATACATAGAAGAGTAAGGAAATTGTAGACAAAGAAGGATTTATCAAAATAACCATCGAGAGAAAATCAGTCAATAAAAACCCTAATCCAAATCCTCATAAGACAAATCTTAATAATAGGAATATATTTGGTGTTTGACCAACGAAGAAGAAAAACCAATACAATAATGGGAATCATCAGCAGGTACCAATCCAAATCCTAATTATGTAGCAAGTCCAGTATAAGATACCAAGAGATAGAAAATGGACACGTGAACTCATAACATCGATCCAACTGAAGCCAAGATTCTAGAACAAGCCATGGAATTGGCAGAAGAAGAAATTGAAGATTCTGAGGAAGATCCACCACAAGAAGTAGAAGATGTTGAAATGTTGGAAAACAACATCCCAACACTGATTGTCAAGCATGGGGAAGTACATTTGGTGGAATGTCGATGTTTATATTGGTAAAGATCCCAAATAGCAACATCACGAGGATATGGATCCCACTCTATTTTTATACAAGTGATACTCCTCTTTGGCTAAAAGATTGAAAGATTCTTTGTATGGTTTTGCAATGAATGTAAAGGGTGAATGCTAAAGAGAAAACCCTGAGAGATCTTTCAAGAAATCTTATATATACAAATGTAAAACCCTTGTATATAGTTATACAAATATACATGAGATCATTTAAAGAAAAGGTAAGATAAAATGTGTCAACGAAGATTTGTGTCTACAAGGTTTGGAGACTCCCTTCAACAAACATTCTTTCTTTCCGATAAGTTAAATTGAACTCGGAATCTGCTATGAATTTTGCAATATGAAGAAATGAAAGGTCTTCAAAGAACTTTAAATGATAACTTAATTACAACCCAAAAATTATTTTAATAGGAAATACATTTAAAATCACATGCTTTCAATTCAAGTCAGAGAAATCACTAATATAGTGCCCCAAGTAGTTCTTTGCAGGATAAATTTATAAAAATATCCCAATATGATAAGTTCAATAATGTCAAAAACTTATAACATTGAAACAACTTCAACATGGTCTTAATGAATATTACATGAACTAAAATGAATTGCATTTTCTTTTTATAGGTAGGGACTCTGCTCCTTTGGACCTGAAATGTTACAAGATAACTGAATATTTCAAAGAAAGAATTGCTCAGACCATATTCATGTTCTCATTACATTCATGGAAGATTTGATGGAAAGAAGCAAAAAAGAAGAAGATGATGAGAGACAAGTTTTAGCAAGCCAATCCACTGAATATTGGAGAGATAGAACTTTACTTCTTGTTGAATCTTCACCATTGTAGAAACTTTTGACTTCCAACCTCTTGATAGTGCCTTCTCTTGTTCTTTTAAAATATGCTCTCAATCTACTCGAAGTAGTTAGGTTTTGTATTTCTAGAAATTTCCATGATTCCTTTTTGGATTAAACCTCTTTTAATTAATGCTTTATTGGATTCTCATTAATGACTTATTTCATTGAAATTTGTGCCTCCAACTAGGGCCCACTTTAATAAAAATATATTTAATAAACTTTATTTTCAAATTTTTCAATTTGACTTCCTTTAACAAAAACAAATTGCATTTTAATTTTTTGAGTAAAATGTTTCCCCTTTCAACCATGGAAAACATTTTATATTCAATCTTCATCATCTCATATTTCCAACGAGTCCTCCTGAGTGCAATTTGGAGTTCTGGATCTCAGTATATGACCTTAGGAAGTTGAGGTTCCAAGCATATCTATCATCAAACCATAAAAATCAAGCTGACTGTTATTTCAACTTCTGAGAGCATCGTGGCCAGTTTCAGCCCTTGAAAATTGTTCCATCATCTTCCTTGTCGAATTATGTTTCCAACGAGGTATGGTCTTCCCAAATCCAACTGTTGGATCTCAAGTTATGGCTTCCATAAATTCATTTCTCAGTAGTCGTTCATTTAACTCACGAGTTAATCGTAGCCCTTGATCTAATTTCTTCCATTCCATTAAAATTTCAACATTTTCCTTTAAATTGATATCCCACATGCTTGGGAGTTTTTGGAAGCTAAATGTTTATATTGAAACCTTTAATAAAGACTTGGTGTGAAACACATGGAGGCTATAAAGACTTAGTGATTTGACCCCTTAGATAATTTATGAAATAATTAAAATTTTGGTAGCCCAATCATCATCCAGTCGTCACCCTGTAAATGCCCAATCAGAAACAAGTCAACGCCTAGTCATTGATGAGTCAATTCCCAATCAACCCATGTGTCACATTCTGATAGGATGCCACATGTCACAATATAATTGGTTTCCATGTGTCATAATATGGTTGGATGGATAGGGTGCCATGTGTCATGATGTAATTGGGTAGACAAGGTGCCACATGTCATGAAATGAGTGGTTTCCACATGGATTAATTTGATTGGTTAATGAATAATGGAAGAAACTTAAGGCCAATTGTTGAGTGGGAGATGGAGTGAGAGTGTGGAAGGAGGGAGGTTGTGAGGAAGTAAAAATAAGGGAGGGAATTCATATGAGGATTGAGGGATGAGTGTAGGTCTGCATGAAGGAGTGAGGAAGGTCGCGAGGGAGAAAAGAAAGGGGAGGAGAAAATGGTTAAGTGTGGGTGAGTGGGGAGAGGGAGTAAGCGAGTTTGGTACATGGTAAGAGCATGCATAGGTGAGGTGGGGAAGAAAGGAGTGTAGGTATGCACCGCAAGAAGTAAATGAGACTAAGGGAAATGGGGGAGGGAGTAAGGGGAAAATGTTAAGTACGAAAAGTGGAACTAATAAAATGTATGGGATGAAGAACCGAGACTCAAGAAAATGTGACTAAGTCAAGACTTAGTATTAAATATTATAAATAGAACCAAGAAAAAAAAATAAGTGGGGTTCCAAGAATATAATTATAGTTCCAAGAAAATGGGCATAATTTTAGAAAATCTTATTTCCAATAAAATTAGTTGTGTTGCACATGGAAAAATGCTCTTTGGGCGATTGAACAAAAACCTGGATATCTTGAGCATACGAAATCTGATTTTGAATCCGATAAATGCGCAAAAAATATGAGACCGAGGGATACAAAATGAATTGATAATCTTTCAAAAATTCCTTCTTCTTATATTGATTTTTTTTTTGTTATTACAAGAGCGGGAAATCTAGTTGATCAAATATTTTGATCACAATATACCTCCAATTTTCGCAAATACAACAACTACAAAAATAATTAATGAGAAATGAAACCAAATCACAAAATTCAATCTCCAACCCAAATCAAGTTGAAGTATTAGGCACATGAAGCTCTCTCAAAGATTGGAAAAATCAGCCAACGAAGAGAAAAAGAGAGGGTGCAAATCTATAAAAAAAAAAACTTGAAGAAGAAGGATCACTCTTAGTTGACTCAGGCCAAGCTATCAACCTAACAGATAAGTATTTCTCCTCTCAACCAAAACTTTAATATGATTATCATGTCATGGGATATAAGGGGTCTCAATGCTTTTATCAAACATCACATGTTGAAAAAAAGAATATACAAGGAGAAATCGATTGTCGTTCTCCTTTAGGAAAATAATTTCAATAAGGAGATGATGACTTCTATTGCAGAAAAATGTTGAAATTCTAGTAAAGTTACAACAGTCCTAGCCATAAGATTTTTTGGAGGTATATAAATTCTATGGGATCCGCTCAAATCAACCTGATAAACATAGTGGAATTCGCCAACCTTCTCTTTACAGACTTCAACTTTGTAAATTATCCACTCAAAAGAACTATTACCAATGTTTATGGTCCCACCAACCCCACTCTTAAACTCCCTTACCTTGAATCCCTCAAATCCCTGGGAGAAATAACCCTGGAACACCATTGGTTAGTGGGTGATGAATTCAATCTCTTTACTTCTCTTCGTGAAAAGAAAGGGGGGTTATGAAAGTTGGATAACGACAATCTAGCCTTCAAAATTTTTATAACAGAGCTCAAACTTATCGATGTTTAAAATGGCAATGGATGTCACACATGGAACAACAAAAGGGGAGGTATAAATCAAAATGTGGTTCGTCTTGATCGCTTCCTCATGCCAGAAAACTTGTTCCAAGCTTTGATACCACTTGAAGCATTCATTCTACCATATGTAGGCTTGGACCATTTTCCCATAAAACTTTCCTGGAATTTCTCACTTTCACCAAAGCCGAAGCCTTTCAGATTCAAAATATTCTAGTTGGATCATCTGTGTTTTTTAGTAAACATGAAGATGTGGTGGTCTGCAACAAGCCCCAAGAAAGGTTTCATTATGTACCAATTCCAACAATGACAAAAGGATGTCAAACAAAAAATTAAAAAATGGAATAGAGATGTCTTTGGCAACATATTTTTTGAGAAAGAAAAACTTAAAAAAGAATTGTAAACCCTTCAAATCTGTATCATTCAAAAGCGGTGCATTATTAAATATGAAGCATGGGAGGTTCGTATCAGAAAGTAAATAAGGAGGAGGGGAAAATAAGAGGAACCCCTATGGAAGCAAAAATCAAGGGTTTGATGGCTCAAAGAAGGAGACATAAATTCAAGATTCTTTCACAAATCGATACCCAATAGGAGAAATCAAAACAAAATTAGCATCCTAAAATCCACAACAGGGAAGCAAATTGACAAATATGAAGACATTGTGAAATATTTAAATGATCATTTTAGTGAAATCCCCATCAAACCATCAGTAGACAGGTAGGTTGTCATCGACACAATTCTTACCTCAATACCCCATCCTGTTACTCCAGAGTAGAACCAAACCCATTTCATTTGAGGAAGTGACAACAATGATAAACTCCATGGCCACGGGTAAATCTCTAAGACCAAATGGCTTTACAGTGGAATTATTTCAGAGACGTTGGTGAATTATTGGAGAGGATGTATGGAAGGTTGTTGAGGATTCTATAATTTCATGTAATATTCTACATGCTTTAAATTCTTCATTTGTTACTCTTATCTGAAAGGAACCTAACCCCCAAACTACTGATAAATTTAGACCTAGTACCTTATGTAATGTTATCTATAAAATCATTTCCAAAATCATAGCCAATAAACTTAAGCCCATTCTGCACAAAATTGCTACTCCCGAGCAAGGAGGATGCATGGAGGGGTGGCAAATACTTGATGGTATCATTGCTGCCCAAGAAACTATCCATTCTTTAAAATATAAGAAAACCCCAAGAATGCTCTTAAAACTAGAGATGTCTAAAGCTTGCAATAGACTCAATTGGAGCTTCTTTGATCAATTATTGAGATCTTTTGGCTTCTATCCTACCTAGGTCTATTAGGTTCCTAACCTCATCTCGTCTACCTTCTTCTCAATTTTGGTCAATGGTTCTCCTTTGGATACCTTTAACCCTTATAGAGAGATCAAATAGGAAGACCCCCTCTCCCCATTTATTTTTATACTTTCTACAAAAGGTCTCGAAAGGTATTTGAAATCAAATATTAATGATGGCTCTCTCAAAGTCATCAAAATTCACCCCAATATTGACTTTCTTTCTCACCTTCAGTTTGTGGATGATGCTTTTCTTTCAAGATGTCCTGTTGTTAAAGAAGATTTTGCCTACAAAACATTTCTTGATATGTTTATGTTAGCCTTTGGGGTCCTCATAAACCAGAGAAAGTCTCTCATCTTCTTCTTCAATACCCCTTTCATTATTCAATATCATATTGCAAGACTCCTTGGATTTCAGAGGGGATCCCTTCCTTCCAAATATTTAGGCACCCCCTTGCTAGATAGCACCCTAAGAAATGCTTACTAGGAATACTTCCTATCTAAAATTGAACACAAATTGTCTAGTTGGACCTTTCTCTCTCTTACTATCTTGGTCAAAATTTCCCTCCTCAAATTTGTTTTACAGCCCATGGCTCTTTACCTTTTATTTTTTCTTTCATGCCCTTCTAAAGTTCTCGAATCCATTCGAGCACTTCAAAGGGCCTTCCTCTAGGGGGGGCAGACAAGGAACGGAAATGGGACCCGATTTCTTGAGATTCTATATGCCAATCTATGCACATTATAGGACATGGTATTAAATACCCATTGATAATGGGTAAAGCTCTAGATACCAAAACTTGGTGGTGCTGGAACAAAAACCAAGAAGATCTTGTTAATGTTTATGCCATTATTATAGTTCTTTGCATTTCAATAGATAAGAGCATCATAAGAACAAGATCATTGAGAAATACACATCCACAAGAGACACAACATTTATCCTGGGAAACCCTCTAGGGGAAGAAAACCAAGCAAAAAATTCCTTATCATAAATAGCATATACAATGTCCAAGAGATAACTCAACCAATACAGAAAATTCCTCCTCAAGTGATGCGCCACCCTTCTTCTCCTCTCTCCAACTTGTAATTGCAGCTTGCCTCATAAGAGAATGAGCAAGTGAAGTGTGTCTAAGAAGTGAGGCGCTAACCTCTTATTTATATCAATCTGGCACATGTGAAGAGTCACCATCTGGCAGGGCCGACCTCTCACTCTGGGTGGGTAAACCCACCTTTAATTAATTCTGGCCCTTTCATTATAACTGCTGGGGCCGACTTCTTATTCTGCACTTTGTAATTGTCCGATGACCAATACACAAAAGGGGATTTGGTCCTTATACAATTACCGACATGATTAATCCTCAATGGGCATTAATCCAATAACAATAATAATAATAATGACATGATTAATCCACAATGGGGATTTAATCCAATAATAAAATAATAATAAGAATTCTCTTCGCAGACATTATTTCAACACTCCCCCTTAAAAAGAAGGGTATTCTTTATCAGCATTAGGTAAGAGAGGTCTGCATCATCAGTGGCATCTGGAGGAAAGTATCGTCAATATCATCTTGAACCATTGTCTAGAACATTTACGAGTCATCGGAAGTTTTCTTCATCAGCAACATCATCATTCTCAAAAGAATGCTATCATCATCTGCATCAAATATGTATCAGTAAAAAATGATACCTCATCACAGCACTAGGCTGGAACATCACAGTACTACACTAGCTCAATGTCACAGCGGTTAAGCTGGTAGCTCAGTGTCAATCACATCTTTCTTTACGTCTAACAACTAGGTCAGAAGCAAGTAATATCATCATCTCGCTTTACGTCTAACAACTAGGTCAGAAG
>ML796427.1:37001-49556 GCA_009831015.1 Picea engelmannii
ATTACCGACATGATTAATCCTCAATGGGGATTAATCCAATAACAATAATAATAATAATGACATGATTAATCCACAATGGGGATTTAATCCAATAATAAAATAATAATAAGAATGCTCTTCGCAGTTACATTATTTCAACAGATCTATGGTGCGATATTTGGCTAGAAAAGTATGCATACCACACCCCAAAGGAAGAGATTATCATACTCAATGATAATGAAATTGGATCGCTTATATAGAATAATGCATGGGTTAATAGAGGGATGGTTCAATAGCATGGATTTTGGGAAATTAGATCAGGTAAGCAGGCTCTATTTTCGGAAGATGCATGGAAGCAAGAGCCCAAGCTGCTCAACATGTCTCAATTGAAACAAATTTACACTAAATTAAAGAACTTGGGTTGGCACAGGGTTAAGCAATACTGGAAGACACTAGACCACTCAGCACCAAAAGCATATAGAACCTGGATTTCTAGAAATGAATTGTAAGTTTTAAACATGTGAAGTAAAGTAATGCATACATATTCTTAAGAAAAATAGAAATTAATCAATGGCTCATACTCATAGTACACAAATATTTACACTGGAAACCCTTGGTCGGGAGAAAACCATCCTTCCTTGGTGTCACACCTCTCATATCTTCATTGTATTAATTTTACCATTCACAATACAATATATACAATATTTTGGGTATTATGCAGCTACTAAAACCCTAATCCCTTAATCCATGATTTATTTAGAAAACCGCTAAAATAGCGATAACCAACCAAAAAATAATTTTGGGGAATTTCCCCAATGCCCAAATACTCCAAGCTAGTGCCTCGAGTCAGAGGCTTTACCTAAGCAAAGGGGCCAATCCTAGCCCCTCCCGTGACCCCACCTCAAAAAAGCACCTAGCGCACAAGTACACCATCAGGTGATGGGATCATCATATCCAACACAACCCACTACACACATGCAAAGAATATAACACATACCCAACATGAATGGCCCCCACAACGATCCCATGAGGTATTTGCAATAATTGATGTACATCTTAGGGAAAGAAAAGTTAACATTCATACATGCAGGGATATTCTTCAAGGGGGGTTTCAAGGCCATGGAAACTTCATTGCAAAATAGGCATATGAAATAGAAGCCATACACAAGCTCCTAGATGCATAAATTATATGGAAAAGATTGTGGAATCTGGAGCTATGGCCCAAAATATCTTCCTTCCTTTGGCTTCTAGCCAAATGAAAAACCCTTACTTGGGATCATCTACTTGCTAGAGGATTTGTTGGCCCTTTGTTTTTTTATATGTGCCNAATTATATGGAAAAGATTGTGGAATCTGGAGCTATGGCCCAAAATATCTTCCTTCCTTTGGCTTCTAGCCAAATGAAAAACCCTTACTTGGGATCATCTACTTGCTAGAGGATTTGTTGGCCCTTTGTTTTTTTATATGTGCCGTTGTCATGAGGAAACAATCAAGCATCTCTTTAATAGATACAAGGAGGCTAGTAAACTATGGGACAAAGGAGTGACGATTGTTAGAAAATTTGAAAGAAACAGGGGAAACCTCCAAATGACCATACAAAGATGGAGGGAAACTCCCTTTCTTAACCCCATCCTAAATCAGGCTTGGCACATTTTTCCAGGCCACCTTTAATGGGCAATCTGGAAAGAGCGTAACCGAGGAATTTGTAAGCACCAAAATAGAATTGAAGCTTAAACTTGGAACACAATTCCAACCTCCATCAGGGAATCAATTGGATCTTCTTCATGGTCGACTGAGGAAAAGAATATACAGGGTCATGAGCTTCACATTTTTCAGGAGTGGTTGTTCAAACCATGGTAATATACTATCGATTGATCATCAAAGACAACCATACAGTCCCCTACTACTTGGATCAAACCCCATGCCATGTGCATCAAGTTTAATTTTCATGGTGTCGCTAAAGGGAATCCTAGTCCCGCTAGTGTAGGGGCAGTCTTCAGAAATTCAGAAGGCACCATTCTCTTTGTATATGTTGATTATTTATGGTGCAATACCAACAACACTGCAACATTAGATGGACTGGATAAAGGTATATCTTTAGCTATCATATTAAAGTACAAGATTATGATTGTGGAAGGTGACTCTGCCATCATCATCGAGATCCTGATGAGGATATTTTGTGGATCACATATAGAGAAAGTATCCACCAATTGAAGGCTCTCCTCCAGATTCTCCTAAGTGACCTCTCTTCTTCCGTATTTAGCCAATATCCTTCCCTCTCATGTCCATTGAGATGCTAATAAATTAGCAGACAGACTAGCAAATGCTAGAGTGGAGTCTCTAAATCATAATCTTGAAACAAATTGGGACAACATAAGGAGAGATCATTTGTATGTAGACTATGTCACACTCAACCAATGGAACAACAATTCCCTAGATAGGGTGGTTTTGATGTCTAATGATGGATTAGCCACCTGGAGGGTAGATGACTGTCGATGCATGCATGTTTAAACAAACTTGTGAGCGAGTGGGGGAGATCAATCGACAAGTGATCATGGTTCGTGGGAGACTACAATTAATTTATGGCACAAGGGAGATATGATGGTTCCAAGAGGTAAATGTGATGACAGAGTGTGGTGGTGCAAGTACTACAACATCAGAGCTGAGCATGAAACAAAATTGAATGAGTAGAAGGATTGGGAGAAAATGATGGTGCAAGGTGGATCAGGGTGTTTTAATGACCAGAGCAACAATTGGGTCACAAAACATGCAAAATCCTCAGCTTGTCAACTACAAGAGTGATGTTAGGGTAAGCAAATTGAGTTATATGTTTTCCTCACGTCTATGGTTTTTTTGTTTGTTTGTAGTTTCTGGGCTTACACAAGGGAGGGCTTAATCCAACACTGTGAAGATTGTTTGCATGTACCCCAAGCTACTACCTTTCTATCGAAGACTAAGCATCAGGTCTGAGACAGAGTCTCTATTACCATCGAGACCTCTTGCTTTCCCAGGGGAGAGGGGTTGGGTCTGAAAAACTGGAAGTGTATTGTGATTCACTTAAGGTTTGGTTTGAGCACATCTTAGCATTATGGGTGTGGTTTTGTATATTCAATCGAGGCTCTATGGTGGTCGTGCGCTGGGTTGGGCATATGTGGACCATGTTCAACACAAGTTTTCAAGTGGCAAGAAGCATTGATAGACCAGCCTAGTAGCTACACAGATAGGATGGGGTATTCATCAGAGTCGGAGGTTCTTGAACTAAATTGACAGAGGTCCCGAAGGAGAGGTAAGAAGTAGCCTACGGCCAACGAAAAGACCAAGTCTAGTTATCAAGGGAAAAGTGTTGAGGATGAACTTTTAGCACAACAACAATATTTTGAGGACATGAATGAACATGTTCAACAGGATGTGATTAATGGGTAGGGTGAAGAAGAAGCGGAGTCAAACCTCCAAACAAAAAACTCATGAAAAATTTCAGAATTAGGTGGTGGATATAGGATTCTCTCGATCGCGCGACACGAAGGTCTTCAAGGAAAATGAATTTTTTTGGATGGCCAAGACGTTGGTGGACACAACACTAGAACAACGGGAGAAACATGAACTTGAGGTATGGGGAAAATTGTGACAACTAGAGGCAAAATTTACAGAGTGGGATCCCAAGGAGGGGAGGGAACAATGGAGGTTGGGGGCACTTCGAACTCAATTGGCACTAGTTCCAACCTGATTATTATCAAGGATTATGTTTATCAAAATATGACAAGCAAAGGAAAAGGGTTAATCATTGTGACTAATCTAGGCCCATCTGAACCTGTACCACCCTAGCTCTATTGCTTGTTTGGTTTATTATGTTTATCACTATCCATAAGATATGTTATAATATGTCTATTTGGTTTGGTCTTATAGATTTCTACATGACTCTATAGGTCAATTTTGAATATTTGCACAATGTATAACAAGCTAAAAGGAATGCATGTTTATATGTTATGGTTCTATAAGATTGATATATTATACCCGATAGAGAATATGAAAAGGAGTCTAATATGCAATTATGTTTTTGGAAAATCTCATACTATCACAATTGTAACCTTTTTTTGTACAATATTAATACGTAAGTAACACAACTTATATATATATATATATGGAGAAACTGGGTTATATTGGCTATCACATAACTATGGAGTGAGAAGGAAATTGTAGAGGAGTTGTTTTTTTGGCATTTTATTTATGTCTCTGGAAAATTATATAATTGGCAATGGAAGATTGCAAGGAGAATAGTGGTTGTGCGTGTGTTCAAGAAAGCTACTATTCTCTCTACTTTCATTGAATTAGAAAACAAGTGGCTTCTAAGTTTTAGTTTGTTGAATTACCTGTATCATTAAAGAATTGTGTATTATTGTAAAGAAGTTTGTATCGTTGTTAAAACCCAACTTAACTTACCTAACATTATGGTCAGTGTTTTTTTTCCGCCCAATTATCTACTGGCTAGATTAAGATATTCACTATATCTGGGGATGTTGGCCAACTATAACCACTAGTTTCGAGGTCTTATTTTTTTTTACGAGAACCTAATGTCATGTGGGATCCTCTCCTACATCTAGGTTTCAATACATCTAGGTTTCAATAAAAGAGTAATCAAAAGCACCTAGCACCTAGCTTTCAAGGCAAAAATTTAGGAAGCAAGTATTATGAGTTCCAAAGCATTTAAACTATATATATATATATCATTTCCTAAAAAACATTCATATTACTATGTTTGAATAATGGAGTAGTTTGAAAAAAAAAAAGGTTTTTAAAAGTTATTATGAGAGAACAAAGGTATGGGAATGACCTATAGACAAATACAAAGGAATGAACTATGTCAATAATAATATAGATTTAGTAAAAGATTCTCAAGTCAGAAAGTAAATATAAAATTATCATAAAAAATGAAAAAAAAAATTGGAGAAATATTTTAAAGTGTAAAATTAGTATTATTGAAAATTATTGAAGTGTATAATTGGCATTATTTCCTCCAAGTCAATTGTTTTGTACACATAGAAAGAATTGCAGTTGAAAAACTTTTGCCAACGAACAAGCAAGTAATTTTTCCATTCAAGTAAGAATGAAAACCCACATTCAATTATCAAACATTCAAGTAAGAATGAAGTCATAAGGTTGAAAACCCACATTCAATTATCAAATATTCGCTATATATATTTAGTCCCATGGTTGTAGCAAACTAAATGTAACCAACAATTTAGGGGTTTGTCACGATTTAAATTTCTGATCACAAAGTATGCTAGGTATGTTATGAATGAAATTATGGTTGATGTAGAAAACCCCAACAATTCCTTAAGCCACGCTCATGCCATTAAACCCACAAGCCCACACAAGAATGTATCAATGTTGAAGTAAATTCTAGTATGTAGATCAAACTCAAATTTAAATGTAGTGCCAAATGCAATGTTTGAGTGAGCAAATCCATGGATCATATCTCATTTATATCAAACTTGACCTTAAATAACAACTCTGAGTAAATGGTATTTAGCATAGATTATGTGTAGCTAAATGAACAAATATTGTAGCAAATAAAACCAGAGAATGTGGGACATTTTAACACGTTTTTTAAAAGATCTGATCACAGAATATGCTCATGGAGTAAAAACGTTTTGCAATGGATGTGACAACATGAAATTTACAATGGATTTCACACCTTCAAACCAATATACATGAATTGTACAACTTTATATCATTGATGTAATAAGTTTGCAATCATGCAATTTAATCTAAGAACTCAAATTGAAAAAATATGCATATAGGTTGTATCCCAAACTTGACCACACTAAATCCTCTGCTATTACAACTTCGTAGGCATAGTTTGTATTTTCAAATAGCAATGCAAGCTAAGTACACTAGGGAAAGGATAATTGTTGATTACATTATCAAACTTTTACATATGCAATGCAACCCATACATAGCAATGTTGTGACAAGATGTGATTAAAATTTCAAATACAATGCAATATGTGTTAAAAACTAGATACATCGCTACTACATTAATTCTTTAGCATAGGTCTGAAGACTTTAATCATAAACATAAGCAAAGACAATACTACCAACCTGATCAATGAGTTATTTTCTTCACCAACATGTTTAGTTTCCATATAACACGCAAACCAGGCTTGCATGTGAAATGAATATCACTTCAAACTCAACAAACAAATGTCATATCATGAAGATAACCTTAATGTATTAGTGCAGTAATGAAAACTACTGTGAAACTGTATGCTGAGGTTAAAATATATTGCTTAGATCCAATATATGTATGAGAAATCTGATCAGAATCAATATCATATGAAAATTATAGACATGAAGAACCATCGTCGTGTATCATGTTCAAAATTTGTCCCACTTAATGATAAGAGTCTGGGAACATTGGGAAATGGATACTAGTAGTTTGATGTTGGTTGGGATTTAGAGGATTTGTAACCACGTCACCACAAAAAGAGACTAAACAAAGATACCTGGAACCATAGCCAAGCAGAACACCATCTCTCTACAGTTTATGGTATAGCCATTATGGATCTTTGAAATGATAAAAATCTAAGATCATTTCATACATAGTATAGGTTGCACAATAAGATAATCTGGGTATAATTTCATTGGTGCATTAGACTCTAGGGTTTGATCGTACATGGGTAACAATCTATATCAAAACTTTGAATGCTAACAAATGCTATTCAATAAAATATCAGTCAACATAAGCAATATGAAAGATGTGACATTTAAGCTCAAACGACCTGGAAAAAGATTAAGCACAGTAAAACCCTAGATTGTGAACGAAAACAAAAAAGGGAAAAATTGTTTTTTAGGGTTTTTGGTGGTTGAAGACAATAAGAAGACGAGTACCTTAGGAGGGGCTATGGAGTCATCACTTCACCTTAGTGTGAAGTCTAGGGTTTATGAAGAATAGTGTTAAAAGGTAACCAGAGGTTTACACTTCAAGCACTATCTAGGGCTTGAAGAAATTAATCAAGGTTGTGAGGGAGGATTGATCGGTGATGATTCTTTCCTCGTGCTCGACAAGGTGAACTTAAAGATGAGCCATGCAAAAGCGAAGAGTTTTTATGGCATCTTATATTAATGCATTAGCAAGAAGCTTTAACGATCGAAGGTATGGTGAGGGATATTACCTTAAACCCTTCAAGTGGAGCATTAAAACACTTCTTTGGCCTTGTAGCAACCGTGTTCTTCTGAGAAATCTTAAAGAAAGTTTTTCTAACCATTGAAATTGCTAGAAAACATCACACAGAGAAATAGATGCAAAATAAATCTCAATAGCCAATCAATTTCATTAATCTCCAAAGATATCAAATGGAGGAGGAATTCTTCTTTTATAGGCGAGAAACCTCCTCAATTACAATGTCAAAGCATGTGCTAGCTCAAAACCACGAGCTCCAAAACCATTTTCTAGGAAAAACCTCGGGGGAGATACAAACAATAATAACATAAGCCAATAATATGCTCACAAGGTACAATGTCCCTCTTAAAAGAGATCAAATGCAATATAAAAATCTTATGTAAGGCCCAAAAAGATTCCAAAGGAGGTGCGTCCCTCAATAAAAGTGTCGATGTCCACATAAGTCAAATGATCTAACTTTTAGTTACTCCATCAAAGGAATGATCCAATAAGTGTACACTTCACAAACATAAGCAAAGACAATACTACGAACCTGATCAATGAGTTATCTTCTTCACCAACATGTTTAGTTACCACTTAACAGTCAAACCAGGTTTGCATGTGAAATGAATAGCAATTCAAACTCAACAAACAAATGCCATATCATGAACATAACCTTAATGTGTTAGTGCAGTAATGAAAATCAATGTGCAGTTGTATGCTCAGGTTAAAAGATATTGCTTAGATCCAATATAGGTATTATGAGCAATCTGATCTGAATCAACAACATGTGAAAATTAAAGCCATGAAGAACCCTCTTAATGTATCAAGTTCAAAATTTGTCCCACTTAATGATAAAGAGTTTGGGAAAACTGGACAATGGATAAAGTAGTTTGATGTGGGTTGGGCTTTAGAGGATTTGTAACCACATCACCATGCAAAGAGACTAGATGAAGATACCTGGAATAATAGAAAAGGACACCATCTCTCTAAAGTTTATGTTGTAGCCATTATGGATCTTGGAAATGATGACAATCTAAGATCATTCCATACATGGTATAGTTTGCACAATAAGATAAACCAAGTATAATTTCATTGGTGCATCAATAGACTCTGGGGTTTGATTATGGATGGGTAACCATCTATATCAAAACTTTGATTGCTAACAAATGGTATTCAATAAAAAATCAGTTAGTATAAGCAATATGAAAGACGTGACATTTAAGCTCAAACAAAGTAGAAAAGGATTCGACAAAGTAAAACCCTAGATAGTGAAAGAAAAAAAAAAGGAAAAAAATGATAATTTATGGTTTTGGGTGGTGGAAGACAAGAAGACAATCGCCTTAGGAGGGGTACAGAGTCATCACTTAACCTCAGTGTGAAATCTAGAGTTTATGAAGAATATTGTTGAAAGGTACCCTTCAAGCGCTATCTAAGGCTTGAAGAATTTTTTCAGGGAGAAAGGATTGATCCATGAGGATTATTTCCTCGTGCTGGACAAGGTGAACTTAAAGATGAGGCAAGCAAAAGAGAAGAGCCTTTATGACATCCTATCTTAATGAATTAGCAAGAAACTTTAGCAATCAAAGGGATGGTGAGGGATGTTACCTTAAACCCTTCCAAATGGAGGATTAAATCACTTCTTTGACCTTGTAGCAGTCATGTTCTTCTAAGTAATCTTAAAGAAAGTTATTCTAACCCTTGAAAATGCTAGAAAACATCACACAAATTGAAATAGATGCACAATAGCCAATCCTTTTCATTAATCTCCAATGATTTCAAATGGAGGAGTAATTCTCCTTTTATAGGTGAGAAGCCTCCTCAATTACAATGTAAAAGAATGTGTTAGTTCAAAACTACAAGCTCCAAAACCATTTTCCTAGCAAAACCTCAGGCAAGACACAAGCAATAATAACATAATCCAATAATATGCTCACAAGGTACAATGTCCCTCTTAAAAGAGATCAAATGCAATATTAAAATCATATGTAAGACCCAAAAAGGTTCCAAAGGAATTGCATTCCTCACTAAAAGTGTCGATGTCCACATAAGTCAAATGATCTAGCGTTTACTTACTCCATCCAGGGAATGGTCCAAGAAGTGTACACTTACAATCATAAGCAAACACAATACTACTAATCGATTAATGAGATATTTTCTTCACCAACATGTTTAGTTGCCACATAACAGTCAGACCAGGCTTGCATGTAAAATTTGGCCCTCATCATGTATCAAGTTCAAAATTCGGCCCTCTTAATGATAAAGAGTCTAGGAATGCCACAAAATGGATACAAGTAGTTTGATGTGGGTCAGGGTTTAGAAGAATTGTAACCACATCACCATGCACAAAGACCAGATGAAGATACTCGGAACAATAGCAAAGGACACCATCTCTCTGCGATTTATGGTATAGCCACTATGGATCTTGGAAATGATGACAATCTAAGATCATTCCATACATTTTATAGATTGCACAATAAAATAAACTAGGTATAATTTTGCATCAATAGACTCTAGCGTTTGATCATAGATGGGTAACCATATATATAAAAAAATTTAATGCTAACAAACGATATTCAATAAAAAATCAATCAGCATAAACAAAATGAAGGATGTGACATTTAAGCTCAAACGACCTAGAAAAGGATTTGGCGAAGTAAAACCCTAGATCGTGAAAGAAAACAAAAAAGGGAAAAAAATGATTTTTTAGGGTTTTAGGTGGTTGAAGACAACAAGAAGACCAGTGCCTTAGGAGGGATATGGAGTCATCACTTCACCTCAATGTGAAGTTTAGGGTTTATGAATAACCCTCTTAAGGTAGCTAGAGGATTACCTTCAAACACTATCTAGGCTTTAAGAAATTCTTCAAGGCTGTGAGGGAGGATTGATCCGTGAGGATTATTTCCTGGTATTGGACAAGGTAGAGAAAAGCCTTTATGACATCCTATCTTAATGCATTAGCAGGAAATTTTAAGGATCAAATGGATGGTGAGGGATCTTACCTTGAACCCTACCAAATGGAGCATTAAAGCATTTATTTGGCCTTGTAGCAACTGTGTTCTTCCAAACAATCTTAAAGAAAATTAATCTAACCTTTGAAAATGCTAGAAAACATCACACGAAAAGAAATAGATGCACAATAAATCTTTATAGCCAATCATTTTTATTGATCTCCAACGATTTCAAATGAAGGACTTGTCCTTTTATAGGTGAGAAGCCTCCTTAATTACAATGTAAAAGCATGTGTTATCTCAAAACCATGAGCTCCAAAACCAAAACATTTGCCCAACAAAACCTCATACAAGATACAAACAATAATAAAATTATCCAATAATATRCTCACAMGGTACAATGTCCCTCTTAGAAGAGATCAAATGCAATATAAAAATCATATGTAAGGAGCAAAAAGATTCCAAAGAAGGTGTGTCCATGAATAAAGTGACATTTACTTCCTCCATCTAGGAAATGGTCCAATATGTGATCACTTCATCTTCATTTTGATAGTTGCATATAGCTAGATAAAGTGTACACTTCTTGGRCCATTCCCTGCAAGGAGTAAGTAAACGTTAGATCATTTGATTTGTGTGTATATCGACACTTTTATGGAGGGACACACCTCCTTTTGGAATCTTTTTGGTTTTTACATATAATTTTTATATTSCATTTGATCTCTTCTAAAAGGAACATTATACCTTATGAACATATTAATGGATTATGTTATTATACCTGCGGCGCCTGGTATATAGCGATAGATAGGACTTTGACCACCTATTACTTTACATTGACCAAACAAAATTTTGAACTTTTCAAAATATTTACATTGTAAATTGATTTTTTTATATATTTTTTTATTATTTAAAATCATTTTTCTCATATCCGATTGGTTGTTGAAACCAACCACTTATTGCTTAGCCGAAGACGAAGGGAAATAAGAGAAATAAATGCACGTGTCTTTTCTGACAGGCATGTGAAGTTTTCAGTTTATCCAAATAAAACATAGCTAATTAACGGATAATTCTTGTGTAAATTTGGAGAAGGTAAAAGATCTAGCGTGCTTCAGATAACTCTAGGCGTAGTAGCCACCGTGGTTGGAACGATTGCAGTCAATGGACTCTACAAAATGGAATTTTGTATCTATAAAGAAACGTTGGGATCAGATTTCTAGAACAACTGGCCCCAAAATTGGTAACTCATTTAGTATGTGCTTTTTATTAGGCTGTCTTGTGAACTGTTCACCTTTTTCCTTAAGCAAAGATAAATTGAAGCCTTGTTTATTTAATTAGAAATCTTATTTTAAAATTCAATTTCTCAATATTGACAAAATAATTTAACTTTTATTTTAAAATTCAATTTCTCACAATTGACATAATAATTTATTTTTCGGGTGCCTGATGCAAGTTACCACACCATGAATGTCTGGAACTGAATAAAATTTAAATTCCTTCCAAAACGATTGGGATATACGGACATGCATACAACTAAACTGTGCGGAGATGACATGTGGATAACTAAAATGTGCGGAGATGACATTCAGATGGCATGGAATAAACGACACTCAACTAAGTTGAGTTTACATCAATCTGGAAAATAATTAATGATTACAATATGGATTAGACGGCTATGCCATCGATTTGTCAAATCCCCATACAACATTGACAGACAACCATCCTTCAATTGCGGTAGGCAACGCTGCTATGCAGACTTGTTATTGTTTGTATATTGTTTGAGGTTTTGCCAAGCAGATGGTTTTGTAACTCATGGTTTTGAGTTACCACGTGCTTTTATATTGTAATTGAGGAGGCTTCTCATCTATAAAAGACCTATAAAAGGAGAAATCTTCTTCCATTTTAATGAAAATGATTGGCTATTGAAATTTATTGTGCATTTATTTTTCTTTGTGTAATGTTTTCTATCATTTTCAAGGGTTAAAACAACTTTCTTTAAGATTATTTGAAAGAACACAACTGCTACAAGGCCAAAGAAGTGTTTTAATGCTCCACTTGGAAGGGTTTAAGGTTAAGATAAGTGTTTTAATGCTCCACTTGGAAGGTTTTAAGGGTAAGATCCATCACCATTTCTTTTGCTTGACTCATCTTTAAGTTCACCTTGTCCAACACCAGGAAATAATCCTTGCGGATCAATTCTCTCTCGCAATGTTGAAGAATTTCTTCAAGCCATCCCTAGATGGTACTTGAAGAGTAATCCTTCAGTTACCTTTCAACACCATTCTTCATAAACCTTAGACTTCACACTGAGGTGAAGTGATGAATCCATAGCCCTCTGAAGGCGTTGGTCTTCTTATAGTTTTCAACCACCCAAAACCCTAAAAAATCAAAATAATTTTTTTATTTTTTGTTTTCTTTCACAATCTAGGGTTTTACTCTGCCTAATCCTTTTCTAGGTCATTTGAGATTAAATG
>ML796427.1:55210-68049 GCA_009831015.1 Picea engelmannii
CTTGTATATCTATCTCTTGGAAGATAATGTGTTCCAAGAAGAACTATACCTGTGGAAGAACAACAAGATAAGAATGGATATCATTAGATAATACACATGAAAGGATGAAATACAAATCATGTGGAAGCTATTGCAATATAAGTCGAATCAATCATGAAGAGACTTAGAAGAAGCAAAGACAGAAAGAAGTCAACAATCGAGAGGAAATTGGAAAAAGACTTATGACGTTTTGTAGAAGACAACAAGATGAAAGCGTGAACTCTGTTAGACAAGAGAGTCAATTATATATTGTAGAAGACAATAAGGATGCAAATGGAAGCGTGGACTTTGTTAGACGGAGGGAGTTGACTATATGCACTCATACATGAAGCAAGCATTAGGAGGGAGCTAATCCTATGATCCATTGAAGATGATGAAGTATATATCCATGATAGCAGCCATGAAAGACAGTATGTATTCTTCTTCGAAGAGAAGCCTTAAAGTATTCCTGGTTGTCCATCCACATCCATGATCTTGTGATGAAAGAAATAAATAGAATATTTAGGGCATGGAATCTACTCCATGGACCCAAGAGCTAAACACGAGAAAGAACATGAAGATTCAAAGAAAGAAAGAGAAGCCAGAACAACCAGTCATTGTATCAAGAATCACAAGATTGTCAGCCTAATATGAACTCTCTAAAAGAAATCAAGTAGAGGAACTGAAAGTCGTGATGAAGAACAGTGTATGGAAGACTTATGAATGAAAGCATTACGAGATCTAGAACTAGAGGTTCTCCCAAATGGAGGGAGAAGACTATGATGATTACTTGTTCCAGTAAACCAGTCTTATCTCTACATGAGTCATTATATCATCAACAACATCCATAAGTTGGAGTTCTACATCAGATGAATGCAAAGAATACTCTCCAGAGAAATTGAATAAAGAGCGTATGAAGAAGCAATCTCAAGACTTTGAGGCATACCAGAAAGAGACCCTTGTATGCAGATAGAAGAAGATAACTTGGTGAAGAACCTGCAGTGCACAACAGAAGCGTGGTGAAGATTTCCTATAACATCAAGATGATTAATCAATAGATCAGATTTCATGATAACAGAAGAAGTGCCACATGAATATGTTCCAGTTTTCCAACAATGATATACTCTATTGTTTAGAGCTACATGAAGCCTTCACAGAAAATCAGTGTTCCAGACTAAAGTACATTTAAAATCAAGCATTACATTATTCTTGATGAAGTCCAGAAAGGATATAGTGGTTCTCCAATACATATCTCCACAGATGAGCAGATAAGAAAACATTTGGTAAAGCTTCTATCCAAGATGAAAGAGTTTGCATACTCAAGATGGAGCTCGTGGAGACGACTTCCTTATTGAAAATGGAAGACATGACTCCCAGGTTGGGAGGGAGCACTGGAAATATTATTGAAGACATTCATTGAAAAACAGTCCAGCTTGGACAGATTCTTTCTTGTTCGAAAAGTGGATTGAGATTTCTGACGGACAACGATTTCCCATTGTGGTTAACATGGGAAATGGTCCAGATTGTTGATGTATCATAGACAACAACTTCCCATTATGGTTAACATGGGGAGTGGTCCAAGGAAGTCTCTCTTCTTGAGGGTTACTCAAGAATACTGGCCCGCCTCGCCGAACAACAATTTCTCATTATGGTTAACATGAGGAATGGTCCGTTTTGGAGGTTGATACAGGACAATATTTTTCTCTTGTGGTTAACAGAGGAAATGGTCCAGAAAGTCATTCCTTAGGGTTTATACATTCTCTCCAGGGTGCACTTTGATTAGTGTAAGAGGAATGGCCCAGGGTGGGGAATGGTCCAGGCTCAACAATCAGGGACAGGCATTTCTTAGGGTTTATACATTCTCTCCAAGGTGCACTTTGATTAGTGTAGGAGGAATGGCCCAGGGTGAGGAATGGTCTAGGCTCAGAAATCAGAAACAATCATTCTTCCTTGTTTGAGAAGAATAGGGTAGATAGCCCATTGTTGATGTTATGCACTAAGGGAAGATATTCTTTCAAATCTCATAGATGTGAGTAAAATATTGGCCCAGATGATTCAGTTTATATCATAACATTGTTTCTATGCAGGTTGTTATTAGATGTTTGTTAGGAAGACTATATGAAAATAGATGTATACTACTGTGGTGGATATGTTCCATTGTTCGTGACTATACGTTGTTGATCAAGTACTTGTGTGTTACTTGGTGTGGTAGTGTACCACTGGATTGTAGTTATGTACTACTATGGATAGACACAGTTGTGTTCTATTTTTTTTTTGATTTCCTTGAAGACTATCAACAATTGATTGGAGATAATCATCAGCCAAATGAATGATGAACAAAGATTTTCCAGACAGAAAATGGTTCATAGCATTTACTCTTCTAGATTAGAAGAATGGCTCTTGCATCACTCTGTGGAGTGAGCATCATGTCTAATTACTCAGATAGAGTATGGTTTCGAGAGATGATGCAGCTGATGATGATGATGGTGCTCATGATCTAGTCATGATCTAGTCCATATAACTATGTTGATGATACCGGGTGAATGGTATGTTTTTTGCTCAAGACCATTACTTGTAATACCTCCCTAGCTAGGAGGGAGTGTTGATATTATAGTAGCTGCAGGAGGTATTTACCTCCACGTGTAAACCTGACGAGAATAGAAGACTCCAGGAAGCAAGAGAAACCCTAATGAGTTGGCTAATAACCCTAGAAGACTTGTCGGCTCAAGAAGATAATATGTATTAGGTTATTAGCCTCCAAGAGAAGAAGTCGACCAGAATAATTAATATACACTGAACAGACAAGCACCTAGAAGGAGAAGTCGGCCCTAGTAAGTCTGCCAGAACCACTATAAATATAGGGCGTCAATCTCTCATTTGACACATCTCAGCAGTTGTAGAGAGCCAGTTTTGCGCAGTGCAGTTGTAGTCTTGTGCACAGGTTTGGAGAAGAGTTGTTGGTGTAGCTATTGCAGCTAGCAGTTACGTTTTGGATTGGACTATCTCTTGGTTAGGGTTTGGACTATCTGATCAACTCTTGTTGATGCACTATCCTTGGGGAAAGGTGTGCTACCCTTTGTATGGCTATCTAGCCTAGGTTTTGCTTCTGGAATGATTCTCTATCAAGGTTAAGGTGCTCGGAGGGTGGATTCGACCTATGGTTGGGTGACAAGGGTATTGTCAATGGTAAAATGAGCACACATCCTTCATATTCTAACATATGCCTTAGGTCATAAAGATAAGGGTTCTATGCGTGATCCTGGAGAGCCTTTAAATATGACTGAGGTACATTTGTCATTAAAGCAGGGGTTGGCAAGGGCTCAAACAATTTCAAGACATTGAAGCTTCTTCTGAAATTGGCAATGGATCATGGGATCTCTCAGCTGCAGGTCTATGGAGATTTTGAAGCTTCTTCTCAAATTGCTTTGTATTCAGTAAATGTCAATAGTTTAGCCTCTCCATTTACAAACATATATTTCAAGAGATTGTTTCCCAGGAAAATGCTTTTTCAAAGCACAGAGTGTTGATGGGAGTACATTGCTTTAATTACAAAATTCAAAGAAGGTTCCAGGCTCGCTATCTTTCAGGTCCCAGTTGAAAAGCACTGTAGGGAGTACATTCACTGGCCTTTTTGCTGCAGAAACTTAAGTATTTTCCTTTTTGGCTAGTCTTTTTCTCTTGAAGTGTTAAATGAGAAAAGGTGAAAAGGAAGAGAACACAAGACTTTTTCGTTGTTCCAAATAAAACCTTTTTATCTCCGTTGGTATATGGAGGTCTCGTGATATTTTTATGTTTGGTGAAAACATGTGTATTTCTAAAAGTTACCTTTTATTGAAATAAGTTGTATAGGAAGAATGTATGATGACTATTTGCAGGGCATTTTAGGGGTATATGGTAGTCCTTCCTTTTGCTTATATATGGAGGTATTTTGCTTTCTAAATGTTGATGAGAAAAGGTGAAAAGGGAACACAGGACTTGGGCTTTTGTTCCAACTAAAACCCTTTTATCTATGTTAAAAAACCCGTTTATCTCTGTTATAATCAAGATATTATGATCATTAGTTGTTGATGAAAATAAGTGTAATTTTGTAGAGATTCCTTTTGTTGAAATGAAAAAATTAATGGATAGGAAGAATGTTATTTTCTACAGTAAATCTCTTCTCATAAAACTATGATGAGTACTCATAGGGTATTTATAGATCTAGAAATTTGTTTAAGATCTAGCAATAGATTTATTTGTGAAGTATCTGCATACCCTTCTCACTCATGTGTCCCACCCTATGATGCCATAGTGTTGAGCTAAAGAGATAGAAGATTCAGTATTACCAGTACATAAATGCAATGTACCTACCTTCTCTCATTTTGCTATCACCAATGATCCTTCTCTCCATTTGCCAACTGCCCTGTTGAAATTAGATTTTTACTTGAATCTGGAACATGTCTTACCTCTTTCAACAACCACTGGTTTCCATTGCATTGCTTTATTTTTACCTTTCCCATTCCAATAATTTTTCATGGTGCATCATCACCCAAATGAATCTGTCCAAAATCACCTTGAACATAATCTAGAAAATGGTTCCTATGGGGTGTGTCATGAAATGAAGCCCTTGAATATACTACCCAAGTCTCATAAATATTATCTACATAATCAAAGCATCTTGTAACACACCACCTGTTACATTTGCTTCCTGATTTCTCTCATGTTGTCCATCTCTTTGTTTCTTTGGAGCTCTGCAGTCTTTCTTCAGATGTCCTTTCTTCCCACAATTACAACACTCTATCTTTCCAAGTCTGGATTTGGATCTGCCCTTCCTAGGATTCCCACGGTTCCCTGGGCCCTTTCCTCTATCCTTTTGTCTTCCCCTGCTCTCCATGTTCAACGCATTACCTGATGTCTCACCTGTGCTTTTCTGTCGCATTTCCTCACTAAGAATAACACCAACAACATCATCAAATTTTAAAGTATTTGAACTAGAGACAGAGTTACTTACAACCATGACTAAGCCGTTCTAGCTTTCTGGCAATGAGCACAAGATTAGAAGAGCCCTGACCTCATCATCAAAGTCCACTTTTATAGAACTTAGTTGATTAGTAACCGTATTAAAATCATTTAAATGATCTGCAACAGACCCACCTTCTGACATCTTCATATTAAATAATCTCTTCATTAGAAATGCCTTATTGGATGTTGAGGGTTTTTCATACAATTTAGCCAATGCATCCATCAAACCCTTCATTGTCTTTTCTTTCAAAATATTGAAAGCCACCGACGTTGCCAGGCTCAGCCGTATCATTCCTAGAGCCTTTATGTCAAGAATCTCCCATTCTTCTTCCTTCATAGTTGTCGGCTTCTTTGTTATTCCTCCCAATGGTAGGAATAGATCCTTCTGATGCAAATAATCTTCCATTTGCATCTTCCATAACTAGTAGTTTTGGCCGTTAAATTTTTCAACCTAAACTTTCCATCTTCTGACATTGCTCCCACTCGAACTAGGAACCCTCATTTCCTGTGAGATACCTTTCGCTCTAATACCAGTTGTTAGAAAATAGGACCGTGGAGCAATAAAATAAAACAAATGCGGAAATAAAATACAGAATATACACAATACAATAGAGACACAGATATACATGGTTCACCCAGTGTGGGCTATGCCCACCAGAGAAATTGTTAGGTCCTTCCTTTATTATTATCCAGCAAATGAAGGGATACAACCTACAACAAACCCATTGTAACTTTCTCTTCTTTCTCTCACAGTCTCCTATCTCATAATACAATATTCACCATAATGCATAGTCACAATACATTTCCCTCATAACAGAGGGTTGCCTTCTAGGGAAAAAAACCCTAACATGATTTCTACCGTTAGATCTGTGACCTTATAATGAACGGTCTAGATTTATAATGAAATTACAATATACTTTTACAAGGAAAATTTTCCTTCGAGGGCTTTGCCCCCGTACCCCCCGGACCCCGCAGAGGGGGTAAACCCCCTTTGCACTCCATCGCATGGAAGAGTGTACATACTTATGGGGTGTAAATACTTCATGGGGTGTAAACACGGCTGAAAACAAAATACCTCTCAATCAGAAAGATAATCAGGCTCCACAACCAACAACCTGAACCAAGGTCAACAAAACAACATGCAAGAATAATACTCTTTTGATAATCGTAATAAAACAATACCACGAATAATCATCACAATATCTCCTTTAGAGTTATCACTTGTGACCTCCCTGAAACAAAGATCAAAAGTAAGAAATACAATACGAAATGAGATCAAAACTCTTCTAGTGTTGTGATCAAACATTCCTCCATGGTAACCTGGAACCAACACAAGAAGTTTCTCCTAGAGGAAACGTTAGTTGTAGCTAGTAAATGATTACATTAATCATTTATCTCAATATGTTCACATGCTACCAAGTATAATATTTTTCAAAGATTGCTACCTCAACTATAGTGTTTACTTGTAAAGGGGTAGTTATCAACTTGTCATGTGCAACTTTGAATCTTATCAACTTAATTAATCAAACCCGGAACCTGGAGTCTTGTCCTCAAGAATAAGTGTGTTGATTTTCTTCCAAGTCTCCTTCACTCGAGATGACAAGTGCTTTCTTCAATCTGTCTTTTGTACTAAGACAATATGTTATCTTGACAGAAGGTCAGGTTAGAGAATAAACTCTATGATCTCAAATTTAATCAATCTAATACCTTGACTTTAATTTTTTTACCAAAGGTTAGTATGATGGTCATAGCTTCAACATGCAATCTAGATCAAAATAATGTCATAACAAATAGATGCATATCAAAATAATCAAACCTGGGTTGCATTATTCCTTTAAATGTGTTGGACCTTGAGATCCTTCTGGATCTATGGTAATATATCCCTTCTCCTGCAAATACCCTTTAAAGCTTAACAGTTTAAACATATGTGAGTACATACCTCTGATAGTAGTGGCACCATCTGGTAGTAGCGGTAATAATTACCAACCCTTTTAAAACTTCAAGGGTGACTGCAACCGGTATTGCAGTTGATACATCAACTGATACTGCAATTGATTCTGAAACTACAACTACAACGTATGGTTTTACGAGGAAACCCTAATTTTTCAAACTTCAAATTTTGAAATTCGGATCCAGGGACTAGATGCGCTGGGCTGAGGCAAGTTTGTTGGAGCTATTAGATTTAAAAAATTTCAAGTTTTTTCCCTTGAAACTTAACCTGCGGAAATCTGGATTGGTACTTTTGGTACTAGTTCTGGTTTCCTGGTTTTCTGGTACTTCTGGTTTTCTTGTTTTCTGGTACTAGTCAAAACTAGGGTTTGAATTTCCAGAGGCTCTGTCCACTGAAAAGGTGTGCTCAAGCTACCAAAAGATTCACTAGGATAGGGCACACTTTTCTAGATGTTTTTTAGTCAAAATTCCTCTCCAACAAAAAGCCCTAATTTTCTTGTACGACAACGATAGCGTTTTTTATTATCCAGTGAAAGGTGCTCTCTTCAGCTTAGCTCTGATATCATGTTAAGTTTTGAGCTATTATTAGGTTTCTTTTCAATTTACTAGATAGCAATAACATAGGTAGGATCACTAAGAGAAACACAATCACAAGATACACAACATTTATCCTGGGAAACCCTCATGGGGGAGAAAACCCAACACAAACTTCCTTAATATAGATAGTCAATACAATGCCAAGGCAATAAACCAAAACACTAGAGAATATCCAACACTGAAAAATATGCCTCTATCTTCCTTCTTCTCCCAACTGCAGCTACCGAACTTGCACACTTGATGAGCGAATGAGTGAGTGAGATAATGAGGCGTTGTCTTCCTTTATTTATACAAGCTAGCAAGCATTCGAAAGGTGTCTCTTCACTGGGTAGGGCCGACTTGTATTCATAGTGGTTAAAACCACTTTAATTAGGCTTGGGGGCGACTTCTCAATTTGCATAATATATTTAGGGTTTGACCAATCCACAAAAAGGGAATTGATCAAGTACAAATTCCGACATGATAAATCCACAAAAGGGGATTGATCAGATGAATAATAACTCAATAGTGAATAGAATACTCTTTGTAGTTACAATATTTCAACATCATTGACCTCTACGTGTAACCTTTGACGAGACTAGAATATTCTGGGAATAAAGAGAAACCATAAATAATTGGTTAATAACCCTAGAAGACAAGTCGGCTCAAGAGAATAAATTATATTAAGTTGTTATCCTCTAGAATAAGAAGTCGGCCTAGTTAGGTCACTTGGAGGACTATAAATAGAGGGAACTTGAGCTCATTTGCACTCGCTCACTCTCACAACTGCATATGGACTAGTGGTGTGCATGACTAGAGGAGAGTTGCAGCTGCTACAGTGGTGACTTGGTCTTTGGTTATGGTTTGGACTTTCTACTTGGTACACTAGCTTTATAAAGAGGTATGCTACCTTGGTTGGCTATTGGTTCTAGTGATTGCTTCCAGAATTATTATATTTGTCATGGTTAAGGTGCTAGGGGGTGGCCTTTGTTCCTATGGTTGGGTGACAATATAGTGATATTGTCTATGGTGAAACGAGCACACCTATTATTTTAACAGGGTTGTGGTTGTATTGGGACATTAGGTTCATTTTGATGTCACATAAGGAGCATTTTAACTCAAATGTCAACATGGAAGGAATTTGTATTTTGATAAGTGTATCCTAGATCTTCCTCTGCACTTATAATTCCCTCCATTTTTCCTAGCTATTATAAACACCTTAGACTCGTTTTAATAAGAAGCTTAAGAAACCCTAACACTAGAGATCGTTTCTTGTATTTTGGTTTTAATTGATACAATTGGGAATCTCCCATATTAAAATTACCTTCATGTTTGGTGGGTGGTGAGATTGAATGGATTCAACCCCTTAACTATGAAAAAAAAAACCTTTTATTGCATATATTTTGAAATCAAACTACAAATATTTTTCAAAATTACCCTCTCAATAAAAAAATAGATCTAGCAAAGAAAGTGTGAGCCACATCAAGGATGGAATTTGAAAAACATTCCACCCATTATAGATGATGGTTTTAATCATATAATAAAAAAAAATTGAGGAATTGATTGGTTTTATTTACAACCAACTATGTAGTGTACCTTTTGCTGACCAAGTCTTTTAACGCGCAATATAACAATCTGTATACACTTACATTGGATTTACATAACACATACAGTCCAGTATATACTCCACATGCATTTAACAATTAAACACATTCAACACAGAGTATTCATATGAATTACTACCATGATCAGCAAGCAATTAGATTTTCATATTAATTCATATACACAGCGGAAAACATGATTCATAATATGTATACATCACAATCATGCCAAATGTGATAAGAACATAGTTAGACACTTATCTTGTAACAATGGTGAAATCCACCAACCAAATGCAGGCCTTCCACGAACCTCCCAGACTTAGACCACACTGCTCATCATCTCAACAGTGGATCACCCCCGAGCTGGGACTGAGCTCCACCCCAAGGCAAGGAATTCTAGGATAGGCTAAGGTTACAGGGAAACAACACAGAAATATCTGGAAAGGTTCTTCCCAAAGATGCCATCTTACGCCCACTACTACCAAACTCTCATTCCCCACATGCCTGTTCCGCCCGGGAGTATACACCTTCACATGCACAGTCCATCGGTGCTAACCTCCTCTCTGGGTCTCGGCAACAGGCTGGATCAGGAAGTCTTAGAGTTTGAAGCTGGTGCTGGACACTCTCTGGAAGAGACTGCTTCCCAGCAAAATCTTTCACCTGGAAAGAGTTGCTCACAGGCCTGACAACCTACTTCTTCCAAACAAAGTCACCTCCCTCACCAGAAGAGAGGACATACACCAGCTCATCACGAGCTTACTCTGGTCAATATGCTACACGCAGTCCAGCACTGCGTGGCCGCAACAACCAATTGGGAAAAACGAACATGCACTTCTCCAACAGGTTCAGCAATCACAAAATCGTATCATGGTTTTTGTTTCGGAATGGTATGAGGGTAATATTGTAGAGGTCGACTGGTTCCCCCTTAGACGGTCAGGTAGAATGGAGAAGATCCCCTCACACGGTTCATCTCGGCGATTATTTTTGCATACACCAGGGTTGACACTTGTCACCCTGGGAACTGCATGCGTTCCCACAGCGTGCATTCCCTTTGCACGCTCCCCCCTTTGCCAGGAACTTAGGATAAAATAATATGCACATGGCTCTTTTTGGAAATAATATTAAAATATTATTCCAGGCCTAAGCCCTCTAGGCTTAGCCCCTAGGCTCAACACTCAGCCCCTTTTTTTCCACCTTCTAGCCCTTAATCCCTTGCCCACTCTGTGGACGCTCAGTCCCCCATCACTCATTCATCGTGGTCGGTCTGCACTTGGCAGTGTTTATATTTTATTGATGTGATGCATACATACAGATACAAAATCCAGGCCCTTGGCCTTCAACCCTTAGGCTCTCTGGCCTAATCAAACACATAAGCCTACCGACTTATACAAAACTTGGCTCACAAGCCTATAACAAATATTTACAATCTCTTTCAGATCATAGTTTACATCGGAGCTCGGCCTTGGGGACACTACAATCCCCTCCCCTTATTTTTGCACTGTCCTCAGTGCAACTTTACATAGCATCTGCAAGCTTTTCAAAATTTTCAAAAAGATGCGGGTACTCTGCCCGCATAACATCTGCATGCTCCCATGTCACGTCCTCAGGACCGTACCAGGTCCAATGGACCTTTACAAGATCTATAGCTCGATTCCGGAGCTGTTTGCTTTTCCTGTCCAATATGTGCACAGGATGCACTTGCAGGACACCTTCTGGTTCCACCTGAATCACAGTCCAATCGATAACATGATTAGCATCAGGTACATATTTGTTAAGTAGTGAAACATGAAACACATTATGTACAGTCATAGATGCAGGTAATGCAAGCATGTATTCAACCGGCCCAATCCTTTCTAGGATCTCAAATGGCCCACAAAATCTTGCTGCCAACTTGGCGCAACTTCCCAATTTCAGGGAACTCTTGTTAGTTTTCACTTTCAGGAAAACATGGTCACACACTTGGAATTCTCTATGGGTTCTGTTACTATCAGCGTAACTTTTCTGCTTGTCCTGGGCAAATTTCAAATTCTATTTGATTTTTATCATTTGATCTTCCATCTCTTTGAGTAGTTTGGGTCCAACTACTACCCTGTCAGCTGGATTATCCCAGCTCACTGGAGTGTTGCACTTTCTTCCATAAAGTGCTTCTAATGGGCTCATCTTTAGTGATGCATGATACCCATTGTTGTAGGCGAATTCTACCAAATGCAGGTAGTCTTCCCACCTTGATGGTTTATCCATCACATACATTCTCAGCATGTCTTCTATTACTCTATTTACTCTCTCTGTCTGTCCATCAGACTCAGGATGATACGCTGTACTAAAGTTCAGATTCGTTCCGAATCCTTTGAACAGTCCTTTCCAGAAATTCGAAGTGAATTTCAGGTCCCTATCAGACACAATTTTCTTAGGAATTCCATGCAAGCGTGCAACTTCTTTTAAAAAGATATCAGCAACATCTTCTTCTCTGTGGGTGGTTTTCAGTGGAATAAAATGGGTAGATTTAGTAAGCTTGTCCACCACCACCATGATTGAATCATGCTGCTTGCTTGTTCTGGGCAATCCTGTGATAAAATCCATTGTTACCATGTCCCATTTCCATTCAGGAATAGGTAAAGGTTGCAGCAACCCTGCTGGGTGTTTGTGCTCAGCCTTGACCTTCTGGCATTCCATACATCTGGCGATGTATTCAGCAATTTCTTTCTTCAGACCCGACCAAAAAAAATGGCTTTTGACTGCTACCACAGTCTTCTGATATCCAGGATGTCCAGCATAAGCCACGTTATGCATGTCCTTTAGAATTGCCAGCTTCAATTCTCGGTCATTGGGTACATGTACTCTGTTCTTATACAGAAGTAGACCATCAGTTCTCAAGGCATAACCTTTCTCAATCTGTGGTCTTTCATGCTGCTGTAGCTTTGCTACAAGATTTCTGTACTGCAAATCAGCACTTGCAGCCTCAATAATTCTGTCTTTCAACTCAATTTTGTACATGCTAATGGCTGTAGCATGTAATTCATGCACTTTTCTGCTGAGTGCATCAGCCACCTTATTGTCTTTCCCTTTGATATACCTGATATCAAAGTCATATTCACACATAAATTCCAGCCATCTATTTTGTCTGGTATTTAAGGTCAGCTGATCAAATAAATATTTCATTCCGTTGTGGTCTGTTCTTAATTTAAATCTCTTGCCCATGAGGTAATGTCTCCATTTCCTCAATGTGTGGACAAATGCTGCCAGCTCTAAATCATGAGTGGCATAATTCTTTTCATTCTCTTTCAGATTTCGGGATTCATAACAAATTACAAATCCCTCTTGGTTGAGAACTCCTCCCAGCGCCTCCTTACACGCATCTGTGCACACTATGTAATCCTTATTTGGATTTGCAATCTTTAGGATTGGAGCACTAGTGAGCAGCTTCTTCAAGCGCTGGAAGCTGCTCTCGCATTCTTCAGTCCACTGGAACTTCTTCCCCTTCCTTTGCAAGGAAGTGATAGCATGTGCTATCCTTGAAAATCCGGCTATGAACCTCCTATAATAGCCTGCCAGACCGATAAAGGATCTAACTTCTGTTACATTCCTTGGCGCTGGCCATTCTTGAATGGCCTGTACCTTCTCAGGATCCACAACAATCCCCTCTTCAGAAATAATGTGTCCCAGATAGTGGATCTGCTTTTGGTAAAAAGAGCA
>ML796427.1:73945-84368 GCA_009831015.1 Picea engelmannii
ATGCTTTATCACATGTGTTCTTTGCCTTTGGTGCTCAAGCTTGTGTTCCCCTTTCCAATAGGAAATACTTCCACTAGAGCGAAGGTCCTCCATCCTTCAAAGCAGGTAAGTAGATGGAAAAAATCAAAAGGTAATAAGGTTCATTACATTCACTTTGATCTCTCTCCATTGATCTTAGAGTGGGGGGGATAGGTTTCAAAAGATTACTTGGTGTATTTTTCCTAGCATCCATGCAATGTGTTGAGACGATACTAAAATCCACAATATATTCCTTATGTTTTAGAGAAGTTACTTATGTCGTAATATTTAAGAAAATTAATGTTGTGCAGGTTTAATCTCAGCATGATAGTGGTTCAAAGAATTTATTTATGATGTAATCTTGAAATTTTTTAATGTTGCGCTATTTTAATGTCACATATTAGAATGTGGGATTTGACTCTATTAGCAATGACAAGGTACAAGTTTTTGAGCCTTTGGATGGCCATCAATAGGACTTGGTGAAGTTAGTAAAGGGAGTTGATCCATGTGCATTGTTGGAAGAGGTTAGCTTGGAAAATGACATTGTAGCCTTTGATACTAGTGGTGCCAACAACTTAAATGGAGATACATTGTAGGTGAATCCACAACAAAAGGGTAAAAAAGTGGAAAATGAGTGAACTCGAGTTGTATTAGGGGAAGACATCACTATGTCTTAAGGAGTGGCCATGTCCCTCAAAAAATTGACTGGAAGGTTTTATGGCCACTTCATCTTTAATAAGAATCTAATGATTTGGATTGAGAAGGGGTTGTAGTATGTATTATGGTATTCATCGACATTCCATACCCTTGTACAAGATTGGATAGGCTTTCCATTTTCAAGCTGACATTGATGTTGCAATCATTTTGAAGTCACGTTGGTACTAGGGTGTAGTAGTATTATCTCAAAAAAATGGGAGGCAAGGTTCAATCCTCGCTCAAAAAGGATCTTAGTGCATCTAATCTTGGTAAAGATATTGATCTATTAATCGAGTTTTGGATAGTGGAGATCCTCAAGGCCATAGGAGATAGGCTCAAGACCTTTGTCAAAGTAGATGAGGAGTTTAACTCTAGACTCTCACATTTTGTTGCTTGAATTCTAGTAGAATTGGACTTAAAAGATGAGCTACTTAAATACATTTCACTAGTAGTGGATTGTGTAGGGATTCCCTTCCAATGTGTTCATTTCCATATCTATGGGAATGTGGTTAGTCACTACACATTGAAGTTTCATCATAAGGTCTAGATGAAAATAACTTGTGAAGGAAATGAGAAAAAGGTTAAGTCTAACACATTTTTCAAAGGATGATGATAGGAAAGCCATTAGGTTTTGTGAAAGATAAAAAGGTCTTGAAGGAAGGGGTTTGTGTAGAAATGTTACGAGGAAAAAGTTAAGGTGAAGGTTGTCATTTTAATGGAAAAAGGTGGTAAATTATAATCTACTCAACAAATAGAAAATGAGATCATTCAATGTTTGGTTGTGGAGATAGGGGAGCCACAAAAACTTGATTCTATGTATGCGTCTATATTTGCAACCTCAGGTGAGTTGTTCCTTGGTCTTCCTCATATGTTCTCTATTGGAAATTCTATTAATTTTTCGTATCAAGAAGAGGGGGTGGGGGGGGTGGGTAAAAGGAATAATTATAAGTAATTTTCATCATTGAAGATTATATATGGGATAAAACCTATGGAGGACAAGGTAATAAATGGAGGGGTTCTTATGGCATTGTGTAGGGATTAGCTTTTGGCTAGGTGTGGAGAAGATCTCAAGGATAAAGAGGATGCACTAAATGATATTAAAGATGGTAGTAATGTTGTTTTTAAGTCTACTAATGGAGGTATAGATAAAAGGAAAACTAGTCATTATGTTGAAAGGATTCTTTCTTTGGAAAATGGGCTTTCATAGATTGTTTTTTCTCCTTTACAATGGAATAAGGTTATAGGAGAGCCACTTACTATAAACCCAACTTCAAGAAGTACTACAAAATATACAAAGAAGGGATGAATTTGGTGGAATAATTGTAGATAAGAAGATAAGGTTTTGATCTTAAGTGCTTCAATGGGATTTGTACACAAATATGGGGGGATGATCATATTCTTATGAAATAAGTGTGTATAAGGGAGGTCTTTGGTGGAGTGGAAAAATACAAGGAGCCGAAAGTGAAGGTGGTGGAAGGGGATGTGATGTTTGAAAAGAGTTCAACATTAGTTGATCAGAAATTTAAGTATTAGTTCGTTGAAACATGAAAGCCACATCCCTTGGAGTCAAAATATTTTTTGGTACCTCCTACTACTAGTAAGCTTTTATCATAACTATCAATTATATTGAAAATTATTCATTGTGTTTTTCTCAATATGATTGGCCTTATTTAGGTGGTTTATAAAAGTAAATCTATTATCCACTATAGTAATGGGGATATATGTAAGGAGGATGTAGGATTGCAATGTGGCTCTCCTATGGATCAAGTATCCTCTCTAGTAGAGGATAAACTATGCAACCTTGAACTAGTATAGGGTTCTAATGGCCTTATTTCTAGACTATCTCTCAATGATGTGGAGGGTTTTTTTTAGGGTCACTTCTTTAGATATCCTCTCAAACTCTAGGAATGGGTCCAAGGGAAGTATGGAAGAGGAGTTGAGGGAGGAATGAGTAAAGATATAGGGAAGGTAACCCAAGGTAGGGTATAAAATCACACCTCTAGCTAAAAGTAAGGTTATTCAAGAAGTTATGAGGAGAAAAAAACTTTGGAAAGGGCCCTTAAAGTAGGGCATTCCCTAGTGAAGGTGCATCAATGATTATTTTGTCTTTAAACTTTTGAGATTTGGGCAAGCCCTCGAAAAAACTTGCCTTGAGAAAACTTGTAGATCTCTGCAACACTAATATCATTTTGATTCAATAAACTACTATGGAGGGGTAGAGGTTTATTGATGAACTTTCAATGTCATGGAAGGAGTGAGGATTCATAGGTTTGGATTTGGTAGGGCGCTCGAGGGGATTGTTCACTAGTTGGAGAATGAAATCACTCAAATTGATACTTCAATGGTTCCATTCTCAAGGATTGGAGTTGTTCTCTACTCCTTGGATCTCAGGAAATCCTTCAATATTTTTAATATGTATGGGCCTTTCAAGGAGAGGATCCCATTTTTAGAATATCTAATGGATCAACATTTTGTATAATTTGAAATGTTGACTATAGGCGGAAATTTAAATCTCACAATTAAAAGAAATTAAAACCAGGGAAAAATGATGAGGGAGGGAATCCCTTTATAGGGTTTATCTTCCAAAAGTTTGAAGACACTAACCTGGTGGATGTAGGCACTTTGAAGCTCTCTTCAACCTTTGAGAAATTTGAACACATGGTTGGAAAAAATAGCAAAATGGATTGATAGATTTTAGTCTCCAAAACAATGATAAATTACCTTAAAAGAATAAGGACTTGGGTAGAGGATTGGGTGGATTATAATTCTAATCCTCTTTCAAATAGAGAAAGAGGGATAAAAAATTCATGTCCTTTTAAGTTTATTGTCCAATGGTTAAAAGATGAGAGGTTTACAATGTTGTCGAATTTGAATGTGTGAAATTCGATCCCTCCTCAAGGGAATCAACTAATCTTCCACGTGACGATGAATATCAAAAAAGTTAAATCCACTACTTTAAAATGAGATTTTGAAAAAATATGCAAAGAATTGCACTTTTTCTTTTCAGTGGAGAATGGTATAGTAGAGATCTACTCACAAGACTTTGACTTAAGATTTGAGGACATTGATAGGGAAGATAGAAGAAAAAGAAAAAGAAACCCAATGGAGCTTCAAGTGCAAGGCTCTCTAGCTAGCCAACAAGGTTGAAAATACAAGACACTTCCATAACTATGCTAATCATTGAAAAACATCAATACTATGTAGTAAATGTAAAACTCTCATGGTATCATGGAAAATTCCTTCAAGAAGGATTTAGAAAAGAAGAGGGTTAATCACTAAAATTGTGAATATTACATCCTTTTCCCCTAGATTTATAAGGGAGCGAGAAAATGTGCTAACAATAAAGGAAGTGTCAAATCAAGAGTTGAATGTTCGTCTAGAATCCTTTTAGATGAATAACAACAAAGGTTCAAATGGGTAAGTGATCTGGATTGGGTCATTATATTATTTGTCATCTATCTCGATGCTTTCAGAGTGGAAACAATTGGAGGAATCAGCTTGCAGGGTCATTTTAGTGGCAGGTCCCAGTTTGGAAAATTGGGGTTCATAACCTTTCGAATTCATTTGGAGACATTAAACGAAGCTTCTTGGGGTTCTGGAATTCAAAACTTGTTCCCACCCCCTTGACGGTGTTTTACCAATGGTGCATACCTTGCGTCAATTGGAGTTCATGTGAAAAAGTTGTGTCTCCCGCAAGTTGACCTATTGTGTTGACCACCATGGTTACACGAGAAGATGCCATGTCAAGTCCCATTACTCATGCATATGGGGCTAGCCACATGAGGAATTTCAAGAGGATTCTAGAAGGTTCAAAACCCTACCACAATTGAGAGTTGAAGAAGTCAAAAACCTACCCCTAGATAACTATTGAGCTATGTTAAATATCGGGCCACTAGGAGAAGGGGTTCCATTCTATGTTATTGTATTTTGTTCCATAGCAGAGCAAAACAAGTGGGAGTGGGAAATTAGAGAGAATAAAAGAGGGGGTTAATGTTATGTAGCATCCAAACATGCCACAAGTCTCAGGTAACTCTATAGAGAGTGCCTTCTCCTTTGTACTTGCATTATTTCCATACCAAAGAAAAGGGAGGAGAGCAACCTCACCTTATAGCTAGGTTTTATCCCGTAAGGGTTTCCCAAACAAAATCTTTGTGTTATCTTTTGGATGGTATGTGTTGTACTTTATTGTTCTCTATTTTCCACATTCTATCTACTTCATGCATAAGCATAAAATCACTAACTAAATACTTTGGAATCTAAACTAATTTAACCTTCATAGCGTAGATTTCAATTTTATTTATCAGATATGTTGTGACGAACTGTTCCAGTGGAATATCCACCATAATTTACAAATCAGTAAGAATTGTCACACTTTATATAGTGCTCTATTTTGTTGGAAGAGTAGCTATTGAGAGTGGTGGAAGATACTAAAATATTAGGGAGAGTTATTGAAGAATCAAATTCTACTTTTATCTCTTTAATCCCAAAAACAAATAGCCTTGAATCGTTTGAGAATTTTAAGCCTATTCCTTGTGTCACTATATTTTTAAAATAATAATGAAAGATATTGTTGTTAGGGTGAATAATATATTTTCAAAATAAATCTCAAAAGAACAATTTGGTTTCATAAATGGAAGATTCATTCATGTAGGGTTTTCATACTATTAAAACTTAGAGAGATAATGTTATGGTTATGAAGCTAAATTTATGCGATGTTAACGATATTGTTTTAATTAATGGCTCGACGTTTGGGGTTTTTTAATCCCTTGTTGCAAGGGGTGTACTATAGCACCTCTTTTGTCTCTAATTATAGTTGAAGGAGGTCCATAGGTTGGTAGTGGATTATTATTTCGACTTCTAAAGGGTTTGATTGTTACATTGTAAAATCCAGTGATCTATCACTTGGGACAAGAAATGGATGATACAACCACTACCTTGTTGAGTTGAGGTTGTCAAGGTTCAAAAAATAGGTGAGGGCCTAAGCTTCTCAGACCCCGACTCAAGGTTGTGGGAGGCTTATGTAGGTCAATGAAAAAATGCGATAAGGAAGATTCTTTAGTTTGATCTAAGAATCTTATAATGGGTGAATATCCCCAAAAATTGAGTTACAAAGTTCTATGTAAAAATGATAATCATGATGAGTAGGTTTGTTGGTGGAAGCCAATGTGGAAGGTGAACACTTCATTAAACATTAAATCTTACACATAACTTGATCTTCGAAACAAAGCCTTGACATGAGATGTTGCCCAAATACATAGTAGAAATTGTCAAGGGAAATGTACCTTATGTAAGCAAGATGACAAATCCAATGATCGTTTATTACATGTTTGTCCTTATAGAGAAGAGTTTATCTAGTGATCACTTATTACATATTTGTCCTTAGCAGAATCAAAGAATGAAATGGGATTTAAAAAATTAGTTCCAAAATAAAGCTCTGTGTTGGTGCTCAAACTCACACCCAGGGGAAGTCCTTCCCTATGAGGGGGAGATTGGGGCAACGAAACAAGCAATCCACCCACTCTCACCTCAGCAGTGTTGCTTCTACTCTTCTAGGCTAGGGTTTCTAACCTAAGTATGGTTTTCCTATAATGCCAACTCAATTCTACCTCTGCAAGTAAGGCGGGTAAGGGAAAATACTTGCTTAACTTCGGTTAAGACAAAGCAAGGAAAAAAATCATGCTCGAGATTGCACACCAACTTCAATGCATCACATGTGTTCATTTAATCGATTTTTATGAAGTCTATGAGATATGGGTTCATTCTTAAAACATCTTCGTGTAACTTATCATTTAATGAACCATACAACCAACAAATACAAAGCTTCCAATGTATAGTTTGCTAGTACCAGAGCATATATATATATATATTGACAACAGATTTGAAATAAATATTCTAACCATACCATCCGCATCAAACCATAAATGTATATCATGAGTTACGACACGATTGTAACAAACTAAATGTAGCCAACAATTTAGGGGTTTGTCACGATTTAAATTTTTGATCACAAATGTATGCTAGGTATGCTATGAATGAAATGGTTGATGTAGAAAACCCCAACAATTTTTTAAGCCAAGATCATGCCATTAAACCCACAAGCCCACACAAGAATGTATCAATGTTGTAGTAAATTCCATTATGCAGATCGAACTCAAATTTAAATGTAGTGCAAAAATGCAATGTTTGAGTTAAGAGAAAATGCATGGATCATATCTCATTTATACCAAACTTGACCATAAAAACCAACTCTGAGTAAATGGTATTTAGCGTAGAACTTATGTGTTCATAATATATGTTATAAATGAACCACTATTGTAGCAAATATAACCAGAGAATGTGAGACATTTTAACACATTTTTTTAAAGGATCTTATCACAGAATATGCTCATGGAGTAAAAACGTTTTGCAATGGATGTGACAACATGAAATTTACAATGGATTTCAAACCTTCAAACCAATGTACATAAATCGTACAACTTTATATCATTTTTGTAATAAGATTGCAATCATTCAATTTAATCTGAGATCTCAAATCGAAAAAAGATGCATAGGTTGTATGTCAAACTTGACCACACTAAAACCTCTGCTATTACAACTTCATAGGTACAATTTGTATTTTCAAATAGAAGTGCAAGGTAAGTACACTGGGGAAAGGATAATTGTTGAAGCAAACATATTTACATTACCAAACCTTCACGTATGCAATGAAACCCATATGTATCAATGTTGTGACAAGATGTGATTAAAATTTCAAATACAGTGCAATATGTGTTAGAAACTAGATACATCGCTATTGCATTAATTATTTAGCACATGCCTGAAAATTTTGATCATAAACATAAGCAAAGACAATACTACTAACCTTATTAATGAGTTATTTTCTTCACAAACATGTTTAGTTTCCATATAACACTCAAACCAACATTGCATGTGAAATGAATATCAGTTCAAACTCAACAAACAAATGCCATATCATGAAGATAACCTTAATATATTAATGCAGTAACGAAAACCAATGTGCAACTACATGCCAAGGATAAAATATATTGCTTAGATCCAATGTATGTATGAGAAATCTGATCAGAATCAATATCATATGAAAATTATAGCCATGAAAAACCCTCGCCATGTATCATGTTCAAAATTTATCCCACTTAATGATAAAGAGTCTGGGAACATTGGGCAATGGATACTAGTAGTTTGATGTGGGTTGGGATTTAGAGGATTTGTAACCACATCACCATGCAAAGAGAATGGACAAAGATACCTGGAACCATAGCCAAGAAGGACACCATCTCTCTACAGTTTATGGTATAGCCATTATGGATCTTGGAAAAGATGACAATCTAAGATCATTCCATACGTAGTATAGATTATAGAATAAGATAAACCAGGTATAATTTCATCGGTGCATCAATAGTCTCTAAGGTTTGATCATACATGGGTAACTATATATATCAAAACTTTGAATGCTAACAAATTTTATTCAATAAAAAACCAGTTAGCATAAGCAATATGAAAGATGTGGCATTTAAGCTCAAACGACCTAAAAAAGGATGAGGCAAAGTAAAACCCTAGATCGTGAAAGAAAACAAAAAGGGAAAAATTGATTTTTTAGGGTTTTGGGTGGTTGAAGACAACAAGAAGATGAGCGCCTTAGGAGGGTTATTTAGTCATCACTTCACCTTAGTGTGAAGTCTATGGTTTATGAAGAATAGTGTTAAAAGGTAACCGAAGGTTTATGCTTCAAGCACTATCTAGGGCTTGAAGAAATTATTCAAGGCTACAAGGAAGGATTGATTAGTGAGGATTAATTGCTCGTACTAGACAAGGTGAACTTAAAGATGAGCCAAGCAAAAGAGAAGAGCCTTTATGACAACCTATATTAATGTATTAGCGAGAAACTTTAACGATCGAAGGTATGGTGAGGGATATTACCTTAAACCCTTCAAGTGGATCATTAAAGCACTTATTTGGCCTTGTAGCAATCATGTTCTTCCAAGCAATCTTAAAAAAAGTTATTCTAAACCTTTAAAATGCTAGAAAACATCACACGAAGAGAAATAGATGCACAATAAATCTCAATAGCCAATTGTTTCATTAATCTCCAACGATTTCAAATGGAAGAAGAATTCTTCTTTTATAGGTGAGAAGTCTCTTCAATTACAATGTAAAAGCATGTGCTAGCTCAAAACCACAAGCTCCAAAACCATTTTCTAGGAAAAACCTCGGGCAAGATACAAGCAATAATAACATAATCCAATAATATGCTCACAAGCTACAATGTCCCTCTTAGAAGAGATCAAATGCAATATAAAAATCATATGTAAGGTCAAAAAATATTCCACCAAAGGAGGTGTGACCCTCAATAAAAGTGTCGATGTCCACATAAGTCAAATGATCTAACATTTAGTTACTCCATCCAAGGAATGATCTAATAAGTGCACAATTCACAAACATAAACAAAGACAATACTACTAACCCAATCAATGAGTTATTTTCTTCACCAACATGTTTAGTTACCACATAACACTCAGACTAGGCTTGCATGTGAAATGAATAGCAATTCCAACTCGGCAAACAAATTCCATATCATGAAGATAACCTTAGTGTATTAGTGTAGTAATGAAATTCAATGTGAAATTGTATGCTCGGGTTAAAAGATATTGCTTAGATCCAATATAGGTATGAAAAATGTGATCAGAATCAACAACATATGAAAATTAAAGTCATAAAGAACCCTCGCCATGTATCAAGTTCAAAATTTGTCCCGCTTAAGGATAAAGAGTTTGGGAACGCTAGGCAATGGATACGAGTAGTTTGATGTGGATTGTGCTTTAGGGTATTTGTAACCACATCACCATGCAAAGAGACTAGACGAAGACACCTAGAACAATAGCCAAGAGGGACACCATCTCTCTAAAGTTTATGGTGTAGCCACTATGAATCTTGGAAATGACGACAATCTAAAATCATTCCATGTGCCATGGCATAGGTTGCACAATAAGATCAACCAAGTATAATTTCATTGGTCCATCAATAGACTCTAGGGTTTGATCGTGGATGAGTAACCATCTATATCAAAACTTTGATTGCTAATAAATGGTATTCAATAAAAGATTAGTTGGCATAAGCAATATGAAAGATGTAGTGTACCCTTTTCACTACCGAGGTTTTAAAACCTCTCAGTTACCATTCTATACATGGATTTTTACATAATTCGTATAGACATTATAAGCACATGCATTTAAACAATTAAACACACTTAAATCTCAGAGTAAAATATATAAGTTACTGCTACAATTAAACAAGCCATAGCATTCAACAGTAATTCATTTACACAACGGAAAACATGATAACATATCCAGAAGAGTCATGCAAATGTGATAAAACATAGTCAGATACTTATCTGCTAACAGTGAATAAATCCACCGACCAAATGCAGGCCTCCCACGAACCTCCCAGCCGTAGACCACACTTCTCCTCAACTCAATAGTGGGTCACCCCCGAGATGGGACTGAGCTCCACCCCAGGGCAAGGAATCCAGACTCAGGCTGAGGTCACATGGAATTCAGTCATACACAACCACCAGGAAGAAAGCTCTCCCAGGAATCTCCCTCGCTCACTGCCCACAGACCCTCATTCCCCACATGCCTGTTCCACCCCAGGAGAGTGCACCTTCTCTGTCACCTGGACAGTCCTTCGGCTG